>CM076581.1:418843679-419333718 GCA_034641835.2 Pinus albicaulis
TAACAGGAATTTTCTGCAAAAGGTGCTTTCCAACATTGTTTAATATTTCCAAAACTATAATGGCTGTTAGAAAAATGAGAGAGGTTTTTGTAGATGGTACTCTTAAGAACATAAACCTCCTTCAGTTTTGCAAAATTCATCTTGTATTGGTCACAATATTTTCTGCAAAATAATGACTAAAACATGTAATTTCTGCAAAATTGTTCCTTCTTGTTATGTTTTTTCATCTTTTTACTTTCTTGCTCTTTTGAATGTTTTACTTTCACTTTAGACAAACTTCAATTTTGGTGAAAGTACTTTCATTTATTTTTACCATTTTACTGCCTCTGTAACTTCATTTTTACTGTTTACCTTTGACTGCTCTGTAACTTCATTTTTACTGTTTACCTTTGACTGCTCTGTAACTTTGTTTTGACTTTTCACTCTGACTTTTACCTGATACACTTTATCCACTGATACTCTTTGATTTTGATACTCTTTGACTTGGGGATAAAACTGCTTTCTGATTTGGATCATAATTGGCATGATAGCAGTGGATAATTTCTGGGAAAATAAGGACTGAGGGGATGAGATATCTCGGGAAATTGGATTCCCACAACCCTATAAGATCTTGCCCCTTTGAGTATTCGTCTCTGCAGCGACAATAGCTCAAACGGGGACATTTATCAAAATACAGGTCTTGTATTTGGAAATCTTTATCTATCAGAGGTAAATAGTCCAAATCTCGGTGAGGAGCATTCAATGGAGTGATACTTAAAGCTGTCGAGGCCTCCATTTTGGTTCTTGTGGATTCAAAATGGAGGTTTTAGTTTTTTCTTGCAGACCGGATGGCATATCTGACAAAAGAGGAAATTGGAACAATTTGCAGGTTTTGGGGGCAATTTCACAGGTTTAAAATCTTCAGGGAGGACTCAACGATGATTTTTAACCACTTTTTCAGAGAAAAAACAAAGGAAACTAAGCTTGACTTGCAGTCGGGGCGCGAAATGATAAATACATGTTTTTAGATGGAAACTGGTTCTTTAATAGGTAATGAGCAATGGCGCGGACGTTCTTCAACACGGGCGCAGCGGAATTTCGGAGTAAATTGGTGTATTTGCAGTGAAATTTGAAAATTGCAGCGGGAGCTCTGTCGCTTTCAGAAACTAAAAACAACCGAAAAAACACGAAAAATGGCTTATTTACAAGTTAAAAGGGTTTTTGTTTTTTTCGAGGCGATGACGTCATCGACGTACGGGGTGACGTAGGGAAGTGGGGCCGGCGGTATGCGGTAAGTGGTAAGCGGTGAGCCCGCACCGCTTATGGACGAGGGCGGTAAAAGTCGCGGGGGGAGCGATTCCACAGGTTTCTCGCCACGTGGATGGTCTGACTAGTCAAAACCACCCATCCCCCGCTGGTTAAAGAACTCAAACGGGATGGGCAGCGGGATTAATCATGACCGTTGATCAACGAATGGATGATCCGACGGCTGAAGGAATGGGAAACATGCGGGGATTTGAAAGGTGGGCCCGGCGGGATTTAAATGTGTTTAACTTTTATTTAATCGCCCCGGGAGGATTTTGATTGGTAAGTGAAAGGCTATTAATTAGTTCAAATAACTAATTAATCCCATATGCAAAAGTAAAGGGTCGCGGCGGAGTTGGCTTAAGAGGAATGCCACGTGGGCGGACCACGGTGGCGCAAGACTCTGTCGAATTTTTATTCGTATTTTTGCGTTTAAACACACACAACGCATGTTTAAAGTTTTTATGTATATATTTTTATTATATGGTAAATTAATCAATACATAACTAATTCACCATAGGGGTGGGGATTAATGTTATAAAGATATATTTCACCAAAGGGTTTGTAAGATGGGGTTTTATTTTTAATGTGCGGGAATATATACTTTGGTAAAACATTATAATAAAGGGTTTTGAGGATATTTATAGAAAAGGGAGTTATATACTTAGGAAAAGGGATTTCACTAGGGATTTAATATAGTAAAATTAAATGTTAATATGGCAGAGGATAAGGAAACTCAAAATATTTTTACCTATCTAAGAAAGTGATCACTAGTGAAGTAAATTGCAACATTTTATCTCCAACACTTCTTAGAATAGCCATTTTATCTTGAGGGATTTTTATGAAATTATGCATCACTTTCCTAAGTAAAATGTGATTTTTCTTAGGAGAAAGTTAAAAATGGAAGATAACTATGATGAATTATCTCTAGTACTTAGGTCTTTTTGATCATTAGGCCGAGGGTCCGGTCCCTCCAGAAGTCAAGGAAATGCCTTGAGCCCCTTTGATCTCAAATTACCTTAGTACTTTTGGGGGAAATTAGTAAAACTCTTGAGGGGGAAAAATGATGGGGGAGGTTAATGAATTTGACTTTGCTTGCTGTGATTTTCCAGTGTATTTTCTGCTTCAGTATTTTTGATGAAAGTAAATGATTAACTAACATGTAGCAGCACCATTCATCATATAACACTTTGCTGCACCATCTACCTACCCTATCTACTTAACACTACCATTTTTTCTTCTTTATTAGGGTGCATTTAGACTTGCAAACCCTGATCAATCTTTTTCTTTTTTACAAGGCAAATCTATCTAATTCTACCCTTACTACATCCAGGGGCTCAGATTAAACTGTTGAGCACCTCTTATTCACTCTACCTATCTACTTATCTGCCAAGATTAAACTGTTTGGTTAGATATTTATTTTCTATTCTACAACATGAAATTGAAAAATGAACTAGCCAAGCTTAAGCAGTTTGTCTGTTCATGAATTGTGGCATAAAATACAAGTTGCACACAATTTGTTTATTACATCAGAGTAAAAAGTAGTGGCATTTGGATTTGCACACTTTCCTTGGTCTATTTTTGTTTGGGGTTCATTTCTTTCACTTTTTTGACCATTTTATTCTTTTTACCCTTTGATTTTTCTTTTAGGGTATACCCTCTTTACATTTTTTTAAATTTCTTGATTTTTTTGGTTTTTCAAGAATATGGAACACCTTTGCTCAGAAAAAGTTTGAACATATTCCGTAGTTCAATCAAGACAATCATGAAAAATGACACCTATTGGTATAGAGTCTAACACTTGGCTCCACTTGGGGATGGCTTTTTCCTTGTGAAAAGTCAAAGAACGACTTAGTCGAGATGCCTAAAAATGTCTTGATGAACATAGCAATCTCCTTCTTACGGTAAACTTTGTGTATATATGATGGTACCTTAAAAGCTTAGGGCCTTCTCCTCGGGCTTCAACTCCAGTAAGTTACTATCCACTAAAAACTTTGTTTCCCAGTTGGAAATATTCTTTTTTGGTCCAATCCCAAACATGCATTTACTATGGCTGGAAATCTTGAATTGAATATAGTCCTTTTACGCAGCTTTGGAAATACATCCTGAAACGGTACACAAAAATTTTCAAACCAACTTAATGAAAAACTAGCTGAAAATTGACAACTAAAAAAAATGCTCAAAATTCTAAGCTTATTAGCAGTCATTTACCTACTCTGATCTACTAAAAGTCTTATTGAATCAGGTAATACAAAAATGCCAATGAAGCCAATCAAGTAGCTGTAAAAATAAATGGTTAACTTGATTGCTTATGATCAAAATTGGAAGTATGTTATGATCATGTGCCTTTATAATAAATGATATGATGTGTAAAAGCCACTTTTGATGTATTTGATCCTTATAGAGAAAACATGTTTGCAAATTTGGGCTCAAAATATTCTCCATATAATCTAATATAGGATCAATAAAAACATGATGTATGTTATTTACTTCTAGACCTTCAATGACTAATTGTTCAATTGAATTATGAATATTAGACCATGAACTTATTTCTTCAGTCTTCTGTTTGAAAGAATAATCATCTTCAATATGCAAGTCAAAAGATAGTACAATTTCCTCTTGCTTTGGAGAAAGGAAGATTTTCAAAGAATTCTTTTAGGATTTCGGAAATTGTATGACTCAATTTGAAAATGCAAAAAGTTTGATTTCATTTTCATAATTTTTACTTAAATTATATCAAGAAGCCATTTTTTAACTCGGGGAACATTTTCTTGATTTAAAAGAAGAAAGAAATCTCTTAGAAAATCCTCATCAAACTGAATTTTTGATAACTCATCCCTGAATTCATTTAAAATTTCATCAAATGAAAGATTTTCCACAAACCCTGTCATCCAGTATCATTATTAATGCTTTGGACTATGGATTATTTGGTTGTGGAATTTCTCTGAAACTTGAAACTCTGGATCTCTGATCTACAGTGTCTTGATTGGAAAATGATATCACAAGAGTAAGAAGAATGATGCTCAAATGTGCATGGTGATTTAATATTTACAAATTTCAAAAGAGATAAATTAAAAACTACTCTAAGATCTTCTCTAAAATACAATATACATTGGAAAACTCAATCAATTTAGAAAAGAACATAATGTCTTGGATAACAATCCAAGTTGAAAGCCTGATCTTTCCATATTGTTCTTCCAGGTTCATTCCTGCAGTGGAGTCTTAGTAGTGAAATTGATTTTGGAGTCGCCAGGTGGATGATTTTAACTTTTGTGTGTCTGATCCCTGTCCACCATCATAGATCAGATCTAAACCTGTAAAACAATTCTGAAGAAAAAGTTAGTTCTTCAGGAAACCAAATTTTGAATATTTTATGATTATTTTTATTTTTTGTGAAAGAATTTTCAAAACAACTTCTATGATTTCTTTAAGAAATTTAGATTTTTAATTAAAATTTTCTCAAAGATTTATTAAACTAGAAATTTGATTAAAGATGTTTGAAACTTAAGGTTCAATGTATAAACTAAACCAGAGGGGAATGAAGTAAATGACTTTTATTTACTTTTGCAATTACGGAGAGCAAAAGCAATTTCAAGCTACGGCTGATCTTAGACTACTGTCCCATAACATAAATCAAACAATAGTATCAATAAAATGATTCGAGATCCCAGTAGTCATACTAGTGTTATCACTCAAGTTTTCCTAGAAGTTGTGTAAGAGGAAATTATACCCGAGGTAACCACAAACCAACCTTTTAGATGCAGAATCTAGCCAATCTGCATCCAGAGAGGGCTCTCTCTTTATGATTTATCTTTGTTTTTGAATGATTTTAGGCTAGTTATAGATTCAAAGTTTTTTTTGGGAAAATGGTGGAATCCACAAACTAAGGGCAAGGTTGAGGGCTTTCAGTCCATTGGGCTATGGAGTCTAAGGATGGCTTTACTGGATTTCCTTTCTAAACACAAGATGGTGTTACAGGGCAAGATAGCTAGACAGAGAACAATCCTTAAAATTTAAAGTGGATGGATGGTCTCGAAGGGATGAAAGGCAGCTAAGAATCTTTCACCATATTCAAGAGAAAGAAGAGAATTGAAGTTGTGGAAAAGGAAAGTATACCCGAGGTAACCACAAACCAACCTTCGGATACAGAATCTAGCCGATTTGTATCCAGAGAGGGCTCTCTCTATATCATTTAACTTTATTCTTAGAAAATTTTAGGCTAGTTATAAGTCCAAGAGTTTGTTTGAAAATGGTGGAATGTGACCCAAAGTGCAGATTGAGTATTTCAGGCCATTGGGCTATGGAGTCGAAGGAATGGCTTTACTGGATTAATATTCTACACACAAGATGGCTTTGCAGGGCAAGATAGCCAAACAGAGAACAATTTTTAGAAATTAAAGTAGATGGAATGGATTTTGAAGGGATTAAAGGCAATCAAGAATCTTTCAACATATTCAGAAAAGAAAACGAATGATTACAAATAAAGAGCATCTAAGAATTCTTTATTATAGTAATCAGAATGTTCAAACCAGCGAAACAAGAGCAATTAAGAATTCGTTGCTTATAACCAGTTTAGAAGAAAACATTTAGAATAATCACAATTGAAATCAGAGTACACTTAAGTAAGTTCTGATTTATTCTTTTATGTCAATTATTCAGAAATGGAACACATTGATATTATAAACAGATATAAAACTTAAAACATAGGATATAAAAGACTTATTGAACTGTAGTCTGACACATGAATCCTGCAAAAAGTCTTGAGCTTCAAATCATCATCCAGAAATCCACAAAGAAGTTTCTCCAAAACACTTTTATTCCAAAAAGTCAATGTTACAGTAAAGTAGAAGAATCCACCCTCACTAATTCGATTGAGGGCTTATTTATACAAAATATTATTTAAAATAACTAATAACAAAAGAGATATAATCTAGGGTGACTAATGAATAAGTTACAATAAACATAGAGACAGATGGTCTCAAAAATAGGATAAATCGGATGATGTTGTGTGCTGTCTCCTCTTGTTTAGAATGTGCTGGAAGCAGTTCCTTTGTTTTAGCTCGTTGTTGTCTTCTTGAGTAATTCTTTTTTGACGGCCTTGCTTGTCTGATACTCTTTTTTTTTACTGATACACTTTCAACTGAACTGATACTCTTTGACCTTTATTCACCTATTTATCGTTTATCAAGATATACCTCAGTAAAATAGGCAAAAATTTCACCCAAGGATAAATTTCATTAAAAGCTCCAACATCTCATCCCACCATTGAACTTCTGGCACTCTGGTTCTTTGTAATTTCCTCAGTGTTTCATCAGCTTCAGTGTATTTGAAAAAATTAGGCTGATATGGAAACAAATGTTTTATTTCATGTTCAATATAAAATAAACTCTCCAATTTTTCATAAAGACTTTTCCATGTTGGCAATGTTCCTTCTGTTGTACTGGTTGAAGAACTGGCTTGATCATCAACCTGTTTGTTTACTTTCTTAACAAAACTTTCCAAATCCATTAATCTATCTTCTTCAGTAACCGGACTGGGCAAACCTTTATTTAACATAACATCAAATCTCTCTCTAAAGGCAAAAATTTCTTGCGCATGTCCCCAGAACACACCTTCTTTGGGTACAAGAGTCCTCTTGGTATGATTTGGATGTAAAATTGTGAAATAGTGGATAATTTTAGGAAAGATATGGGTGAGGAAAATTTATCTAGGAAGACGGTACTCTAACCCAATAATATCTGAGCCATTCAAATAATCATCTCTGCAGCGACAATAACTTCGAAGGGGATTTTCATTGAAAACTAAG
The DNA here is from genome assembly GCA_034641835.2 of Pinus albicaulis. Taxonomy (NCBI): domain Eukaryota; kingdom Viridiplantae; phylum Streptophyta; class Pinopsida; order Pinales; family Pinaceae; genus Pinus; species Pinus albicaulis. Next base: position 418,850,770 of record CM076581.1, read on the forward strand.
TCTTTAACTTGAAAATCTCTATCCACTAATGGAAAATATTCTAATTCTCTATGAGGGGCGTTTAATGGAGCTACATTCAGGGCCGAAGGAACTTCCATTTTGGTTCTTGTGTATTCAAAGTAGAAATTTCGGGGGTTTTTAACAGAAACGGGCACAATTTCAGTTTTGGAAGTATTATTTCAGGTGCAGGAACTAAAACAGACCGATATTAAACTTCCTTTTAGACTATGGCGTGAATTTAACACTGGAATGAGGATTTTTCACAGAGTTTCAGCGGGAAATTGGATAAATACCTGTTTTATGAAGAATGTCGAAATTAACAGGCACTGGTTAACAGCGGATGAATGCTTGGGCACTGGTCTAAAAATGGCGTTCAGCAATTTTAGTTGACAGCAGTTTGACAGTGGATTTTTCAAATTTCTCAGTAAAGGGTGCAATCACTTTCAACAGACAGAACGATGAAAAAATGCGCGGAATTTTGTTTTATTTGCAAAGTCAACAGGGATTTTTTTATTATTTTTGAGAATGACGTCATCAATGTACGGGAGGACACGTCACCGGGGTCGGGCGGTAAGTGGTAAATTCCGCACCGCTTTTAGGAGCAGGTGGTTTTCCGCGGGGAGGCAGCGATTCCACTGGTTGAATGCCACGTAGCCATCGCACTGTTTGAAAACCGTCGCGATTTCGCGCGTTAACTCTTGTACAGAGGATGGCTAGCAGAATCATCATGATTCGTAGATCTTCGTTGGAGCGATCAAACGGTGGTTCGAAATGGAAGTGGCGGGGGAGTTAATGTGCGGGCCCGACGGGTTTTCAAAGTAATTAACATTTAATTAACTATTACGGGAGGGATCTTATTGGCGGAGGGATGTGATTATTAATTAATCCAAATGATTTAATTAATCTCAATGGTTTATGAAGGGTCGGGTTACGGAGACTTCGATTTTTTCATTTTTTCATTCAAAACATATAAAAATATATGTTTAAAACCCTTTTTCTCGTTTATTTTTATTATATGGTAATTAACTTAAAACAATTTAATTAACATAGGGGGCGGGAATAGTTTATAAGGATATGTTTTTAGCCAAAAGGGTTTATAATTTGGGATTTTATTTCAAATATATAGAATTTAAATACTTTGGCTAAAAATCTATAGTAAGAGGGTTTTGGGGATATTATCATAAAAGGGAGTTAAATATAATAAGATAAGGTATTTTATTAAGGATTTAATAAATAAATCAGATGTTAATATGACAAAAGGACAAGGAAAACTCAAAATACTTTGCACAACTAAGAAAGTGAAGATTTCTGAAGCAAATTGCATTATATCAACTTCAACACTTAGATTTAGAATAGTAAGTAATTTTGAGGGGATTTTATGAAATATGGCATGATTTTCCTAAGTAAAATGGGATTTTACTTAGGAAAGGATTAAAAGTGAATGAGTGCAATGATGGATAACTTCAAGTACTAGGGGCTTTTCAATTATTAGGCCGAGGGTCCGGTCCCTCCAAAAGTCAAGGAAATGCCTTGAGCCCCTTTAATCTTCAAACTCCTTACTACTTAAGGGAAATTAGTAAAACCTTTAGGGAAAAAGTGAGATGGGAAGTTAATGATTCTGACTTTGCCTTCTGTGAAATACTTCCAATGTAGTGTTCTCTGCACTTGGTGATGAAAATAAAGGATTAAACACATTTAGCACCATCATTCATCACATGAAACTTTGCAACACCATCTACCTACCCTATCTACTTTACTCTACCATTTTTCTCTTCTTTATTAGGGTGCATTTAGACTAGCAAACCCTCATCAAACTTCTTTTCCTTTTACATGGCAAATCTCTCTAATTCTACACTTATTGCATCCAAGGGCTCAGATTAAACTGATGAGCACCTTTTATTAGCTCTACCTATCTACTTATTTGCCAAGATTAAACTGTTTGGTCAGATATTTATTCTCTATCCTACAACATGAAATTAAAAATGAATGAGTCAAGTTTAAACAGTTTGACTCTTCATAAATTGTGGCAAAAGTTTGACAAGCTACACACAATTTTGCTTATTTAAAAAAAATGAAAAAGTAGTGGCATTTGGATTTGCACACTTTCCTTGGTCTATTTTTGTTTGGGGTTCATTTCTTTCACTTTTTTGACCATTTTATTTTTCTTACCCTTTCATTTTTCTTTTAGGGTTTACCCTCTTTACATTTTTTTTTTTTTTAATTTTTTTTTTTTTTTTTTTTTTAAGAATATGGAACACCTTTGCAACAAGAAAAAGTTTTGTTATATTGCATAGTTCAATAAGCCAATCATGAAAAATGACACCTATTGGTATAGGAGTCTAACACTGGCTCCACTTGGGGATGGCTTTTCTTAGCGAAAAGTCAAGAACAGCAGGTCAGATGCCTCAAAAATGCCTTGAACTGAACCATGAAATCTTCTTTTCCTAGTGGCTTTATTGTATATATGATAGTAAAACTTCTGAAGCTTAGGGCCTTCTCCTCGGGCTTCAACTCCAGCATGTTACCATCCAATCAAAACTTAAAACTTTGTTTCCCAGTTGGAAATCTTGAATTGAATATAGTCCTCTTTTTGCAACCTGAAATATGATCTGAAACTTAAAACAACACACAAAAATTTTCAAACCAACTTAATGAAAAACTAGCTGAAAATTGAAGAAAAAAAAATGCTCAAAATTCTGAGCTTATTGGCACTCATCTACCTACTCAATCTACTTTAAATCTTATTGAATCAGGTAATACAAAAATTCCAATGAAGCCAATCAAGTCGCTGTAAAAATAAATGGATAACTTGATTGCTTGTGATCAAAATTGGAAGTATGTTATGATCATGTGCCTTTATAATAAATGATATGATGTGTAAAGACCACTTTTGATGTATTTGATCCTTATAGAGAAAACATGTTTTCAAATTTTGGCTCAAAAGTTTCTCCATATAATCTGATATAGGATCAATAAAAGAATGATGTATGTTATTTACTTCTAGGCCTTAAATGACTAATTGTTCAATTGAATTATGAATATTAGACCATAAACTTATTTCTTCAGTCTTGAATTTGAAAGAATAATCATCCTCAATATGCAGGTCAAAATATAGTACAATTTCCTCTTGCTTTGGAGAAGGAAGATTCTCAAAGAATTCTTTAGGATTTCGGAAATTGTATGACTGAATTTGAGAATGCAAAAGTTTGATTTCATTTTCATAATTTTCGCAAATTATATCAAGAAGCTATTTTTTAACTTGAGGAGAACATTTTCTTGATTTAAAAAGAAGAAAGGAAGCTCTTAGAAAATCCTCATCAAACTGAAGTTTTGATAACTCATCCATGAATTCATTTAAAATTTCATCAAATGAAATATTTTCCACAAACCCTGTCATCCAGTATCACTATTAATGCTTTGGAATATGGATTATTTGGTTGTGGAATTGCTTTGAAACTTGAAGCTCTAGATCTCTGATCAATAGTGTCTTGATTGGAAAATTATATCAAAAGAGTCAGAAGAATGATGCTCAAATGTGCATGGCGATTTTATATTTACAATTTTCAAAAGAGATAAATTAAAAAATACTCTAAGATCTTCTCTAAAATACAATATACATTGGAAAACTCTATGAATTTAGAAAGAAAATAATGTCTTGGACAAAAATCCAAGTTGAAAGCCTGATCTTTCCATATTGTTCTTCTAGGTTCATTCCTCCAATGGAGTCTTAGTAGTGAAATTGATTTTGGAGTCGCCAGGTGGATGATTTTAACCTTTGTGTGTCTGATCACTATCCTCCATCATAGATCAGATCTAAACCTGTAAAACAATTCTGAAGAAAAAGTTAGTTCTTCAGGAAACCAAATTTTGAGTATTTTATGATCAATTTTTTTTGTGAATTTTCAAAACAACTTCTATGATTTCTTTAAGAGTTTAGATATGATATTTAAACTTTCTTAAAGACTTATTAAACTAGAGAACTGATGAAATGTTTGAAATGAAAGCTTAGGTCATAAACTAAACAAAGATAGACTGAAGCAGCATTTATTTACTTTTGCAATTGCAGAGCAAAAGCAATTTCAAAGGCTACCTGGCTAACTTCAGGCTCTGTCTATAGTTTATAAAATAAGCAATAATAAAAATAAAATTGTTCAGGTCCCCATTATGGTCGCCACTATGTTATCACTCAGGTTTTCCTTGAAGTTGTGGAAAAGGAAAGTATACCCGAGGTAACCACAAACCAACCTTCGGATACAAAATCTAGCCAATCTGTATCCAGAGAGGGCTCTCTTTTTATGATTTAACTTTATTCTTAGAAAATTTTAGGCTAGTTATAAGTCCAAGAGTTTTGTTTCAATTTGAATGGTGGAATCCGCCAACTAAGGGTACGATTGATTATTTCAAACCATTGGGCTATGGAGTCGAAGGAATGGCTTTACTGGATTAATATTGTACACACAAGATGGCTTTGTAGGGCAAGATAGCCAAACAGAGAACAATTTTTAGAAATTAAAGTAGAAGGAATGGATTTTTAAGGGATGAAAGCCAATCAAGAATCTTTCAACATATTCAAAAAAGAAAATGAATGATTACAATAAAGAGCAGCTAAGAATTCTTTATTATAGTAATCAGAATGTTCAAACCAGCGAAACAAGAGCAATTAAGAATTCGTTGCTTATAACCAGTTTAAAAGAAAACATTTAGAATAATCACAATTGAAATCAGAGTACACTTAAGTAAGTTCTGATTTATTCTTTTATGTCAATTATTTAGAAATGGAACACAGTGATATTATAAACAGATATAAAACTTAAAACATAGGATAAAAAAGACTTATTGAACTGTAGTCGGACACATGAATCCTGCAAAAAGTCTTGAGCTTCAAATCATCATCCAGCAACCCACAAATAAATTTCTCCAAAGCACTTTTATTCCAAAAAGTAAATGTTACAGCAAAGTAGTAGAATCCACCCTCAATACTCCATTCGAGGGTTTATTTATACAAAAAATGATTTAAAATATCTTTCAACAACCTAGGAAATAATCTAGGGTGACTAATGAATAAGTTACAACATAAAGAGAGACAGGTGGTCTCGTAGACAGAATAAAAAGCAACTGCTGGTGTGCTGTTTCCTCTTTTTATGCATGTGCTGGAGGCAGGTCCTACAATCTGGCTCGATGTTGTCCTTTTTGGTAATTCTTTCCTAACTGCCTAACTTCACTGATACTCTTCATTTCTACTGATACACTTTCAACTGCCAAGCTGGTACTCTTTAACCTTTGTTCATCTATTTATCTTTTATCAAGATATACCTCAGTAAAATATGCAAAAATTTTACCCAAGGATAAATTTCATAAAAGCTCCAACATGTCATCCCACCATTGAACTTCTAGCACTTTGGTTCTTTGTAGTTTCCTCAATGTTTCATCTGCTTCAGTGTAATTGAAAAATTAGGCTGATATGGAAACAGATGTTTTATTTCATGTTCAAGATAAAATAAACTCTCCAATTTTTCATAGAGGCTTTTCCCTATTGGCAATGTTCCTGTTGTTGTACTGGTCGAAGAACTAGCTTAATCATCAACCTGTTTCTTTATTTTCTCAACAAAACTTTCCAAATTCATTAATTTATCTTCTTCAGTAACCGGGTTGGGAAAACCTTTATTTAACATAACATCAAATCTCTCTCTGTAGGCCAAAATTTTTTGTTGCATGTCTGAACACCTTCTTTCAAGATTTTGCACAAGAGTCCTCTTGGTATGATTTGGATCATAATTGGCATGGCAATAGTGGATAATTTCAGGAAAGATATGCACTGAGGGGAAAATGTATCTAGGAAGACCAGACTCCCATAACCCAATAATATCTGAGCCATTCAAATAATTGTCTCTGCAGCGACAATAAATTCGAAGGGGATTTTCAGTAAATTTCAAGTCCTTTATTTGAAAATATTTGTCCACTAATGATAAGTAATCCAAATCTCTATGAGGGGCATTCAATGGGGCTACATTTAGGGCTACAGGAACTTCCATCTTTTTGGTTATTGTGTATTCAAATAAACGGAAATTCGGGGGTTTTTTAGGGAAACGGGCACAATTTCAGTTTTGGAAGTATTATTTCAGTTGCAGGAACTAAAACAGACTGATATTAAACTTCCTTTCAGATTATGGCGTCAATTTAACACTGGAATGAGGATTTTTCACAAAGTTTCAGCAGGAAATCGGATAAATACCTGTTTTATGAAGAATGTCGAAATTAACAGGCATTGGTCAATGGCGGATGAATGCTTGTGCATTGGTTTAACAATGGCGTCCAGCAATTTTAGTTGACAGCAGTTTGACAGTGGATTTTTTTTAATTTCTCAGTAAATGGCGTAGTCGCTTTCAACAGACAGAATAATAAAAAAATGCGCGGAATTTGGTTTTATTTGCAAATTCAACATGGATTTTTTTATTATTTTCTAGAATGATGTCATCGGTGTACGGGAGGACACGTCACTAGGGACGGGCGGTAAGCGGTTTTATTCCGCACCGCTTTCGGGAGTTGGTGGTTTTCCGCGGGGAGGCAGCGATTCCACTTGTTGAATGCCACGTAGCCATCGCACTATTTGAAAACCGTCGCGATTTCGCGCGTTAACTCTCGTACAGAGAATGGCTAGCGGAATCATCGTGGGCCGTAGATCTTCGTTGAAGCGATCAAACGGTGGTTCGAAAGGGAAGTGGCGGGGGAGTTAACCGCGGGCCCGATGGGTTTTCAAAGTAATTAACTTTTAATTAACTATTCCGGGAGGGATTTTATTGGTGGAGGGATGTGATTATTAATTAATCCAAATGATTTAATTAATCTCAATGGTTTATGAAGGGTCGGGTTACGGAGACTTCGATTTTTTCGTTTTTTCGTTCAAAACATATAAAAATATATGTTTAAAACCCTTTTTCTCATTTATTTTTATTATATGGTAATTAAATTAAAACAATTTAATTAACATAGGGGGCGGGAATAGTTTATAAGGATACGTTTTTAGCCAAAGGGCATATATATTGGGGTTTTTGTTTCAAACGTATAGAATTAAATACTTTGGCTAAAACTTATAGTAAGGGGGTTTTTTTTGGGTTATTACATAAGAGGGAGTTAAATATAATAGGATAAGGTATTTTATTTAAGGATTTAATAAATAAATCAGATGTTAATATGACAAAGGGACAAGGAAAACTCAAAATAATTTACACAACTAAGAAAAGTGAAGATTTCCCGAAGCAAATTTACATTATATCAACTTCAACACTTAGATTTATAATAGCAAGTACCTTTGAGGCTTTTATGAAATACAGATGATTTTACAAATGGGATTTACTTAGGAAAGGATTAAAAGTGAATGAGTGCAATGATGGATAACTTCGTTACCAGGCTTTTCAATTATTAGGCCGAGGGTCCTGCCTCTCCAAAAGTCAAGGAAATGCCTGAGTCTCTTTAATCTTCAAACTCCTACTACTTAGTTTTTTTTTTTTTTTTTTTTTTTTTTTTTTTTTTTTTTTTTTTTTTTTTTTTTCAAATTATTATTATTTTTTTTTTTTCAAATTATTATTTTCCCCCCCTCAAACTCAAATTATCCTTCCCCAAACCACTTAGTAGATGAAAATAAAGGATTAAAACACATTTAGCACCATCATTCATCACATGAAACTTTGGTGCTCTTTGCTACCATCTACCTACCCTATCTACTTTACTCTACCATTTTTTCTTCTTTATTAGGGTGCACTTAGACTGGCAAACCCTTATCAATCTTCTTTTTCTTTTACATGGAAAACCTACCTAAGTCTACACTTATTACATCCAAGGGCTCGGATTAAACTGTTGAGCACCTTTTATTAACTCTACCTATCTACTTATCTGCCAAGATTAAACTATTTGGCCAGATATTTATTCTCTATTCTACAACATGAAATTGAAGAATGAATCATTCAAGTTTAAACAGTTTGACTCTTCATAAATTGTGGCAAAAGTTTAACAAGCTGCACACAATTTTGCTTATTTACAAAAAATGAAAAAGTAGTGGCATTTGGATTTGCACACTTTCCTTGGTCTATTTTTGTTTGGGGTTCATTTCTTTCACTTTTTTGACCATTTTATTTTTCTTACCCTTTGATTTTTCTTTTAGGGTATACCCTCTTTACATTTTTATTTTTTTATTTTTTGATTTTTTGATTTTTTAAGAATATGGAACACCTTTGCAACAAGAAAAAGGTTTGACATATTGCATAGTTCAATAAGCCAATCATGAAAAATGACACCTATTGGTATAGGAGTCTAACACTGGCTCCACTTGGGGATGGCTTTTCTTAGCGAAAAGTCAAGAACAACAGGTCAGATGCCTCAAAAATGCCTTTAACTGAACCATGAAATCTTCTTTTCCTGGTGGCTTTATTGTATATATGATAGTAAAACTTCTGAAGCTTAGGGCCTTCTCCTCGGGCTTCAACTCCATCATGTTACCATCCAATCAAAACTTAAAACTTTGTTTCCCAGTTGGAAATCTTGAATTGAATATAGTCCTCTTTCTGCAACCTGAAATATGATCTGAAACTTAAAACAACACACAAAAATTTTCAAACCAACTTAATGAAAAACTAGCTAAAAATTGAAGAAAAAAAAATGCTCAAAATTCTGAGCTTATTGACACTCATCTACCTACGCAATCTACTTTAAATCTTATTGAATCAGGTAATACAAAAATGCCAATGAAGCCAATCAAGTAGCTGTAAAAATAAATGGATAACTTGATTGCTTGTGATCAAAATTGGAAGTATGTTATGATCATGTGCCTTTATAATAAATGATATGATGTGTACAGGCCACTTCTGATGTATTTGATCCTTATAGAGAAAACATGTTTGCAAATTTGGGCTCAAAAGATTCTCCATATAATCTGATATAGGATCAATAAAAGCATGATGTATGCTATTTACTTCTAGGCCTTCAATGACTAATTTTTCAATTGAATTATGAATATTAGACCATAAACTTATTTCTTCAGTCTTTTGTTTGAAAGAATAATCATCTTCAATATGCAAGTCAAAAGATAGTACAATTTCCTCTTGCTTTGGAGAAGGAAGATTTTCAAAGAATTCTTTAGGATTTCGGAAATTGTATGACTGAATTTGAGAATGCAAAAGTTTGATTTCATTTTCATAATTTTCGCAAATTATATCAAGAAGCTATTTTTTAACTTGAGGAGAAAATTTTCTTGATTTAAAAAGAAGAAAGAAAGCTCTTAGAAAATCCTCATCAAACTGAAGTTTTGATAACTCATCCCTGAATTCATTTAAAATTTCATCAAATGAAAGATTTTCCACAAACCCTGTCATCTCGTATCACTATTAATGCTTTGGAATATGGATTATTTGGTTGTGGAATTGCTCTGAAACTTGAAGCTCTGGATCTCTGATCAACAGTGTCTTGATTGGAAAATGATATCAAAAGAGTCAGAAGAATGATGCTCAAATGTGCATGGAGATTTTATATTTACAATTTTCAAAAGAGATAAATTAAAAACTACTCTAAGATCTTCTCTAAAATACAATATACATTGGAAAACTCTATCAATTCAGAAAGAACATAATGTCTTGGATAACAATCCAAGTTGAAAGCCTGATCTTTCCATATTGTTCTTCCAGGTTCATTCCTCCAGTGGAGTCTTAGTAGTGAAATTGATTTTGGAGTCGCCAGGTGGATGATTTTAACCTTTGTGTGTCTGATCACTATCCACCATCATAGATCAGATCTAAACCTATAAAAAAATTCTGAAGAAAAAGTTAGTTCTTCAGGAAACCAAATTTTGAGTATTTTATGATTTTATTTTGTTTGTGAATTTTCAAAACAACTTCTATGATTTCTTTAAGAGGCTTTAGATATGAGATTTAAACTTTCTTAAAGACCTATTAAACTAGAGAACTGATGAAATGTTTGAAATCAAAGCTTAGGTCATAAACTAAATAGAGATAGACTGAAGCAACATTTATTTACTTTTGCAATTGCAGAGCAAAAGCAATTTCAAAGGCTACCTGGCTAACTTCAGGCTCTGTCTATAGTTTATAAAATAATCAATAATAACAATAAAATTGTTCAGGTCCCCAGTATGGTCGCCACTATGTTATCACTCAGGTTTTCCTTGAAGTTGTGGAAAAGGAAAGTATCCCTGAGGTAACCACAAACCAACCTTCGGATACAAAATCTAGCCAATCTGTATCCAGAGAGGGCTCTCTCTTTATGATTTAACTTTATTCTTAGAAAATTTTAGGCTAGTTATAAGTCCAAGAGTTTTGTTTGAATTTTAATGGTGGAATCCGCCAACTAAGGGTATGATTGAGTATTTCAGGCCATTGGGCTATGGAGTCGAAGGAATGGCTTTACTGGATTAATATTCTACACACAAGATGGCTTTGCAGGGCAAGATAGCCAAACAGAGAACAATTTTTAGAAATTAAAGTAGATGGAATGGATTTTGAAGGGATGAAAGGCAATCAAGAATCTTTCAACGTATTCAAAAAAGAAAATGAATGATTACAAATAAAGAGCAGCTAAGAATTCTTTATTATAGTAATCAGAATGTTCAAACCAGTGAAACAAGAGCAATTAAGAATTCGTTGCTTATAACCAGTCTAGAAGAAAACATTTAGAATAATCACAATTGAAATTAGAGTACACTTAAGTAAGTTCTGATTTATTCTTTTATGTCAATTATTCAGAAATGGAACACAGTGATATTATAAACAGATATAAAACTTAAAACATAGGATAGAAAAGACTTATTGAACTGTAGTCAAACACATGAATCCTACAAAAAGTCTTGAGCTTCAAATCATCATCCAGAGAGCCACAAATAAATTTCTCCAAAACACTTTTATTCCAAAAAAGTCAATGTTACAGCAAAGTAGTAGAATCCACCCTCAATACTCCATTCGAGGGTTTATTTATACAAAAAATAATTTAAAATATCTTTCAACAACCTAGGAAATAATCTAGGGTGACTAATGAATAAGTTATAACATAAAGAGAGACAGGTGGTCTCGTAGACAGGATAAAAAGCAACTGCTGGTGTGCTGTTTCCTCTTTTTATGCATGTGCTGGAGGGAGGTCCTACAATCTGGCTCGATGCTGTCCTTTTTGGTAATTCTTTCTTGATTGCCTAACTTCACTGATACTCTTCATTTCTACTAATACACTTTCAACTGCCAAACTGATACTCTTTAACCTTTGTTCATCTATTTATCTTTTATCAAGATATACCTCAGTAAAATATGCAAAAAAATTTACCCAAGGATAAATTTCACAAAAGCTCCAACATGTCATCCCACCATTGAACTTCTGGCACTTTGGTTCTTTGTAGTTTCCTCAATGTTTCATCAGCTTCAGTGTATTTGAAAAAATTAGGCTGATATGGAAACAAATGTTTTATTTCATGTTCAAGGTAAAATAAACCTTCCAATTTTTCATAAAGGCTTTTCCCTGTTGGTAATGTTCCTGCTGCTGTACTGGTCGAAGAACTGGCTTGATCTTCAACCTGTTTGTTTAATTTTGCTACAAAACTTTCCAAATCCATTAATCTACCTTCTGCATTAACAGGACTGGGCAAACCTTTATTTAACACAACATCAAATCTCTCTCTCGAAGGCAAAATTTCTTTATCATGTCTCAACACCTTCCCTTCTAGATTTCGTATAAGAGTCCTCTTCGTATGATTTGATCATAATTGGCATGGAAATAGTGGATCATTTTTCATTTCAGAAAGATATGAAGTCGAGGGTGCCATCTAGAAGACCGTACCCCATAACCCAATAATATCCGAGCCTATCTGGCACTATCCTCAGCCGACAATCCCTGGGCGGGGATTTTCAGTAAATTTCAAGTCCTTTATTTGAAAATCTTTGTCCACCAATGATAAGTAATCCAAATCTCTATGAGGAGCATTCAATGGGGCTACATTCAGGGCTACAGGAACTTCCATATTTTTGGTTCTTGTGTATTCAAATAAACGGAAATTCGGGGGTTTTTTACAGAAACGGGCACAATTTCAGTTTTGGAAGTATTATTTCAGTTGCAGGAACTAAAACAGACCAATATTAAACTTCCTTTTAGATTATGGCGTGAATTTAACACTGGAATGAGGATTTTTCATAGAGTTTCAGCAGGAAATCGGATAAATACCTATTTTATGAAGAATGTTGAAATTAACAGGCACTGGTCAACGACCGATGAATGCTTGTGCACTGGTTTAACAATGGCGTCCAGCAATTTTAGTTGACAGCAGTTTGACAGTGGATTTTTAAATTTCTCAGAAAAGGGCGCAGTCGCTTTCAACAAACAGAATAACGAAAAAATGCGCGGAATTTTGTTTTATTTGCAAAGTCAACAGGGATTTTTTAATTTTTTTCGAGAATGATGTCATTAGTGTACAGGAGGACACGTCACCAGGGACGAGCGGTAAGCGGTTTCTTTCCGCACCGCTTTCGGGAGTTGGCGGTTTCGGTCGAACGAGCAACGAATCCATTCATCATTTAACACGTGGCCATGGCACTATTTTGAAACCATTTGGATTTCGCGCGTTAAATCTCGGATGAAGGATGGGCAGCGGAAAAGATGCATGGCGTGGATTTTCGATGGAATGATCCAACGGACGACGGGACGGGGAAATGGTATGGGAGTTAATGCGCAGGCCCGATGGGTTTTCAATGTAATTAGCATTTAATTAACTATTCCGGAAGGCATTTGATTGTTGGATGGGGAGGTTATTAATTAATCTGGGTGATCAATTAATCCCGTTGGTTTATAAAGGGTCGGGTTATGACGAGTTGAGGTTTTATTTGTTTTTATTTTTTAAACATATATAAAATACATGTTTAAACTATGTTTTTCATATATTTTTATTATATGGTAACAAATTAATGAAATTTATTAACCATAGGGGGCAGGGATAGTTTATAAGGATACGTTTTTAGCCAAAGGGCATATATATTGGGGTTCTTGTTTCAAACGTATAGAATTAAATACTTTGGCTAAAACTTATAGTAAGGGGGTTTTTGGGTTATTACATAAGAGGGAGTTAAATATAATAGGATAATGTATTTTATTAAGGATTTAATAAATAAATTAGATGTTAATATGACAAAAGGACAGGGAAAACTCAAAATACTTTACACAACTAAGAAAGTGAAGACTTCTGAAGAAAATTTACATTATATCAACTTCAACACTTAGATTTAGAATAGCAAGCAATTTTGAGGGGTTATTATGGAATTTTGCATGATTTTCCTAAATAAAATGGGATTTTACTTAGGAAAAGATTAAAAGTGAATGAGTGCAATGATGGGTAACTTCAAGTACTGAGGGATTTTCAATTATTAGGCTGAGGGTCCGGTCCCTCCAAAAGTCAAGGAAATGCCTTGAGCCCCTTTAATCTTCAAACTCCTTAGAATTTAAGGGAAATTAGTAAAACCTTTAGGGAACAAGTGAGATGGGAAGTTAATGATTCTGACTTTGCATTCTGTGAAATTCTGCCAATGTAATGTTCTGCCTTTTCACTTTGTGATGAAAATAAAGGATTAAACACATTTAGCACCATCATTCATCACATGAAACTTTGAAACACCATCTACCTACCCTACCTACTTTACACTACCATTTTCTCTCCTTTATTAGGGTGCACTTGTACTGGAAAACACTTTTCAATCTTCTTTTTCTTTTACATGAAAATTTATCTAGTTCTAGCCTTATTACATCCAAGGGCTATCTCAAGATTAAACTGTTTGGTCAGATATTTATTCTCTATCCTACAACATGAAATTGAAAATGAATGAGTCAAGTTTAAACAGTTTGACTCTTCATAAATTGTGGCAAAATTTTGACAAGCTGCACACAATTTTGCTTATTTACAAAAATTGAAAAAGTAGTGGCATTTGGATTGGCACACTTTCCTTGGTATATTTTTGTTTGGGGTTCATTTCTTTCACTTTTTTGACCATTTTATTTTTCTTACCCTTTGATTTTTATTTTAGGGTATACCCTCTTTACATTTTTAATTTTTTAATTTTTTGATTTTTTGATTTTTTAAGAATATGGAACACCTTTGCAACAAGAAAAAGGTTTGACATATTGCATAGTTCAATAAGACAATCATGAAAAATGACACCTATTGGTATAGGAGTCTAACAAAAGTAACTATCTCCAACAGTAAAAAAATAGATTAAATGAATCATAGATAAAATGGTGACTAAAAAGACTGGGAATAAAGAGTATTTTCAGTAGTTTGTTAAATGGAAGAATCAACCAGTAAGAGATGCAACTAGGATGACATCAATAGAACTTTCAAAGTATGGTACCTGTATTGAAAATCTCTATAATAAAATCATATGAATGTATCTTTTCCTCCCTAGTAGTATGATGTAGAAGCATATTTTTATTTTTATTTAATTTTTAAAAGTTCTCAGAAAAATTAGAGAATTCTATATTTTCTATAAGATTTATAGAAATTGGTAGATTTCCTTAAAATATAGTAGTTATGATGGATTCCTATAATTGAGAGGATTTCTCTCAACTTCCTCCAAATATCTAGGAAGGGAATTATCCCTTGAGAAATTTTAGAGCTTTCTTCCTCCTAAATAAATAGCCATGTAAACAATTTGCAAAGGAAAGTTTGTAGAAATCAATTTAATAAAACTTAATGTTTTATTTAAATGTCTGATTTCCTCCTCTCGGCTCTGAGTCAGAAATGTAGCCCACCACTCAAGGAGGTTTCTCCCTCAACTGATGTATATATAAGAGACTAAAATTTTCCCTAGATGTAATAAAATAACAATAGAGAAGGAATATTATGCTTTTTGAGTGTTATTGAGAAATTTTTGCAACATTTGTAATGTAAGATAAATTTTAGTTAATAGAAGTATTTCCTCATTTTATCTCTTAGCTTGGTTCTTCTTCAAGAACTATGAGAATACTTGGGCTAGGCCGACCCTAGGAGCCTTAGGGTCCTATTATATTTCTACTAATATTATGATTCTCATTTTCCTTATTGATATTTTAAATTAACATTCTCGAAAACTGTCATTTTATGGTTTTTTCATGGTTAGGTAGGTAGTTTCTTGAGCTCATCATATTTTCATATAATTTATACAATATATCAGCCTTTTAATAATTTATATCGCTTATAAATACAACTTTAAGTATCTTTCTATTTCATTTATTTTCCTTTTACAAATTCTATAATTTGTTGTTTTTCTGTGCAGATGATATTATGGTTATAGGGAATAGACATAGCTTGGTTTTGTGATGATAAAGCTTAGATAAAATTTTCCCATTCCTTTTTCCATGGGGTCTTGGAAAGAAGGTGATTCGGTGTTCTATTAACGCACTCCTTGATGTGAAGTCACTGGTTCCATTCCTCGTCGCGATCAGGATGATATATTGGACATGTTGAAGATGAAGTCTTGCCAAGATTACAAAGAAAAAAATTCCCATGCCTTTACTAGTTGAATAACATCATTCTCTATCATTGCTACCTCCATTCCCCATATTAGGTTTAAATTCAATCTATTTTATTGGTTCATTTTACTCTTCTTATAGAAAAACCAAGAATCATGTAGCAGTCCACAAGTAATCCATATATCTTGCCCATTTCAACAATAAACACTCGGCCTAGTCTTCTTAATGTATGAAAACATGTTTTGGATGATGATGGTGGAATTTAGAAGCTCTTAAACCTCACAAATTTTCATGGATATTAATTTCCTAAATTATTTATGACTGTTGTTTTCAGCAACACATGTTTCAAATTTACATATCCTTTATTTCCAAGCAAGTGTGCATTTCATTTATTGCAACTAGCATAGGTTTGCACCATTTTCTTTTTGCAACTCACTTCTGCAAATTTAATTTTTTTTGGCATAGTTTTTTTGTAAACTTAACATGTTTCTTGTTCATCTAGCCTTCACTCCAACACCTCTCATCTATATAAGAATCACAAGAGAAATAAGATAGTGCTTGCTACACATACAATGTCGACCCCTCTTAATTTTGTACAAACCCCAGGTTGATAATTAAAGTTTACAACATTTATCAACATTTTTAAGGGTCATTAGATCTATAGAATCAAGGATATTTGTTTCAAGGGTTATATTCTCTCCTTGATCGATATTCCTTAGTCAAAAAATTGAGCTAATATATTGCTATATTTGGTGTTGTGTGCCATAAAATACTGACCATGCTTCGAATATTGAAGAGGGGACATAATACCTCTTTTGTATAAAGTAGTTTGATGAAGGCTTCCCTTGCAATTTGACCTAATAGTAATAAATGGTTTATTAAACCTTCATAAATGCATAATTTAGGTAAAATCACAACGTAGACTAAGATATATCACACACTTAAATCATTTAATCTTCTCATTGTAGTCATATATACAAATCAAAAGATATATATATATATATATTATTCAAAATAGGTCTTTTAATGTATAAGAAAGGGTCATTCAATCCACAAAATTGTCCTCAAAGTACTATAATTAGGAGGCTAGTTAATCTCTTCTTGAGAACAATTATCTTAGATAAGAACATCTTCCACAATACCAAGCTTAGTGGAGATGTCAATTTCCATACTCTTGTAAACGTTTTCCATTTTACCTTGTTTATATAAAAAAATCATAGGACTTGATATTTGATACCAATTCAACTCTATAGGTGGAACCAAACTTCTATATGGAACCACTAATTAATCTAGTTCTAGAAGGAAATATGATCAATAAGGTATATCCTCCAAAGGAATTTTTGTATTTCTCACTATTCCAAAAATAGTCTCAATAAAAGGAAACAAAATTTGAAAGGAGTCATTGGAACTAGGAGGGTTGAAGGCCCATATGGGAAAAGTGAACTAATATTGATTTTTTCTAGGTTGAAGATCCCAATTAGGGTCCAATATAGCCATTTGAATAACTTGATAGGTGTAATTTCCCATCAAAATAGGAGTTGTTAAACATCCCAACACTCATGCTCTCAAACAAAGCAGTAGAACCATCTGAAATGTAATTTTTGTCCTCGTTTTTGTGCTAGTATTGGGAAAATAATAGAAAAGCTATTGAGAGTCACAATCACTCCCCTTTAGTGATGAAGCTTGACTATATAAAGGATGAAATATAAGATTTAACTCATCTCAAACATCCAACTATGTTCCCAAAGAATATTATAATGAGTAAGAGGATTGAGTACTCCTACTTCTATTGAGATGGGATTACCTCCTAACTCAAGTAATAATTTAGGTACGATTATATGTAGCTTTAAAGACCTACCATCAGATTATTTCAAATATCCAAGGTGGTGAGCTTAAGAGAACCCCAAGTCTCCATAAAAGTGACATAACGTATGATTCCTTCACCAATAATACATCTAAATATGTTAATTCCGCAATAAATGATTTCAATGTAAAAGGAAACATGATAAGGGAGCATAGGAGCTACCTAGTCTAGGTCAAAGATAATAAGTTTGGTGTTGAAGGAAATATCCTTCCAATAAAATTTGAATATTCCATTTACTATGGGAAGTGGCTTCAAAGCACCTCTAAACCAAACATAATACATGTTGTATGGGATAAATATTTCACAATAATGAAAATTTTGGTACCTCATACATGTAGATTAAGCACAGCTCTATGCAATACACCCTTGGGAGGGAATCATATTTCTTCCATTGATATATTTTTGGTTTGTAGATGTCCATTCAGTTGTGACATGCAAGCTACCTTTTCATCTATTCCAAGATCAAAAGCATCAAAATTATTAGCCCATGCCTAGATGTTGATGTCCTAATTACACATGTAAATATTGCAAGTTCCATGGTTATTTCAATTGAATACATGTGCCCTAATTCCCCCTAAATGAAGGTGTAGATTTATTTACAACAAGTGATGCTAGTAAATAGAAAACAAGTTTTGGAAGATTGTTGGTTATTATTTTTGTTGAGAAGTATGTTGAGGTAATAGTTTTCATACTTCATATATTCATAACTTTCCATGGATCTTAAGTTTATTTTTAGTTATTCGTTCCCCAATATTTTTTTTATTAAATCAAAGTGAAATATGATAGATTTCATAATGATTAGTCCAACTTCCAATAAAACCCCTAGCTTGTGCCTTTTTAGAAAAACTTGATAAAATAGAATGGATTGCATGTGAGAGACAAGTTTTTAAATTGCGACTAGATACATCTCTCCTACACTATATCAGACCCTAAATATTTTGAGATAAAGAGTTTGTAGTTGTTACATAAATATATTATTTATATTCCAATGATGCTTTAGCTAACAAATTGGTGAATAGGCTTTCAACAACCGTGTTAAACACATAAGGTTTGGACATATTATCTAGATTGTAAATATACACTTCATCAACAATATCCATTTGTCTCGAGAAAATATAGTTTTCATAATGGAAGAAGAAGGCATCCAACCAAATTGAACCACCACTGGCACTCCCACAAGCCTGTCAAATGCTAGTGATTTCTTCTTGTGAATAGTTGCGACAATGATCAATTGTTATGTCTCCCATACATTACATTGTAGAAGGCCATATGTTTGGCCATACACAAAAGTTTTAAAACCAATTTGAGAGTGTGATAAAGAAGATTATTGAAGACCCTATTCAGATTTCTCTCAAACATACTATAGGTTTTAACCCTATATATAAATTACTTGCAAAAAAATTCTTAAAATAGAAAAATAAACAATGGCGAGAAAATAAAACAAATATACACAAATATTTTCCCCTAGATCCTGAAATTGGGACTACTAGATTGATTTGTCATTATATTCCTTTCAATGTTACAATTCATATATATACATGTAAAAGGATTCATAAACCCCAATCCATTAACCCTGGATTAGAACATAACCATAGTTCCCTTTACTAGATCTGCAAAATCCCATCACCAGAAAAGCATCATGCCTAAAACCATGTGAAAAACCCATGTAAAAAACCATAGGTAGGTCTACCCACCTATCATAGGGTCCAAAAAAATATTTTTGGGGCACTATCCCAGACCTTGTGTAGGGGGGCTAACTCCCCCCTAAAAACCCCCCGATAAGGGGGGCTTCCGCCCCCCATGTGACCCCCTTGTTGTGCCTGTCACAATGAACTGGTGGCGCTTACGCCCCCCCTACGCTTGAGACTAGTCATGGAAATAATATAACACACACCCAACATTCTCCCACTTGTTGTTTTATTTTCCACACATGGGGCCACATGAGAGCTTAGTCATTGGGACAACCCTACAACACCCATTGTTTCTCTACACCAAGACAAATTTTCAGTGTTCACAAAATTTCTCAGTGCATCTACATCATTCTTCAAAGTGTCCACGTTTACCAGCAACACATTTTTTCCTCAACCATATCCCTCACAAAATGATACTAAACATGAATGTGCTTTGTCTTTGAATGATAAGTAAGGTTATTTGCCAATAAAATTGCACTTTGGTTGTCACAGTCTATCCTTACAGCTCGTTGTACCAACCCCACACTTGAACACAACCTCTGCAACCATACTGCTTCCTTGCTTGCATGAGTGGTTGCCATGTATTCAACCTCTATAGTTGAAAGAGTCACTACAAACTTCCTTTTCCTCAACCAAATAGGCTAAATATATAGCCACTTATAGATATTCTTTGATCTATATCTCCAACCTAGTATGCATAAAAAAATCCAAGGATGTCCAAAAATATGTCCAATCCTAATATTCCTTGTTATCATATACTATAATCACTAGTGCCACAAAATACCTGAAAACCCGCTTCATTGTTGTCCAATGCTCCTTCCCCAGTTTTGACATAAACCTGCTCAATACTCCCACTACATGTGCAATGTCTAGCCTAGTACAAACCATTGCATACATCAAGTTACCGACTGCCCTTGCATATGGAACGTGATACATGTCCTCTTCCTCTTCTTGTCTCTTGGGACATTTTTCAACAGATAACTTTACACCTATAGGAATAAGAACCTTCACCAATTTTCTATCATGCATATTAAGCCTCTGTAATATTGTCTTGACATACTTCCTTTGGTTTAGCCATAACTTCCTCTTTTTCCAATATTGTTTAATTTCCATGCCCGAAATATAGGTTGCAGCACCAAGATCCTTCATGTCAAATTTGGAGGAAAACGGGGTCTTCAAATATTGAATAATTTCTTTTTCATTTTCAATTAACAAAATATCATCCACATACAAGACTAAATAAATAACACGGTCACCAATTAATTTAAAATACACACATTGATCCTCTTTGATTTTGGTGAGGCCAAGTCCCCATATATATGTATCAAATTTTTGATACCATGTCCTTGATGATTTCTTTAACCCATAAAAATACTTTTTTAACATGCATACTAGTTATTTCTTACCCTTCACCGCAAAGCCTTCAAGTTTCTTCATGTACATCTCTTTTTCCATATCCTTGTGAATAAATGTTGTCATCACATCCATTTTTTCTACCTCTAAATCAAAAGTAGTAGTAACAGATAAAATTAATATAATAGAAGCTAACTTTGAAACACGAGAAAAAATATCACCAAAATAAATTCCCAACACCTAGGAATAACCTTTTGCTATCAATCAAGATTTTTTTTATCCAGCTTTCCTTCTGCATTCATCTTCTTCTTAAACACCCATTTGTTGCCAATGGGTTTCCTTTCAACTGACAACTCCACCAGATTCCAACCCTCATTTTTCTCCAAAGATGCCATTTCATCAACCATGGCCTCTTTCCATAGTTTTCCATCCTTTGAAACTACTTCCTCTCTGACAGTTGTGGGATCATCATCAATAATAGAAAAAATAAAATTTGAACTGAAAGTTGATGGACTATACCTTTATGTTTGTCTTCTGTCTCAAACTCATCTTCTCAAAATTGGAGTTTGTGGCTCTTCCTCTTCTAATTCTTGTTCTATTGTAGAGTCTGATTCTTCCTCCTTTAGCTAAAACTCCATCTTCTTAGGTTCCTTAGGTAGGAATTGATGTTTAATAACATCTTTCACCTTTATAAACACCACATATCTATTGTACACAACCTTCCTTATTTCTAGGTTCCAAAGCTTATAACCTTTTAAATCATCCTTATACCCAATAAAGATGCACCTTTCATATGTACTATCCAACTTGGTACTTTTCTCCTTTGGAAAATGTACATATGCATCACAATCAAATAACCTCATATGTGAAAGAGAAGGTTTCTTACCAGTCCATACCTCATGTGGAGTCTTATCTTCCAACATTGATGAAGGTGATATGTTAACCATGTAACATGTAGTATCCACTGTCTCTGCCCAGAATTCTTGTCTTAACCCAACACCACTAAGCATGCTTGTTTCCATTTCCATCAATGTCATTTTCATTCTTTCTACAACTCCATTTTTCTTAGGTGTGTATGGAGTAGTATTCTGTCGTGTTATGCCACACTTCTTAAAAAACTCTTCAAATTCATTCTTACAGAACTCTCCACCATTATCTTTCCTTAACACCTTAATCTTCTTCTCTGTCTAATTTTGCACAAGAGCTTTAAATTATTTAAACCTGTCAAATACTTCATATTTATTCTTGAGGAAATATATCCATGTATTCCTTGAGTATTCATCTATAAATGAGACATAGTACACCGATTTACCTAGTGATGGATCTGACATAGGTCCAAACACATCATTGTTCACAAGCTCTAATATCCCTTTCTCTCGCTTACCACTAGAGGGGAAACTCACTTGATTATGCTTCCCATATACACAATGTTCACATAAATTGAAAT
Organism: Pinus albicaulis; assembly: GCA_034641835.2. Classification (NCBI taxonomy): domain Eukaryota; kingdom Viridiplantae; phylum Streptophyta; class Pinopsida; order Pinales; family Pinaceae; genus Pinus; species Pinus albicaulis. The sequence goes on from CM076581.1 coordinate 418,872,599, forward strand.
CCAGAGAGAAATTAGACATACCTTGTACCATACCATTACCATGTAGTATTCGAGGGCCCTTATATCCAATATGTTGGAGTTTTTTATGCCATAACATGGTATTTTCTCCAGAGACCTCTAGGTTTTCTTCTCCACTTTCAGTAACCACATAACTCTTGCACCCATCTATAATAACGTTACCTAGAAACTTGTAAAAATTCCAATCTGAACTCCTCACATCAATACTAGTGTTCCTCGAACCATCTTGTAGGTATCTTTCTCAAACTTTCTTTTTACACTTGCATCATCCATATTTCTTATAGAAAAAATATTTCTGCCCATTGCAAGAATATGAAGAACCCCAAGAAGTTTTCTATTCCTTCCACCTTGTAACTTCAGCTTGAATTTTTTAGTTCCAACGATTTTTTCCTTCCTTTCATCACCTAAGAAGACATCACCACCATCATATTTATCATAATATTTATCATACTCATAGAACCACTCCCTATGCAGAGTGAAGTGAAAGGATGCACCTGAGTCAATCAACCATGCCTCATGATCTACATGTGTACTTGAAGAAGAATCCAAGCACACATCCTCACCTTCATCTGAGGTGGCTTTCGCCTCTGCATAAGGATGATAATCATATCCCTTTCCTTTCTATGGAGCTTTAGATCTACATTCCTTTTTGTAGTGCCCTTCCTTTCCATATTTCCAACACAAATTACATGTTTTCTTGAAGATTTAGATCACCCACTCGAGGAATTATTTTTTTTTTTCTTATCGGGATATCCTCAGACATACAAGGAATATATAATCTGGCTCTCCATATTTTTCTGTCTCATCTTCTCCAACAATAAGAATGAGACTATTTCATTAAACTTCAAGGTAGTTGTATTGTGTCCTATTGCAACAACCAGACTATACCACGAATATGGTAGAAAACACAACAAACTGATGCACTTGTCTTCATCTAAAATTTTAATATAAACAAATAAAAACTAGCCTACCATAGTATTAAAGGAATTCAAATTCTTTGTCACATGCTCTCCATCCTTCATCCTCATGTTATACAACTTTTTCCGTAGGAATAGTTTGTTCACCAAAGACTTAGATTGGTACAAAGTCCCTAACTTGTCCCACAAATCCTTCACCATAGCTTCCCCTGATACATTCCACAATACTAAATCGGAGATACACAACCATGTTGTTTTGTTTTCCTTCCAATCCAACTTCGTTGAGTCTTCTACTGACAATGTCGTTTGTTTAGTACCCGAGTCTACTTCAGTCCACTAATCTTTCTCCACCAGCAGATTCTCCAACTTGAGCTTCCACAACTCGGAACTCAGACCATTAAATTTCTTGATCTCTATCTTTCCATTTCTCACCATATTCTTTTACAACAAGAATCGATCCCGCAAACCTCCCATGGAATAGGGTCTACCACAAGCCCAAGTAAAACCCCTTAGTAGCAAAAGCATCCCCTTGAAGCTGAAACAACTCTGATACCAAATACAGGTTTTAAACCTTGAAAAAAAATCCTTAAAAGAGAAAAATAAAAAATGGCAATAACATAAAACAAATATACACAAATATCTTCCCTTGGATCTCAAAACCGGGACTACCGGATTGATTTTTTAATATATTCTTTTCAATATTATAATACATATATACATGATGAAGCATTCATAAACCCCAAGCCATTACCTTTGGATTAGAACAAAACCATAGTTCCCTTGACTAGATCTACAAAGTACCATGGGTAGAAAAACATCATGCCCAAAACCATGTGCACAGCCCATGCACAAAACCACAAGTAGGTCCGCCCACCTATTATAGGGTCCAAAAAATTATTTTTTGGGGTACTGACCCAGACCCCATGTACGGGGGCTACCACCACCCTACAAACCCCTTGACAGGGGGGATGTCGCCCACCGATGACCCCCCTTCTGTGCCCGTCGCAACTAAAAAGGGTGACTATCGCCCCCCTGTGACCCCCCCTCTTGTGTGACTAGTCGTGGAAACAATATAAGACACACCCAACACATACTACACTTTTTATAGTTAAATTAATGGTTGTACATAATTTCCTCGACTACATTTGTGGGAAGAGTAATGATGATGAAGAGAACTGTGATATTAAAGAATAGCTTAATGATTTTCCCCATGACTAGAGAGAAAGAAAAATACTTCCCTTGGATTTTCAAGGTCACTGGAGAGAAGGGAGTTTGAAATGCATGCCACCATTGTTCCCACAATTTTATCTATAAGAATGAAATTTTATGCTTTAATGAAAACAAGGTTTGAAGTTTCATTCAAATATTGTTTTGAATATTGTAAATTGGGGAAAATTTTAAAAATACTCACTGCTTCATTATCCAAGTCAATTCAAGTCCGATATGAACGTGTTTTGATCATAAAGTACCCAAGAATTTAATGTTTATTGTTGGTGTGAGGGGTGGGTATGACTATATTCCCCTTAACCACAAATTTGATCAAGCCAAATTATTTGTTGGTATTAGGTGGATGTGCATTCACCATTATTATTTGTTGGTGTAGCCATAATTTCACTTGGAATGATAATGTCTCATCCAAATCCAACAAGAAATTTTCTAGAGATTTGATTGTGGGATTTTTTAAGTCATGGATTCATCACCATCAAAAACCCATGGAAACCCAAAATCTCGAAGCTTGATAGCTATAACTCAGATTTTCAAAATATTCCATTAGATTTTCTCAAAATTATGTAGATTTATTTTTTCTCAATGCTAGGTTTCCATTGACTTGAATTTTCAATATGTATTAAGATTTTATTTAGTGTGTCTACATGTCTTTGAAAATCCTAAAAATCCACCCCACTTACTCCCAAGGCTCATAAAGGAGGGGATGGTATGTCATGCCCCCCCATTCACTGAATCTGTGGAAATCAAGTTTAAATTAAGATGGGTATCACTCAATGATTTGAGACTTCTCTTTCTTATTACTCGTCAACGCTGGTGGTTTTGTGCATTCAAGTGTGGAAGGGTCAGCCTAATGGAGGTCATGTAATCCTAGTCTTCAACCTTTGTGATGGAAATTTCTTGGTACATTGGTTGTCTTCTATGCACATTTTTGGATGGAAAGCGCTCACAAGTAAATTTTGGGACCTTGATGTTGTAAAAATATCAAACTCTCAGAAACTTTTGGGCAAGAGGAGGCATGGAAAAATGTTCTTCACCTAGTTGTGGGCCTGGAATGGAGCCTTCTTCTTTGCACTAAGATATTTCAAGAGGTAACTTGGAGTCTTAGGTTTGCCTTGTTCTAGTCTTTGTTATTGTGTTTTTTTGGCTTATATATGGGTTCTAGCCCCTCTCTCACTCTCTTTAGGATGTTTGATTTTATTGGCTATCTGGTTTACTTCAATTGGTCTTGGGTGTTCTTCTATGGTTCACATCTAGTAGTTTCAACCAAGAAAATAGGCCATTGGCCTCTAGCACTCTGTTTCTTTGTTATTCCCTTCAGTGGTCTTGTATTAGTATAGGAAGGTTCATGCTATTAGACTTGAGTTTTTCATACTAGTGGACAGGGGCCCTACACCACCTCTTAATTCCCTAGGACTGTGGAAATCCAAAACACATAAAGTTCACAGGTGTCAACTATTTCCTAAGACATTACTCCTCTCTAGTGATATGAGAGACCCTTATCCTAAGGCTTTATGGTGAATTCTACAAACTCTAGTGCTTCTGGTTTCAGGTCAAGCCCACCATGCCATGACAACATGGTGGTGCTTATCAAGGGGTTGCCGAGCGGGGCTAGTCCAGTCAGCCTTTCCATGAGGCTCTAGCTCAAGCAGAGCCAATGGCCTTCCAAACACCAAATTAACACAACATGCTAGTAGATACTCGTTGTTCATAGGGTTTGGCTCACAGAGACAAGCAATCAATCTCTGATTTTTACCTTCTAACTGAGGTTCTCACCTTGCATAGGAAGCAAAAAGAATTACTGGAGAAACTTCTCAAAGCAAGGCATGATGATTGAAATGTAGTGATTTCTTTCATGAATGACCTCCAAAATAACCAATGGCATATGTAGGACAACTTGTCTCATCTTCAAAATAACCAATGGTGCATGCAAGAAAGCTTGGAACATCTTGATGGTTTCTTAGGCCATATCGAAAAGCATGTACATTGTGAATTTAAGCCTCCACCTCCCCCTGCTCTAAGTCGAAGAATCCTAATCTGATAATTTCATCTAAATCCTTATGACGATCTATTGTGTTTTGGAAATTTCCTACTAACCAACAAATCTAATAAGAATGATGCAAATAAAATTTTACAAAAAAATTGACAATAATATAATATTTCTTTATAAATAAAATTTTTCAAGTTACAAAAAGTCAAAATTTAAAAAAAAAAAAAAAACTCTTTTATAAAAATGCAATTTATAACTTTTTCTTTACATAATGCAAAAAATTTAAAAAAAAAAAATTATAAAAAAAAAAAACACATACATTAACGGTCCTTCCATTCATTTGAACAACGATAAGGAAATTTAGGCATGAATGAGAAAATTCCAATTAAAGCTGGAAAGAAAGATTTGTATGCTTGAAGAAATGTTAATATAGCATGTTACGTTATATTTATCTATGAGTTTTTTATTATTATGTTATTAGTCTATTTTGTTAGGGAGTATAGTCTCAAGTCAAAGTGGATGGACTTTGTATTTTATTTCTTATGATTTTGTAATTTTAATCAAAGTTTCATAAAAGTGTTGAATATTTTTATTTTCTGTAAATTTAAAAATAAACACTGTTACCGATGAAATAGGCAACTTGACCTCAAAACGGGAACTCTAGCCCAAAAAGACTCAAAAAACATGAAAAAAACACCCCAAAAACAAAAAAAACGTATTCTAGAACGCACTTGGTTTTTTTTGGAGGTCAAATTTCAACATTTTATAAAATTATGCTAAAAACAAAATTGTTTCTTGAAAAAACGATTGGAAAAACACCCTCAAAACAAAACCAGTTGATGCTGGAATAACAAAAAAAAAAATTGTGTCATATTTTTGACATTTTAAAAAATAGAAATAACATTTTTTAATTTTAAAAATTCAAACATTAAAAAAAAACCTAAAATTTAAGAAAAAAAATAAATTTAAAAAATAAAAACATTTTAAAGCTTAAAATTTAAAAATATATAGCAATAAAAAAATATAAATAAAAACAAAATTAAAATTTTAATTCAAACATTAAAAAAAAAACCTAAAATTTAAGAAATAATAATAATAATAATAATAATTTAAAGATCAAAATTTCAAAATATATAGAAATAAAAATAAATAAATAAATAAAATAAATAAAAATATTAAATTTAAAAATAAAAAATAAAACAAGTTAAAAAAAGAAAGCATTTATAAAAAATAAAATTTAGAAATTAAATTTAAAAAAGAAAAAGAAAGTGTTTATTAAATTTAAAAAAAAAAATTTAAATTTAAAGAAATATATTAAATTTTAATAAATTTAAAACTTAAAAAAAAAAAAAAAAAAACATTATTGAAATTAAAATTCAAAAAATGAAAAATTAATTAAAATTAAAAAATGAAAAATAAAATACAATAAAAATATTAAATTTAAAAAAATATATATTAAAAAAGCAAATAGATTTAAAAAAATAAATTATATTTAAATTATAAAAAATAATATATATACATATATATATATATATGAACTTAAATTAAAAATATATATATTAGATTTTATTAAATTTAAAAAAAAAATGTTAATATTAAAATAACAAATTAAATTAAATAAAATATTAAATAAAAAATTAATTTGAAAATATTAAGTTTAATTTAAAAAAAAAAAAAAATCCAATTTTAAATACACAATTTTAATGGAAAGAAAAAAAAATACAAAAATTTTATGTAATTAAACAAATAATAATAAAAAAATTAAAAATAAAAAAAAATAATAATATTAAATTCAAATAAATTTTAAAAAAAAAATTACAAAATTTACTAAATTTTAAAAAATTAAATGAAAAAACTAAACATAAAATTTAATAATAAAAAAAAATATGAAAAAATTAAATAAAAAAAAATTACAAAATTTAATAAAAATTATTAACAAAATTTAGAAAAAAAAAATTAAAAAAAAAAAAAAACAAAACAAAACAAATTAAATTTCAAATAAAAAAAAAAAAAAAAATTGAATTTAAAAAAAATTAAAGAAATCAAATAAAAAAAAGATATTAAAAATTAAATAAATTAGAAAATATCTATATATATATATATATATATATATATATATATATATATATATATATATATATATATATATATATATATATTTTGATCGTGGTGGCGCCGCCAATCCGCCTCCCGCCCAGGTGGCAGCGAAGGGTAGCCGGTGGGCGGGAGGTTGATTCCGAAAATCGGCCTCAGGGCGATTCCCAGAATTGGCCTCAGGGCGATTCTCGGAATTGGCCTCCTCGCCGCGGTAGGGCGATTCCCGAAATCGGCCTCCCGCCGCGGGAGGCTGATTCCCGAAATCGGCCTCCCGTCGAGGGAGGCCGATTCTCGGAATCGCCCGCCTGCCCAGCGGCTGGCCTCCACCGCCACCTGGGCGGGAGGTCGATTGGCGGCCCCACCACAATCAAAAAGTTCTTTTTTTTATTTTTTTTATTTTTTTATTTTTTTTTTAATTCAAAAAATTTAAAATTATTTTTTTTTAATTCAAATTTTTTATTTTAAATTTAATTTGTTTTATTTTTTATTTTTATTTTTTTAATTTAAAATTTTAGATTAATTATTTTTTAAAATTTAAAATTTATTTATTAAAATTATTAAATTTTAATTTAATTTGTTTTTTTTTTTTAATCTTTTAGTTTATTTAGTTTTTCATTTTTAAAATTTATAAATTGTTTCATTTAAAAAATAAAACAGTAAATTTATGGATATTTGTTTTTTAATTATTGGCACGTGGTTTTTTTCATTTTTTTGTCTTTTAATGATAGTTTATTTTTTTTTTAATTCTTTTATTTTAATTTTTTTTTTCAATTTTAAATTTATTTTTTTTGTTAATTTGTTTTTTTTTTTGTTAATTTTAAAGTTTGTATTTTTTTTTCTTATTATTATTATTTTTTTAATTTAAATTTTTATTTTTTTATTTTTTTCTATTTTATTTTTTTCATCTAAATTTTAATTTTGTAATTTAAATTATTTTTAAATTTTCTATTTAAATTTTTGTTTTTTAATTATATGGTTTTTTTTAATAACTTAGAAGAAAATGTTTTTTATGTTTTTTTTTTTCTTTAAATTATGTGTTTTTTTTTCAAATTTTGTCATTTCTTTTGATATAATTTTCGAATATTTTGTTTTTTTGTTTTTTTTATTTATTTTTCTTTAAATTTTTTATTTTTATGAGTTAATTTTGTTTTTTTTTACATTTTTATTCGTTTTTTTTGTTGTTTTTATATATATATTTTTTATCTAAGTTTTGTGTTTTATTACCAATATGAAATCACCACTCTAAAAAAAAAAGGTTGATGATGCATCAATATGTTTCAAAATTAGCATGAAAATCACCGCTCTAAAAAAAAAAAGTTGATCCTGCATCAATACGTTTCAAAATTAGCATGAAAATCACTAACATTTTAAAACGAATATTCATACTTCATAACTAAAAATATTAGAGTGTCAAAAATGTGCTAAAAAAAAAAGGGGGTTATTCTGCATCACCACTTTTCAAAATCGGGTGCTTTTTATGCTACCAAAAAAAAGTAGGTAATAGTGCGGTTACCTATTTCATCGGTAACAATGTTAATAATTTTTTAATTGGCTTGGAAATCTTATTTTTAATTTTCAATTGGTTGAGCAAGCTATGATAGTACATAATTCATTATTGGAGAGTGTTTTATTTTCCATTTTTGTCAGTGGGCAAAAAAGAAAAAAGCTAATAGTGGCTATTCCGTTGCTAAGTGTTCTAACACTCACATTGTTATGGTTGACCTTACTATGGCTAACACTGCTACTGAGCTTTGAAGGTTCCTTACCTAAGCTAAGAGAAGGAGGACATTGATATATTGTGACCTAAAAATTATATAGCATTTGTAAAAGCACATTGATTTTAAAATAGTGATATGTGGTTTAATGGTAAGTTTCTGTGGGTGACACCAACTAAACCATGGTTCAAACCCCATTGAATATATGTAATTTCGGCTCAAGAAGTAGACTCCCCTTTTCCGACCTCCGTTAAATTAGTCTAAAAAGATTCACCAAACTGATTGTAATTTATTTCAAAATGTTTTATTTCTTTCCAATTCACTGTGTAGAGATGGGGGACTCAACAAATGTGGAGCTTCCTTCTGTGGATCTTTACCTACATTGTTGTTCGCTTTTGCCTATTCTGGCTACAACGATGGTACATGGTGCTGGACCACTCTACTAAACAACTAGTGATCATGTAGGGGACACATTCCCCCATGGACGAGGCTCTCGTACAGGCGACCATTCTCGCGGAACGTGATGCTGCCAAAGATGTTTTGGACAGCAATAACTTTAGACTATACCCTTTGCTACAGGCTTTGAATCATGTTAACTGCTCTGACCGTGAAGCTGTAGCTGTGGGCATTCTCTGGAAAGACAGACATAGCTCGCTACCAGGTTCGGGGGAAATTCCTTTAAGAGGAATGGTGGTGCGGTATAGGGTTGAAAGAAGCACAAGCCTCTGCATCCAATTTTGAGGGCTCCACCATTAGAGTTGTTTGCGAGTTTCTTTTAGTCAGTTGTTGAACGACTTCAGTGTGAGTGCTTCCTCATGGGGTGCTGGCAACACAGGTGTGGGTGGATGAGGTCTAGCTACCCATACTATGGTATAGACCAAAGGTTAGTCTCCTCCACAACAACTCGGTGTGCTTCCATTTTTTATTATTCGAATTGTGGGTAAAAGGGCGAGGCTTCTCGATCCTTCAAAGGTGGTAGGTGGGTTTCGACCCTTTAGCTAACATACCAAGACAAATTATTATGGGTTAATCTGTCATGGTTACTCTTAGAGCTATGGAATGAGGAATCAGTTAGAACCATAGCTAATTGTATCTACAATTTCTTCTACTGGGATGCTGGGAGTTTTGGTCAATTGGACAAGAGAATAGCATGGGTCATTGTGGATCTAGATTTGGGGAGAAGGTTGCTAGAAGAACTGGCGGTTAAATGGGATATTTTCACGGTCAACCTCTCAATTTATTATTGGGGCCTCCCATTTAGTTGTCTTAACTGTCACCAGATCAGGCATCTACATGCATCATGTGTTTTTTCTAGGTCCATTTTGGGGGTTTGTGGACTTCGGGGCTTCTGCGCTGAACAGGGGAGTGACACACAATTGACTACAATGGAGGGAGAGGGGTCATGCACGGCGATAGCTCCAGATGACACACATTTTCATGCCGACTCTCCAGGTAATTCAGTCACTCCCATGGATCTAATCGGATTTATGCAGGAATGCAGCAGAATACACATATAACCATAAGCATAAAAATGCAGCGGAAATAACACTTCATTTCATTAATATAAAAGAACTGAAATTTGTTTACAAACATAATGGAAATAAACTAGCTAGGGCACTGGTAGGTTATCTCTAAGAAGAAATGTGGTGGCTAAAGGCCTCTAAAATCTATGTTACAATGAGGTTCGAATGTCTATATATTATTGAGAAACAATTTAAAACCTAAGCATCCAAAAGCCTAACCCTATGAGAAGAAATGCTAGAATATGGGCCCTGTGGGGGTAAATTGGTACCTCAATTTCCTGGGGTTGTAACTTTGGCATATTATCTCTGTTTGACACACATGATACATCATTAGAAATATCTATCTAAGGCCTACAACTATTGACCGTGAATGCAGAGTTTGTAACAAACACATATTTTCCATGTTGGATGCCCAAAAAATGACATTTAGGGCCTTAAAAAGCCTCCAGAAGTTCAAGACCCGAAAAACTGCTAAAAATAGTAAACTGTGCAATAATTAGGTAAACTGAAAAACTGAAAGAAACAATGGTGGGGCTCTAAGTGGAATAGGAAGGTGGTGACGAATATCCACTTGGATCATTCCTCCCCCCTTAGAAATCAATGGTCCCCATTGCGTTGAGTTCCTCCATGAGATGAGGAAACTTCTTCTAAACTTGGTCCCTGGTGAACCACTTGCCTTGGTGGAGTAGTTGGCCAGCTTTAAAAACCTGATACAGTTGGATCTTCTGCTGGTAAGTGTTCTTGATTTTCATGTCCAAGATACAATTTGTGGTGGCTTGTTCCATGCAGTCTAGGTTTAACTCTATTGGTGTGATTTTTTCTGCAATGTCAGAGGTGTCCAGTAGAGGTGGGAAATAGGGCCAACGGCGGTCCACATTGAATACTGGGTGTAGACAAAGGAATGGTGGAATACTCAGCTCAAAGGCATTGTTCGCTACAACCTTCGTGATGGTGTACGACCCATATCGGAGCGAGCAAAGCTTTTGGTGGGGTCCAATGAGGTGTTCCTTCTACAAATGTAACCACACTTTGTTGCCCACCTGGAAATGGTGTGGCACCCGATGATGATCATGTCGTTGCTTGTACTTAGCATTGGCTCTGTCCAATATGTCATGAACCTACTGGCGAATGTGCTGAATGTGCTCAATGAAGTTGTTTGCTTTGTTATCTTCAGACTATACATGAGCCAAATCAGCTTTAGTAGCCATAAATGGAATGGCTACGTCAATGGGACATAGTGGCTGGAACTCTATGCCCACCTGAAAGGGGTTGTGACCAGTTGAGCTGTGGAGAGCCTACTTATAGTTGTGTTGTACATAGATAAGGCTCTCATCCCATGTGCATGGATTCTTTGAATTGTACATGTGCAGAATGTCTACAATCATCTTGTTGACGACCTCTGTCTGGACATCAGTTCGGGGATGGAAAGCTGTGGACTTGGTGAGCTTTGTGTCTAGCATTGACCAGAGGCTAGACCAAAATGTGTTGAGGAACCTGATGTCTTGATTTGAGATAATATAATGTGGGATCCCAAAGTTCACCCAGACTCATTCAAAGAAGATTTTAGCAGTGGCTTCTACTGTGATATTCTTCTTCTAGGCTGACACAATGGCCATCTTCGATAATCTGTTGATGAACACGAAAACACAGTCGTTTCCATGCTTAGTAGAAGGAAGGCCCGACATGTAATCCATGGAGATGGATTCCCAAGGTCGACTAGGGGTAGGTAGTAGAGTATAGAGGCTTTGCTTCTTGGTGGTCGATTTGGCAATGGAGAAAGCAGTGCATGATCTGATGTACTTCCCAACATCCTGTTGAAGGTTCGGCTAATAGAAATACTTCTGCAGTACTTCCACTGCTTTCTCAACCCCAAAATTCCCAGCGACTTGACTATAGTGTGCTTCCCAAATCATCTTGGCATGCTCGCTTGAAGGAACACAAAGGTGTCCCAAGTGACATAACAGTGCATCCTGGAGGTGAAAATTTGGAACTTGCGTACCCTCCAAGAGTATCTTGTATGTATGGCCGAATTCCGGACCTCTCTTGTAGAGAAGCGGCCAATCAAAAGTCTCATGCCCACAAGAGTTGAGAATAGTGGTTAGCGCCACGATCGGTGGTCGGCTGAGGCAGTCTACACCATTATTGGTGTTGTCCTTCTTATACTTGATGTTTAAAATAAATTGTTGCAGATATGTGGACCACCTCTGATGAATATTGTTCTGCAACTGCCCTTATGTCTGTATGAATAGGAAGGGTTGGTTTTTTGTGTGGATGACTATTTCCTTCCCCAAAATTTAATGCTTTTATTGGCGGCACGCCTGCACAATGGAATACATTTCTTTGTCATAAGTGGGATACTTGCGGACTGTTTCAGACAATGTCTCACTGTGATATGCCACTAGGTGCCCCTGTTGAGTAAGAACCGCCCCAAATCATAGTCATAGCCATCTGTCTCGATCTAAAATGGTTGTTGCAAGTCTTTTAAAGTGAGCACTGGGGCCGAGCAGAGGCGATGTTTCAATTCTACGAATGCCTTCTATTGAGATTCCGACCAAAATAATTTTTATTTTTCTCCTCCCTTGGTGACAGGACTCAAGGGCCAAGTGATATGAGAGAATCCCAACACGAACCTACGGTAGAAATTAGCAAGACCTAGAAAGCTGTGAAGCTTTGTTAGAGTGGTTGGGGCCGGCCTATCCTGAATTACTTGGATCTTGGTTGGATCCACATGCACCCCCCGCTCATCAATAATTTATCCCAGATATTGAACCTGGGTCATGCCAAAAGTGCACTTCTCCAAATTGGCACATAAATTGTGTTGCCGCAGTGTTTGGAGGACCTGTCAGATGTCGTGGAGGTTCTCTTCCAATTCTAGTTGAAGATCAGGATGTCATCCAAGTACACTACTACAAATGAGTGGGAAAATGGCTGCAAGATGTCGTCCATCAGCCTGATGAAGGTTGCAGGAGCATTTTTCAACTCGAAAGGCATGACCAACCATTCGAAAAGGCCCTCCTTAGCTTTGAAGGGAGTCTTCCACACATCGGAGGGTTCAATTGGTACATGGTGATACTCAAACTTCAATTCGATCTTGTTGTTCGCCCCTTTGAGTCGATCTAGAAGGTCATCAATCTATGGGATCGGGTACCTATTCGGACAGTGATCTTGTTTAGCACTCGATAGTCAATACAGAGTCTCCAAGTCCCATCCTTCTTTTGCACCAACACAGTTGGGCTCCCACAGGGTGATGAACTCATTCGAATGTGACCTTTCTGCAGCAGCTCCTGAATCTGCCTCTTGATTTCATCGTTTTCCATAATAGAGCACCGATAGATCGGTCCATTAGGCAGTGGCGCACCTGGGGTCAGATCGATGGGGTGCTTGGCCTAATAGTGCAAAGGCACCCCTATGGGTGAGGTGAATATGTCCCCATACTCCTCCACGACCTTGTCCATTTTTTGTTGTCATGCAGAGGAGCCCTGTCTGGAGCTCGTGGCCACAATCTTCTTCTTGCCCTAGGGGCAGATCATCACGAAAAAAAATTTCCTGATTTTGGAAATGAGCTTACTGCATTGTTTTGCAGTAACAAAAGAGATAGCCGCAGGTGGTGGTACCTCTGGTATCCTGTACAACTTATTTCCCAAAGTAACAATAACAACGTGAGGCCAGGACTCATACACAACATGTCTCTTCCACAATTATGTTTGGCCTAATAATACATAACAAACATTAAGAGGATAAATGTCGCATAATACCTCATCTATGAAGGGCTTGATGCTATAGGGAAGGCGACATTGTTGGCTAACGCAGAGATCTCATTTTAACATGTACTCCATATCACCTTTGTACTTCCATTCTTATAACCACATGTTACTAAACATTTCTCCTAATGATTTTTTACTTCTTTAATGTTTATGTTAATTATCTTAATTCTATTCAAAATTTATTTTAATGTTTCCTATTAACTATAGTCAGGGAGGAAGGCCGAGTGGATCTCCAAAGGATTGTGTAAGAAGTAGAAGTCACTAAGGTGGAAGAAGAAACCCTTTATTTGGGAGCAATTGCGTTTCAGCGAAAGCTATTTATTTAACCATCTGACAGCCTATATGCATGGCCATGATGAGAAGCTTGGTATCATGGTGGAAGTATTTGTCTCTTTCTGATCCTGGCACCAATGCCAATGTTATCATGAGTAAAGAAAAAGAATCTGGCTTTGCATCTGCCTCGAGAAAACATCAGTATATGGGGAAGGACAAATTCTTTTGACGAGATGCTTCAATATGTTCATTCCATTTGCTAGGCTTTATGTTATTTCTTCAAAAAAAAAAATTACTTTTCGATCAGATCCTTCATAAGCTTTGTCCAATTGTCCTAAAGCGTACCATACATATGAATTAAATTTTATGAAGTTTTCAATGATTGCATTTGACAGAAAATTTGCACTGAGACATTGAAACAAGCCTGTCCTCACTTCAGCAAAACTATCAAATGCATTACATTCCTTTCAATGAAAATATCATTGAAATAATGCTAGCACTGATTGTTTGCCTAAAGAAACAATAATTTGGTGATCCTGCTTTCTTATAGACCATGTCGATAGGTGATATCTATTCAAACTATAGAAATGCTACTTAAATTCACTCAATAAAAATCTTATTATCAAAGACATTATATTTGTTACTAATCCGTATCCATTTCAGTGTGAAAAAGGGTGGGTGGAAAAGATCTAAAGAAGTTTAAGAAGAATGGGTGTGTGTTTTTTTGCACTTCTAGAACAATGAAATCATAAAAACATTTCATTTTGGAATGCGATGCTTTTAGAGACATCACACACAGTTACAATGATATGTTAACATCTGTTTTTTGACATTGTCTTTTCAATGACAGGACTGTTAGAAGATTGGGTCAGCTCATCATTAATTTGAATAATAAAATAATTAAATTGCAAAAACCTAAAAATAAAATAACTCATGGTCCATAAACTATTTTTAATCTCTTTCAAATTTTATTCATTCATAATAGAAAATATCACATACAATAAAACTCAATCTCCTCTTGGAAGGACCATGTGGAAAATTCATGGAAAAGGACTTGCAATGTTAGGAATTTCCAAAGAAATCTATCTGTAATATGATAGGTGGTGAAAATGGGAAGTTCGGTTACACTTTTTGCGTTTTTTTGAGAAGAAAATTTCACTTTTTTTTGTTCTTCAACTTTCTGCAAGCCAAAACAATTTTTTTTGTTTAGAATTTCATTTTATGATAAAAATAAAAGTTGTCAGAAACTTTATTAGTTTTCTATTACTTATTTTTTGGAATTTTTTTATACACATTTGATATGTCAAATTAGTGTTTCTTTGAGTGTGTTTTTTTTAACAATCAAAGGATTCATAAAAACTCATGTTAATACTAATGGCTGAAGTGTCCTCAGACACGTAATTTTATTAATAAGAAAAACAATTACATTTGGAGTTATGCAAGAGTTTACACCCGAACAACAAAAACACTCTTGCAATGAGCTATTTATATGCTCAATGCCCTAACTTCCACTAATTATGGATCACTTATTAAATAAAAAGTGTCCACTTACATTAAATAACCTTCTAACTATTCTACTAATTTTATTCCTAACTTAAAGCCTAGGAAATGACTCTATTCTAGAGTCATATTTTTAATAACAAAATTCTATTTCTAAGTATCTCAAATATTTATTAAATATTTCAATTTAATAAATATTTGTATTCTCTAATATTTATTAAATATATAATTTAATAAATATTTTATCCTAAGTTTATATTAACATATTTGGATCATCTAACATTCCCCCCATGATCCAAAGATACATTACAACAAATACAAAGTTCATCCCTGAACTTAGTAAATTTTATTCTGCCAAGAGGTTTCATGAAAATGTCGGAGGTTTGATCTTCTGAAGGATAATACACTGGCTTGATGATGTCCTTTGCAATGAGAGATCTGATATGATGATACTTGGTGTCCACATGCTTTGTCTTTGAATGAAAAACTTGATTCTTGGAAAGCTTTATTGCTGACTGCTGTCAATGAATAATGAATAAGATTTTGCTGGAGGAATTCCCAAGTCCTATAAAACGCGATGTAACCAAACAATCTCACATGCTGCTTCCCATGCTGAAATGTAATTTGCTTCTGCTGAAGAAGTGGCCACTCTAGCTTGCTTCTTGCAACTCCAGGAAACTGCAGCTGACCCCATGTTCATTAAGTAACCTGAGGTTGATACCCTGTCATCAATACTGCCAACAAAGTTGGCATCTGAAAATCCACCAAGTACAAAATTTTTATTATTTTTGTAAAGAAGACCAAAATATTTTGTTCCTCGGATATATCGAAGAACTCTTTTGGCTGCATTCTAGTGGCTGTCTAGTGGTTCCTACATAAAACGTGAAAGAATATTGACTGCATAAGATAGATCAGGACGAGTGGTTGTTAAATAAATCAAGTTGCCAATCAACTGTTTGTAAGTAGTGTTGTCCACCTCCCCCCCCCCCCCTTTCAAATTTTGAAAGTTTCAAGTTTTTTTCCATAGGGGTAAGGACAGGCTTGCAATCCTGCATTCCAAATCACTGAAGAATTTCTGCCACATATTTACTCTAAGAAATGAAGATCTGATGTGGACATTGGAATACTTCAACACCAAGATAGTAGTGAAGTAGTCCCAAATCTGTCATCTTAAAACCTGCATGTAACTCTTTTTTCACCTGTTCAATGTGATCATCATTTTTTCCTGTGATGATCAAATCATCGACATACATAATCAAAATCACTATATTTTTACCTTCTTGGCGTACATACAAGGTATCATCAGATTCACTACGATGAAAACCAACTTTGTGAAGGTATTCATCCTTTTTGGCATACCAAGCTCGGGGAGCTTGTTTTAACCCATATAAAGCCTTTATTAGTTTGAAGACTTTATGTTCTTGTCCTTCAATTCCAAAACCTGGTGGTTGTGTCATGTACACTTCTTCCTGTAAATCTCCATTGAGAAAAGCACTTTTTACATCCATTTGATGAACTTTCCATCCTTGTTGAGCTTCTAAGGAAAGTGTGAGGTGGATGGTGTTCCATTTAGCTGTAGGAGCAAATGTTTCCTCATAATCTATCCCTTCCTGCTGCGCAAAACCTTTAGCAACAAGTCTTACTTTATACTTGTCAATATCACCATTTTTCTTATATTTAATTCGATAAACACATTTGCATCCAATAGGTTTAACCTGTTGAGGACAATCAACAAGTTGCCAAGTGTTGTTGTCTTGAACTGCCTTATATTCATCAACCATTGCCTATTTCCATGCTTTATGTTTTACTGCCTCTTGAAAAGAAGAAGGTTCAGTAAAATCATTTGCTATTAAATAAAAATTTCCTTCATTTTGTTTTAATCCCCTTGTTCCTGTTTTGTTTTTTTCATTAGGCCTTACATCTTTCAAAATTTGAACCACCCATTTCGGAAATTGATGTTCACTGGTTTGGGCTTGTGAAAAATCACCTTCATTAAAAAGAGGGTTGATGTAAACTCATGTCTGTTGAGCAACCACAGGTTCTGGGGGTGGAGATTCATTGTCAGAAGAACTGCTGCTGCTAGGAGAGTTGGATGAACTGCTAGAAGACCTAGATGGCACTGATGAAGAATAAGGACTAGATGAATCATCGTCAGATGAAGGAAATTAAAGTTCATACCAACTTGGTGAATTTGGTTGACTTTGTAAATTTCCATGTCTTTTATCATTTTTTGTTTCTAACTTTTAAAGAAGACTTTCAACTTCTTCAACACTCTTACTCTCATTTTCATCAAAGATCACATCTCTGCTTACAATAAATTTCCCATTCGACAAAATTCGGTACCCTTTCTTCTCATCAAAATACCCGATAATTGTGCACTTTAAGCTTCGTGCATCAAGCTTAGTTTGTTTTTCCTTGGGAACTAAGGCATAACAGATAGACCTGAAAAATCTGAGATGCTTAACCCGTGGTTTGAAGCCAAACCAAGCTTCATTAGGTGTGATTCCATCTAAAGAAGCTGTGGGAGATCTGTTTCTCAAGTAGACAGTGGTATGAACTGCTTCAGCCCAATATCAAGGACTTAACTTTTTGAAAGTTAACATAGATCGCGCCATTCCTAACAAGGTACAATTCATTTTTTCTACTACCCCATTTTGCTGTGGAGTGTAGACATTGGTAAGATGTCGTTTTATTCCATTTTCCATGCAATATTTTTTTAATTCATTTGAATTGAATTCTCCGTCGTTGTCAGTTCGAAGAGTGCCAATCTTCTCCTTTACTTCATTTTCAATAAGGTTATGAAAAGTTTTGAACTTTTAAAATTCTTCTGACTTTTTCTTCAAGAAATATACCCATGTCATCCTGCTAAAATCGTCAATAAAAAGTAAAAAATATCTACAACTTCCAAGTGAAGTTAGGAAGGGTCCACAAATATCACTGCGAACCAACTGTAAATGCATGTCTGCTCGCCAAGAACTGGTGGGAAAAGTCTCTCGATGTTGCTTTCCAAAAATGAAACATTCACACTTTTCATTTTCCCTGTTAAAGGTTGGAATTCCTTTAACCATGCCCTATTTTTGTAACTGAGAGAGACTGTCAAAGTTGAGATGGGCATATCTGACATGCCATAATCTGATTGGTGAAATATTTGTACTTGTTGCACCTGCAAATTCAGAATGTCTTGGAATAATTGTCCCTTTGATCCTTAACAATTTTCCATCTTCATAACATGTCATTACTGTTTGTATGTTTTGTTTGACTGAGTTGATTTTAACTGAGCCATCTTCCATAATCACTGTATGCCCTGCTTGTCGAATAGTGACTAAGGATAACAAATTTTGCTTGAATGTTGGGACATACCATACATTAGAAATCATTCTTTCTCTGATGCCTGGTAAAAAAACTTTAACTACACCTTTTCCTGAAGGAGTATGTTTGGTTTTGTCAGTAAGATAGATTGAATTCAGATGACATTATTTGAAACTCCAGAAGAAGTCACGTCGAAATGTCATGTGTTTAATTGAGCCTGTATCAAGAATCCATGCATCTTCATAATCACTGTGGAGAAATCTTGAAACCTGTAAAGTTGTTGTTTCTGTGTTTGTGAAAACATATTCAGAACTATCAGGATCGTCTTCATCATTTGCAAACTGTGTTGAGTTTGGATGAAACTTAGAAATTTTCTCAATAGAAGTTCTACAATTTGCTGCATAATGACCAACTCTGTTACATCACCTGCAAACAATTTGACTCAAATTGGTGCCTTTTCCCTGAGACTGTCCTCTGCCTTGAGACTGTCCTCGACCTCTACTTTTTCCTCTATTTTGAGTTTGTCCTCTTCCTAGAATCTTTCCTGTGCCTTGATGATATCCTTTGTTTTGATTTTTTCCTCTGCCTTGAAAATTGTTTCTACCTGAATTGGAGCCTCTGTTGGAGTTGTTTCCTCTGTGTTGACTATGACCACGACCTTGCACTACTTGATTGGGATTGAAATTACCTCTTCCTTTGTTTCTGGAATTGTCAACTGAGGAGTTGCTTGAACTGGCTTCGGTGAGGTAGACATCTTCCCCGATTTTCTTCTTCTTCCCGAAATTTTTATCATGTTGTGCTAACATGTCACTCATTTCATCAAATTTCATCTTCTCTAACTTGCCAATGACTTGCAAAGTTTCCAAAAAATGAGTATATCATGATGGCAATCCAGCAATTAAAATTGTAGTTAAGAAGCTTTTATCAACAGCTTGAAAACCATCATTGAAGATTTCTTGCTTAATGTTTTTATGTCGTGAAATGTACTCAAGGACATCACCACCTTCAGTTAATTTCTGTTGAAGCAATTTTAATTGAAGATCAAATTTCTTTGATTCAGGTTATGTATCAAAGAGATATTTGAATGTATGTAAAGAAGCCCATGCATCTGAAGAATTCTCAATGTGTATGTACATTTCATTACTAACTAAAGCTTTTATAAGAGCTAATGCCTTGGCATCTTTTATTTCCAATTTTTCAAGTGAAGCTGGATCTGTTGGTTTATTTGGCTTAATGTTGCCATCACAAATTCCATGCCACAATTCATTAAAAATAAGAGTTCTTTCAATTAGATGTCATTGTGTCTTATAGGATTTCACTCCTTCTAGCTTATCAGTTTCAGAGAAGAGATTAATTAATTTCGACATTGGAGTGTTGAAGCAATGCACCAAAAGAATCAAGCACAAAAAATTGAGCAACTCGTCACACGAAACACACCACACAAAAAATACACACGCCACGCAAAAAATGAGCTATCAAGGCTTGGCCTTGACCCTCGTATAGTCATTGAAACAGGAGAAAAATGACTGAGCTTTGCACTTGGCTCTAGTCAATTTCTCAAATATTTACTAGGTAACTTTCAAAATTTGAATTTTACAATGATGCTTTTACACAATCTGGTAAAAATAAAATAAAAATACCCCCCCTCGAAGTAAAATTACTTTGAGTTACAATATCACTCCTTTTCTCCAAAAATAAAATAAAATTGTCCTCCTTATAACTCCAATTACAAAATATTACAATGTTCTTCAAGTAAAAAAAAATTCTACTTATTCTTCCAAACACAAAGTGCTACTTCACCTTATGATCCCAATTACAATTTTAATTACAAAAAAAAAATATAATCACTTAAGTCTTTGACTTCTTCTACCACTAATCCCTCTTTGGAATCGGTTTCAAGTCTAATCGCATGAAAATATGCTTCAAAAGAAAAATTCTTTGTCCTTAGGAACTTGAAGCTACTCTTCCTTACAAATACGATATCTTGAAGCCCAGCGGCCAAAATATCTGCTTTTAAAGAAAAATTCCTCGTTCTAAGGATCGTTAAGGCATTCTTTCAACAAAATACGTAGATTTTGGACTCTAATTGCTCAAAAATCCATACTTCAATAGGAAAGGCTAGCTAATTACTTACCTTTTTCAGCTATGAAGAAAAACCTGAATTTTCCGGATTGCAATTCCTCATTTAAACACCAGAAGCTTTCGTATATCTTATGCTTTAACCCTTTCGAGCATCGTCACAAGCCTTGCATGATTAGTTCATTATCTGCTCCGATATCGACACACAGAAGCCTAGAAAGCACCTTTCTTTCATAGAATTTATCCTATACGAACCACCTTCATCTTTTATCTGGTCGACTGGAGCATCCTTTGGTCCCTTCCATGTGTTTTTCTACAAGGAAAAGCTTTTGGCTCTCACCCCTAATAATAATGCACTGCAAAGTTTCTTGTAACCTGAATTTAGCCTCAAATTTTCTTGTATCCCTCGTTTCCTTTTGCAGGTGGTCGTTACAGCGATGTGTGGGACGTTATGGTGGATCCTTTTAGCAGCTTGTTGGATGCGATGCAAGACAGTCCATCGAGCCACGGCATTAATGAAAATCATTATATCAACATGACTGTCATTCAATTCGATTTCTAGAGGAAGCCTAATCGATTAGATTGAAGCACGAACCCATTTACAACACAGTTTTGCAATTTTTTTTTTTTTTAATAATAAAATTGATTGCAGAATTTAAACTATAAAATATTTCTTGCAGTGTTCTTGCACATCCTCAATCTCACACAGATTTTGCAATTTTTTTAATAACCAAAATGATTTTAGAATTTACAAATCTAAAATCAATAATAACATTTATGTTCTTTTTTTAAACAAAAAACTTGTCAAATTTCATACCAATCATTTGCTGATGAATTCAATGGAGTTTTCCAAGAAATTGTAGAGATGGAATATCCTCCTCACATCTACTGCATCATTACCGTAGCTCTGATACCATAATAATGGCTGAAGTGTCCTCAGACATGTAATTTTATTAATCAGAAAAAAAAATACACTTGGAATTATGCAAGAGTTTACACCCGAACAACAAAAACACTCTTGCAATGAGCTATTTATATGCTCAATGTCCTAAATTCCACTAATTATGGATCACTTATTAAATAACAAGTGTCCACTTACATTAAATGACCTTCTAACTATTCTACTAACTTTATTCCTAACTTAGAGCCTAGGAAACGACTCTATTCTAGAGTCCTATTTTTAATAACAAAATTTTGTTTCTAAGTATCTCAAATATTTATTAAATATTTCAATTTAATAAATATTTGTATTCTCTAATATTTATTAAATATCTAATTTAATAAATATTTTATCCAAATTTTATATTAACATATTTGGATCATCTACCAAATACGCACTAGCGTATTCTCTGAAACTTTGTGTTTTTGAGAAACAAAATGTGTTACAACAATCTAGACAGAGTCTACTTTGGTTTCATTATACTTACAAAACCAAATGATGTATATCATAATTAATAGAATTTTTGGAACTGATCCAATATGAAAAAGCTGCATATTTTGAATATGTTTCGCGACGCATGAAATTTCTCAACATATATGTTATAAACTAAAATAATAAATACCCATTACAGAAGACAGACCAATGTAATGCACCATAATTTTTTCAATTTTTTACAGTGTATTTTGGAAGTTACATAATACTGATTTCAGTGAATCATAATGACCTTCAGAGATTGCTTACACCCATTTTATTACAAAAAAAATTAAAATTAGTAAATATCTATGAAATTCCATAAAAGTTATATTACTTGCAAGTAGATTGAATTCTGAAAATTCTTGTCTTGCTTCCGATAGTTAATTCGAAATGTTTCATGGAGTTCAATCAATCCAAAGTTGAAGATATGTATTCAGAGCTTGGCTCCGTGTAATTGCAGATGTGTTAGTTCGGCCGAATTGTTTTTTGCGCCGACGGCCCGTCAAGTCTGATGACACAAAAGTTCAGCCAAATTTATTATAAAATTTTGGTCGAACATTTACTTGACTTTCTGTTGACCAGAAAATACAACGAAGCCCCTCCAAAAAAATCATTTCGCGGAAATATAAATTGACATAAAAGCATTCATTATTTCACATAATTTCGCACGTTTCTACATTTGGTCTGATTTTGCAAAGGATTGTTTTGGGTTTAAGGACTTTTCTTGGAGGTACATTCAAAGGACATTTTTACAAAGGATTGTTTTGGGTTTAAGGAATTTTCTTGGAGGTACATTCAAAGGACATTTTTGCAAAGGATTATTTTGGCTTTAAAGACTTTTCTTGGAGGTGCATTCAAAGGACATTTCTTGGAGGTATGTGATACATTTTTTGGATTTTTTTTTAAGGTATTTTGTTTTTAGAGTTTTTGGACTTAATTTTCATTGTTTTTTTTAAGGTATTTTGTTTTTAGAAGTTTTGGGCTTAATTTTCTTTGGTTTTCTTTTTTGAGTATTTTGTTTTCAAAAGTTTTGGGCTTAATTTTCAAAGGACATTTTTTTGGATGTATTTTGTTTTTAGAGATTTTTGGGCTTAATTTCTAAAAGACATTTTTTGGTTTTAAGGTATTTTGTTTTTAGAAGTTTTGGGCTTAATTTTCATTGTTTTTAGAGGTTTTGGCTTAATTTTCAAAGGACACTTTTTTGGATGTATTTTGTTTTTAGAGGTTTTTGAGCTTAATTTCCAAAAGACATTTTTTGGACTTAATTTCGAATAATTCTTTTTAGGCTTAAAATTCAAAGGACATTTTTTGGAGTTATTTTTTAAAGTGATTTTTTTAGATGCTTTTTTGAAGTATTTTTTAAAGTGGCATTTTTTAAGAAGTTGGAATTAATTTCAATGGACATTTTTTAGAGGTATTTTCTGAAGCGACATTTTTTTTAGAGTATGTGTTTTGGGTTGAAGTAAATCTTTTATAATGATTTTTTAAAATGAGTTTTTGTTTAACTTTTTAAATTAATTTTTTTTGCAGGACTTGGAAGGAAATATTTTGAGCTTTGTTTCATTTTTATAAGACATTTTTTTCTCGAAATTTTTAAAGTAAGTGTTTTGGATTGAAGTATGTATTTTTTACAAAAATTTTAAAATGAGTTTTTTTTTTTAATTAAATCTTTTGCGATGTTTTTTTTAATTGAGTCTTTGTCTGAATTTTTGAAGAAAATTTTTTGAACTTCATACTCTATTATCATGGGAAATCGAAGGAATTGTGCGAGAATCTATGATCGAACAAGAGACCCTGAGGAACATAGAGAATAGGGGAGAGAATCTCACAAAAGAAAGAGAGAAGCACCCTTAAATATTGAAAGGGAAAATCAATCTCAACTTGAAGTTGAAGCAGGTATGTAAATGTAAATATTATAAATTTGATATTTAAAATTTCCCTAGTGTAAAATGTGAAGCTTAATTTTTATTTGATGAACTAATTTGAAAAACATTTTTCAATGTAAACAAAGAGAGACATTCCTCAAAACATTTATGATGAGATACGAAATTTTGAAAGAGAAAGTGAAAGAGATATTGAACCAATGATTGAAGATGGCGAAAATTTTGAAAGAAATTCAAGTGAAGGAATTGAATCACAAGGTATATATATATATGTTGAACTCATGCACATATTATTGAAATTATACATATTTATTAATTTAGTTATTTATTGAATATGTAAACTTATTATGTACTATTCATTTGAATATGTACAGATGAAATCAATATCGATGATGAGATGTTAGAAAATGTTGACACTCACACATATGGAGATAAAAGAGTTGACCATGTTATATGATATCGTGTTAAACACATTTTTGATACGTACTTCATAAATAAGAATGTGACAGTTCAAGCCCAAATTTTGAAAGGTCTCCTATTATTAAGGAAATTAAAAGAAGTTACGACCTTATTGGGCATTCGAAAATCAACAAAAGATAAAAAAAATGAAGGAAAATGTGATACAAATATAAATAGTGCTATAAATTCAATTATAATATCTAGACATAAAAATGTTTCAGTTGTACATAGAGCATTACATATGGCAGTGGTTTCATCAAGTACTAAAGAGAATCGCTTGGTAAAATCTATGGCACGAGCATTAGGAACCTCACGAAAACCTTTTCAACAACATCAGAAATTTCGGTTGCAAATAGATGTAAATGATGAATTCGCTTGTTGGAGAGCTATTTGTAGGCAACCATACAAAGATAGACTTGGATAAAATGTTAAAATAACAATATATGAATATTGGAAGAAAAAATCACATGTTTCGCCAAATGCAAGGGATGTGATGCGAAGAAGAATAACATGAAATCAATACAAAGAACATGAAAAACATTTCTTGGACACCACTCAGATAGAGTTGTTCAACAAATTCAAAGAAGAGAATCATGAAATTCATGTCTTAATCAGTGTTTTTGTTCAACAAAAACCATGGTATACAAAACCTATCACCGTACGCGACACTTGTTGTTGTCATTACCATGTGGAATTTCAGTTATATTATGACACATTTCTTAATTTTGGTAGAACATTTTGGAAAGATTCACCTCCTCCTTCCATTATCTATGATTTCATATCTCAAATTCTTTGTGGAAGAGAAAGCGATGAATTATTTTACGAAAAGAAATATGTTGGTGGTAAAAAATGCGATGATTGTGGAAATTTGACTAAATTTCAAAACAAATATCGTACTGATATAAATGATCAATCATTGTCCAACATGAAAGTGAAATAGAAGAGATATGAATATATCTGTACATCGATTCAAGGTTCAAATAGTGTTAAAAGAAATGAATTACAAGAAGAATAAATTTTTGTGATAGATTTTTTGAGAAAGTTTGAGGCATAAATTTATAAATACACCAAGAATTCCCATAGATATTGATGGCAAGACTTGCAATTCAAAAAATCCTGTGAATTTTTTGCACCAGGGACCATTTTGTGAGTAATTGATTTTACAGAAAACTACACATTTTTTCCACAAAAAAAATTTCAGAGTGAATACTATCATTCTGACCAAGTCTCGATGCTCGTCCATATTCTATATAGACATGCTGAAAAAAACTTCGATCATATAGAAAGCACCAGTGTAAATCGATATGTTATTAAAGAATATCACTTTTATATCAGTGACGATCGTACACATTATACATATTTTGTACAACACTATTTTCGAAAGATTTATGACACCTTGAAAAGTCGTGGACTAAAATTCAATGAACATTGGATATGGTCAGATGGATGCACAGGTCAATTCAAACCTTCACGATCATTCTTTTGATTGTGTTGTCTTCATAAGAAAACCTGCATTAAACATTGTTGGAATTTCTTTGAGATTGGCCATGGAAAAGGAGAACATGACAGTGCAGAGGCATGCATAAAATGAGCACTTCAAATATAACAAATGAACCCTTCTGCAAACCGACTTGTGGACGCTAAAGAAGTTGTTCAATGGTGCATCGTTTCTCTAAGCCATAAGACTAACCGATCAAGGGAAGTGCAAAGGTACATTCAATTTAATTTTTATTGGATATCCAATTTTAAATAGTGTACATTTATCACAATGATTATCTTTGATGATATTTTGATATCATATTTACATTCTTCTTTGAGTTTTCTACATATAGGTTTCTTTGGCATATTTGGATCGAAGATGTAGATAGATCAATTGGAAATGACATTGAAACAATAAAAGGGACTCGAAAATTGCATTCAATTAAAACAAGGTTGTCCACAAA
Source organism: Pinus albicaulis (assembly GCA_034641835.2). Taxonomy (NCBI): domain Eukaryota; kingdom Viridiplantae; phylum Streptophyta; class Pinopsida; order Pinales; family Pinaceae; genus Pinus; species Pinus albicaulis. The sequence continues at coordinate 418,898,707 of CM076581.1, forward strand.
TGTGTTTACATTGGATAAAAGAAAATATTATTGTTTTTGTCATGTTTTCATAGACAACACAAAATCCAATGATGTTTGTGAAAACAAAATGTATGTAAAATATTGGAAACATACAGAGCTAAATACTAAGGGGAAAATGTCCATTGCAATGTTTGAAGAAATGAAACCAAAGGAGACTACAATATCATCTGATGGTGATCGAGTTTCTGATCTTTTTAGAGAAGGTAACATTTGAATTGCTTCCAAATGATATAGATCTAGTAATAGATACTAAAATTATTTTTAAGTTAATTTTTCATGTTAATTATGTTCTAAATTTAAATGCATAAGTTTCTTTTATTGTGCAAGAGATGTTTTTTTTGTAATTTCACCTACTGACAATGATGAAAATGTGAAGTATTATTTGATGCGTTGCACTAAACGAAAGATTAAATTATTAAAAAACTATAATGATCACGGGTTTCCATATGACAGAGGATCTATTATACTCGAAGGTTATTTTTTCAGACAAACTAATCAAAGTAGGGATTGTGTTTACTTTGAAGACTATGAACTTGATGTCATAAGTTGTCAATATAGTCACTTGGTGTGTGTAGCACGCATAAAGTTAATAGAGGTTCACTCAAAGAAAAAATCGAAAATTATGAAATGGAAAATGTCAAAATTCTATCATGAACGGATCATTGAATATGGCATTCCATTGGAATTTTTTTGATTGAACTGCCCAACAATTTCTTCTCTTTGGATTCATGTTTTAGAACTTCCAAAACTCAACTAAAAATTGAACTACCTTGTTATGTTATTTGTACAAGTGTTTGCACATGTACATTGTTTTGGTACATGCACACTAGTATCAAATGAAAGTAGCTTTTCTATACATGCATTGATGAAAAATGTTGCATGTATTGGATATATATATGTTCTAGAATGAAATTCACTGAAAGTGGCTTTTCTATGTGCATTGATGAAAAATGTTGCAAGTACTGGATATATATGTTCTAGAAGTAAGTATTGTGTGTGTGTGTGTGTGTGTGTGTGTTCTAGAATGCAATTAACTGAAAGTAGCTTTCCTATGTGTATTGATGAAAAATGTTGCAAGTACTAGATATATATGTTCTAGAAATGCAATTAACTAAAAGTAGTTTTTTTTATGTGCATTGATGAAAATTTTTGCACGTATTGGATATATACATGTTATAGGCAATTAACTGAAAGTAGCGTTTCTATGTGCATTGATGAAAAATGTTGCACGTATTGGATATATATATGCTCTAGAATGCAATTAACTATTCAAGTAGTTTTACTATTTTCATTGATGAAAAATGTTTCATGTACTGAATATATATGTTCTAGAATGCAATTAACTGAAAGTAGCTTTTCTATTTGCATTGATGAAAAATTTTGAAGTACTGGATATAAAAAAGTTCTAGAATGCAATTAACTGAAAGTAGCTTTTCTATGTGCATTGATGAAAAATGTTGCACGTACTAGATATATATGTTCTAGAATGTAATTAACTGAAAGTATCTTTTCTATACATGCATTGATGAAAAATGTTGCACGTACTGGATATATTTACATTATAGAATGCATTTTAAAAATGTTATGATTTTATGACACATCTAACAAGATCTAGAATCTTATGATATATATATATATATTTTACTTCAATTGTTTTAACATATATATTCAAACATGTGTACTTAAATCATTTCTACATGTACATATATTCATGTGATTTTTTTGTTTGTTTGGAAAACGAAAACTTGAATTTTAAAAACGAAACATTATATCATAATCACATGCCAAATGTAGTTCAACCATCCAAAACTTGAGCTTTAAAAACTAAAACATTATTTCACAACATTACTTCACATGCCAATTGTAGTTCAACTATCCAATAAAAGAAAAAAATTATATCACATGCCAAATGTAGTTCAACCATCCAAAACTTAAGTTTAAAAAAAAAACATTATAGATCACAACATTACTTCACATGCCAAATGTAGTTCAACCATCCAAAACTTAAGTTTTAAAAACAAAAAAAATTATAACACAACATTACTTCACATGCCAAATGTAGTTCAACCATCCAAAACATGAGTTTTAAAAACAAAACATTATAGATCACAAGTATCAAGTATCAAGTAACATTACTTCACATGCCAAATGTAGTTCAACCATAACACTTAAAAAACAAAAAAAATTATAACACAACATTACTTCACCTGCAGAATATAGTTTAACCATTCAAAACTTAGGTTTAAAAAAAAAACAAATTATAATACAACATTACTTCACATCACATGCCAAATGTAGTTCAACCATCCAAAACTTGAGTTTTAAAAACAAAACAAATTATATAAATTTTTAACATTACTTCACATGCCAAATGTAGTTCAACCATCCAAAACTTAAGTTTTAAAAACATTATATATCACATTCACATGTACCAAATGTAGTTCACATAAAATATGTCCAAAATTTGTAGATCTCACAAGTATCAAGTATCAAGTTATATATGACTGCATCTAGATAAGACTATATATAAAAAAGTAAATTTAAGACTAAATCTATTGAAAATATAATGTTGCACGTGTGCATGTGCATCATCCATCAAATACAGATGGATGTAGTGTCTCTCCCAGCAAAGTCACAATCCACCAGCTATCCTGCGAAGCATGGGGAACATGTACACAATGTGTGCAAACATTAAAATTTGATGTTTGAAAATTGAGTGAGAATATATATAACTTCATGTAAAAAACAAAATGTAAGAAAAAATCATGCAATACCTCATGAGATTCCCTCTCCATTTTTTGCTCGTCCACTAAAACTTCCCCCACAGGAACATCTTCAAATCAATAATGCTTGTATATATATATATATATATATATATATATATATATATATATTAAGGTACAAATGTAAATGCATATATGAACTTATTTTAAATAATATTAAAAAAAAAAGTTAGACAACTTGTTCAAATGGTTCAAATGGTATGTATGTTCCTATCTCCATCGCTAGAGTCCATGGAGAAAATAAATCCTCTATAGGAACCTAAAATTCAAAAAACTTAAAAGTATAAAATAACTCAAGATCAAGATCTCAATTTATAATAAAACTTTTAAACTTCAATTTATAAATTATAACTTAAAAAATATATTTAAGTGAAAAAATGAATACTTCTACTGGAGGATTTGGAAAATCTCCTAAGAGAGGCTCCAAAAGAAAATATCCAAAAACCTAAAATTCAAAAAATTTAAAATAACTCAAAATCTCTACATCTCAATTTATAATAAAACTTTCAAAATTCAATTTATAACTTATAACTTAAAAACATATATATATTTAAGTGAAAATTTGAATACTTGTGTTGGTGGATTTGGCACATCTCCTAAGAGTGGCTCGAAAAGAAAATCTCCAAAAACCTAAAATTCAAAAAATTTAAAATAACTCAAGATCTAGATATATCTCATTTTTTAATGGAACTTTTTGAGGTCGAATATATCACTTAAAAACATAAATTTTAAAAGTGAAAAATTGTTCATACGTGTGATGGTGGATTTGGAACATCTCCCAAGGAGGAAGAAGGTACTGCCATCCCAAAAACATCAGACAGAATCAGAATCTGTTAAAACATTTTATTATATATATGTACATGTACATGTGTGCACAATTATTTATTTTAAAAATATCTCTTCATGTTTTGATATATATAATAATAGAAGAAAAAAAAATTGTACATCATCATGTTCACTTAAAAAACACTAACATTTGTCAACATATCTTGATGGTGAGAACCATCTTGATTGTATGTGTTATCACCCTAGTAATTCTTAGGTCGTGGGATTTTGGTTTATAGTTAAAGAAAACTAGGGGTAACCAACAACCTCTTTTAGAATTCAGGATCTAGCCTTCCTAAGTTCTAGAGAAGGATCTCTCCTTAATATTTAGCTTTGTTTTGAAATGGATTTTAGGCTAGCTATAAGTGGAAAAATTGGTTTGATTTTTTGAATGCTGGTAGGAATAAAGGACTACAAGGGAAACCATAGAAATATCTACCTAACCATTGGGAAATGGAGTCAAATTTATAACAAACAAGACTAGAAAACTAAAGTCAAAATAACAAATATACTAAGGGAAAGATAGATGATCTTCAGAGGGTTTAAAAGGCTATTTTGATGAAGTGATATGATCTGGACTAAGGGCAGTTAAGAATCCTTAGATCACAGAAAAGGAAGACAAAAATTGAGGTCAAACGAGACTAAAGAGCAATTAAGAATTCTAAATTCTAGAAATCAGCAGAAAACATATCAATGAATAACTAGTAAGAAACAGGGAGCTTTTTTAACACTAATCATGTTTAAGCTTTCCTAGTTAATCATTTAAGACAGAAAATAACACAATATGTATGAATGAAACTTAAAGAAATAAACAATGAAAACTGGAAGATATAATACTCATCTGATCAGCACGAGGATCATTAGTTATGATTTCTATTTGCTTTAGTTTGCAGCCTGTTGGTTCAACTTAACTCACATAAAATCCCAATGTTTTCAACAAAAAATTCTATAGTAGTCTTGATAATTTTATTCCACACTAAAATACTTCTAAATATGATGTATTTATACAAATAAATTTCTTACAAAATATCTCAAAGTTTGAGAGAATATCTCAAGAAAAAATAGGAATTATTACATAAGAAGAGGGATAGCTGCAAAAAAGATGTGCAAGCTGTCCTCTTTTACAAGAAAAATAGAACATTTTATCTACTTAAACTGATTTTTTGTTTAGCTGGAAGTCTTGCTGGCACTTGGGATATTATCTTGTGGAAGATGACTTGTATTGTACTCCTCCTCTTTCACGTTCTGCTCTGATACTCTTTTACTCTGCTTTCTTTCACTGTTTACTGCTGTAAATTAAAAAGTAACTAGCAATAAAATCTTGCTTTTACTGATACTCTTTGACTACTAGTACTCTTTGAAAATTGATTTTTCATCTTGATATAGTTTAACTGCAAATTTTCATAGTAAATCAGTGAATTCCTGCCATTTCTCTGCATCGAGAATTTTCATGCTCTTCAGCTTTCTGTAACTTTCATCTGCCTCTGTATACTTTGAAAAATTGGGCTTAACCACAAAAATATGTTTGATCTCATTTTTCAAAAAGAATAAGTTTTCAAAATATTCCAAAATGACTTTACCAGTAGGAGACCCCTGAGGTAAAGGTTTGTTGATTTTCTCTTTGGCATATGCCCTGATTTTGTTATCATAATATTTTTGTGGCATTAACTTTTCATTTAATGCATGAATATCTGGTAAGCCTGCTTCTGATAATACTTTGTATTTAGCCCAAAATCTTGTGATTGCTAAGTTCATATCTTTGCACCTGTCCTCCAAATTATTCATCATGTTTCTCTTATTCAGGACCTTTTTGATTTGGAGTATACTTTCAGTTCTATCCTGAATTTTTAACTCTTCAAGTTCTTCTATGTGTTTGCTATTCAGGAATGTGATAAGTCTTAAGGCTTGAGCAGGCTTATCAGCCAGTTCTTCTTTGGTCTTCTGTATTTCTATATGTGTTGCTTTAAGTAACTCTTTTTGCTCATAAATTATTTGGATTGAGGGCCATTACAAATGTATGCCCTGAATGATGTTATTCCAAAGATAATTCTTAATGTAGGATACATGCTCAGTGAGATTTACATGTTGTTGAAGAATCTTAACCTGTTCCTGCAATCTGTTGGCCCTCTGTTCATGTCCTTTGGAAGTGATTAAGGCATCTCTGTTGGATGTTTCCAGATTTTTGATGGTGCCTTTTAAACTGATTATCTCTTTATCTTTTATGGACATGTATTCCATAGCCTTGACTATCGCAGCTATTTCCTCTATTGTATTTACCTGTGATGTTGATGAAGAAGTGGCAGAGATGTCTTTAGAAGTAATTGACACTGCAGTTTCCAATACTTGTTTCGATGCCAAATTTTCTGCCAATGTTGAGGGAAAAATTGTACTTACAGTTGGAATAACTGTAGGGATGGAAATGTGCTGAGCTTTCTTCAAACTTTCATTTTCTTGCTTCAAATCTTCTATTTGGTTTTCCATCTCTTTTATCTAGGCTGTCATTTTCAAAAGAAGCTGCATAGTTTCCTCTTTCTCTGTCTTTTCCTGAAGGACTTCTTTTGCTTGAGGGTGCTCACTCTGTGGCAATTTAAGCTATTTTCTTAAGGCTACAATATCATCATTCTTCTGCCTTATTAATATTCTAGCAACTTCAGTGTTTGAAGGATCTATTGCTATTTCAATTACCAAATATTCTAAGGATTTTATCCTTAAATCCTTGGCATGTAATGATGCCTTATCCAATTTCATTTGAGTTTGCAGATTGGATTCAGTCTTTTGGAGCATAGTAGCACTCATTTTTTTGCTTACTACTTTTGAATATAGCATTTATGATGCACTCCTATGGAATTCACTCTCATCTAGCTCGTGAATAGTATCATCATTTACTGCAAATTCTATCTTTCTGTAGTCTGAGGCTGATTTTGGATGTGCTACCACTGGTTGAAGAAAGGACATGATCATTTTGTTGGTTGAATAATCAAATGTTGTTACTAATCTGTCCTTATCTCCTAGTTTTTCTTTTAGACGTTTAGAATAAACTTCATTATTTTCCCTGATTAGCTTGAACTTCTTCTGAATATCAAAATCAGTTTCTTCAGTTTTTTTAGAAGAAGAGGGAGCTTCTATAACTATTTCCATTTCAACCATCTCTTTACCTTTACCCTATGCTTGTACCTGTTCATTTTGAATTTCTCTAAGTGTTTCATTAACAATGATGGTGGCTTCATCATCTGTTTGCTGCTCATTAGTGTCATCCACATCTATGACTCCTTCTTTTTCTAAAGTAGTCATTTTGGCCTTTTTGCTGTATACTGTTTTGAATTTGTTTTCAATGAATGTTCCAGCCAAATATCCTTCTTCTTTCCTTGGTCTTTTATTTGATACCTCTGCTGGTTGGTTAGCTGTAACCACCTGTGTACTGTTCAAATTATCTGTCTGCTTATCCTGATCATCATCAATTAAAGTATTGGCCACCCATTCCATCTGATTGGAATTTTTTTCAATTAGTGGCTTAGATTCATGGAGGAATGGGGGAAATTTTCATTTGATTCTGAGATTGCTTATAATACCTTGAGGATCATAGCTCCAATCCATATCCATTTTCTAAAAGTGGTTTTCCTTCCATATCCATTTTCTGTAGTGCAAAGGGAAAATTATCTGCTGAGAGAACAAGAAGAGATGTAACAGATATGAAGTATATCTGAACACTCCTTCATCAGGTAATTTTATTAGCTGATAATGAATATTGTCAGCAATAAATTTGGAAAAATCAAAGAACAACTCTGGTTGTTGTCCAGGAGACAAAGTGGAGAGGAAGCCTAAGATGGAGGCATCTGGGAATTCGTCATTAACATAACCTAAGATAAATGATAGCATGGAAATGACCTGTCTGGAGCCTTCAGGAAAATCAAAGGTATCATAATGAGGATTTACCTTGGGAAGATTGACATGATTGGGCATGAATTTTTGAAGGATTTCAAACTTCCTAGGGAAATCTAGGTCCAAATACATCTGGATCAAGTCTTCAATTGACAATGACACTGCTCGTGGATCATGGCTCAGCTAGAGCATGTCATTTATTGATTCAACAGTTATGCAAAATAAGACTTCACTATCTTTGTTAACCATGCACCTTTGATCAGGAATATAATGAATCTGACATAACCTAATGAAATCCTGAGTAGGATGGGTGATGGGAACCACATACTTGGGCAAATTGGAATCCCATACAGGTAATTCATTAGCCACTTTCTTTTCAAATTTCTCCTGACACCAGTTATGTACTTCCAGGAGATCAAATTCAAGAGTGGCATCAGCAATTCTATAATCTAAGTCAATCAAAGGATTGTTTTCTTCAGTAGTGACAGGAGGTTGAAGAGGTCTGACTACTTTAGTAGAATCAGTAGTTAAAACAGGAGTAGGTTTATCAATTCTGGGAGGTTTGGGATTTGGAAGCTTGCTGGAGGCAGGCTTATGAGGTTTAAGACCGCCAGTTTTGGGGATTACCTGATTTTTAGTCATTTTTGAAGGAATTGAACAAGATTAAACTGTTTGTTGAGTTTTTTTATGGAAGGAGAAGGTTAATTAAGAAGATTTGGGAGGAAAATTGGAATCTGGGCGAGGGTTTATGAGGAAAATCAGAATTGTATAGTGCAGAAGGTGAGAAAGGGGTTTTCAAAGATTTCTTTAGCAATTCTAAGGTATTTTAACCATAGGAATATCTTTTAGATGGTTTAAAATCCTTAATCGGGAAGTGGCCATTTTAGGAAACTTTTGACTGGGTTTCCCCTGTTTCTTCAAGGTTTAAGTACCCTCAGATGAGTACTTTTTGGCTTTTAAATTTCAATTAATTTTATTTTCTTTAGAAATATGAAATTTGCAAGTTTGAATTACTGATAAATACCTTTGACCAGGTATTGTTGCAGTCGAACGGGATAGCAGGTGGTAACATTCTTCAAACTGGTTGAATTGATTTGATATCAGGCACTGGGAGTCGTTGGAAGTCACTGTTTAGAGTAGGAATGACTTGAGGATGGCAACTTGGTTCAAATTCAGCTCGTCAATGGTGTCTGCAATTGATTCTCAGAGGGATAGGGCACAAAGATATGAAAAATGATAAACAATTAAGGTTAAAACCTTAGTTTGTATGGATCATATGAGTATTAATTACAGGTCACGTCGACATGGTGGGAGCGATTTTTTATTTGAATGGAAAACCAGTAATGGTTTTCGCATTTCTTCCGAGAAGTAAGTGGTTTATGGCTTTAGCAATGTGATCCAATATATTTAGGACACGTAGCAGGCAGCGGTTTCTCAAAACAACTTTTTTAGCAAAATATTTTGGGAACTTCGGTCGATCACTTTGAAAATGTGAAATGAGACGTGCGCCATCAGATGTGGCAGAGTGGAGCGAACGGTCGGGATTTGTTTGAAAACTGCGGGGTAAATGCAGTGGGGCCAGGGCTCTGAATGCTGGTTGTAGATTTGATGAGTATTAGGTCTATGGTGGATTTTTAGTGTGATAAGGATGGTGGGGACAGGGTCAATGAATTGTCGGGTTGCATGTGGGCCGTCAGATTAAAACGTTATTTGGAGATCTAATGGCTGTTATTTAACATGATGGAGGTAAGGTGCGATGATCGCATTAAATATGGATCGTTGGACTACAAAGGATGATCATACGGTTGCAGTGTAATGCGATTGGGAAAGATGGGGCCTGGGGATTGATTTATCGCATTCGATGAGAACCGTTGATTCAATGGGATGTTGGAGATCGAATGGTCAGGATTGAATCCGATGGTGCTGAGGGATTTGTTAAGATTAATGTATAAAAATATTTTATACATGGATTAAAGTGATCTGGAGGGGTGAAAAAAGGGGCTTTACCCAAGGTTAAATATTGCGGTAATGGGATATATATTGGGGAAAATGGATAAGGTTATAATTTTAACCTTAGGTTAGATAATAGGGGAAGGGAATATAAACAGGGGATGGTTTTCTTTAAAGTTTAGTTTAAATTAAACTTCGGGTATTATATTCTTTTGTTTTAAACACATATGAAACATGTTTAATGACTTTATTTATATTTTTATTATATAGTTTCATATTTATCAAAGGTCTAAAACTATAGGGGAGAGGGGAAATATTTTTATGGGTAGTTTTGTGTCAAAGGGGTAACTTTGGGATGTTTTTCAACATGTGATTAATATCTTTGACACAAAATCATATATGAAATGGGTTTTTGGGATATTAAATAAAGGGAATTATATTAATAGGACTAGGATAATTAATAAGGAGTTAATAATATATGTTAGGTGTTAATATGACAAGGGGAAAAGTGAATACTCAAAACATACCATTATAACCAATAAAAGTGAAGATCAAAGTAAAACTTGCATTTATGATAATTTCATCACTTCAACTTAGGATAAAATGTCATTTTGAGGGTTTTATGCTTTCATGAAATGTGGGAAGTTAATAAAATGGGGATTTAAAGTATCATTAAGTAAAATGAGGCTTTTACTTATGATTTTTCATGGAAATGAATGCATGAATGGAAAATGATGTGATTTTTGGGATTAATATAACAACTTAACATTTTCAACTAGTCAGCCATAGAGCCTTGGGTCCGATCCCAACAGAAGTCATGGAAATTCCTTGAGCCTTTCTGACTGATAGTTTAGAATGATAAATGGCTATGGGGGAGGAAATTCGGTTATTTGTAGCCCTGGTAAATAATATTTACAATGATGCTTCTCACCTTCTTCTACCTACCCAATTTTAACTACTAACATTTTTTTTTCTTCCATTTTGATTAGGTGCATTTGTGCTAGCAACCTTTACAACATTTATTCTTTTTGAAAGCAATACAACTATCTAATTCTATACTTATTTCATCCATGAATCTAGATTAAACTATTGGATTCACTTATTCTCTACCTAACTACTGAATTGTCATGATTTAACTGTATGACAATTCTTTATTCTCTATCTAAAACATTTGAAATTGAAAAATGACGAGTCAAGATTAAATTGTTCAACTCATCACAGATTATGGCATTTATTGACACTATGCCATAATCGACTGCAAAAGGTAAAAGTAGTGGCATTTAGACTTGCACACTTTCATGTTTTATTCATCTCTTTTCTTTTGGGGTATATTATGTTTTCTAAGTCCTTTTATTTTTCTTTTAGGAATTTTTACCCCTTTTTTAATTTTTTTGATTTCTTTTTTTTTTACAAAATATGGGAATACAACTTGTAGAAGGAAAAGTATGTACATATTTACAAGATTACCATCAGTCAAGTCAAAATTATGAATCCTAGATTTATAGGTCACTAACATTATGATTGATGGGGAGACCCATCTTGATTTTTTGAACCAGAGACTTCGACCATGATAGTAACATTTTCTTCATTCATCAAGCGTGAAAATTGGAAATGATGTTAACATATAATGATACATTTTTGTTAGATCAATGTATACAAATACATGTATGTATATATGTATTTTTTACAAATTGTACATGTGTTAAAATAATTGAACCCTAACCATTAACACATACCGTTCCCATGCCCTCTTCCTCATGAACATTTAGGTCCTTCCAACCATTGCGACAATTCTTTGCATATGTTTCGAGATCTTCAACACTCATGTTGTTAATCTCTTCATCTATATAATACACAAAATTAGCGCGTGCATTCTCACATGCTCGTTATCGATTAAGACAAACATTGACTCCACCCAATCCACTGTGAACATTGTCAATGATGTCATCCCTTACTTCTTGACTACTTTGAGAAGTGGCATCTATCTTTGACCGCAAAGTTTCAACACGAAGAGGTCGACTAACCAGTGGTGGCTCAGGGCGAGGGAACTCAACATCACACCTAGTGCCTCTATGTCACACAATCGACCTTTCCCATGACCAAAAAATTCAGAGGGAAGGTCATTATAATTGGGTTTCATTTGCAAAAATAATTCTTCATAAAATAATTTTGTAAAATAAAGCGGAACCTCGTCGTTCCATGGGAGTTTTCTATAGGCCGCAAGGTGTCTATCATACAAATAGTGAGCTATATTAGGGTGCTTGAAATATTGCACCTTCAACATCTTTCTTTTTGGCCCTTCTTTGAAATTAAACATAGAATTGGCCATTTCTATTGTAACTCTTTATTTAGCAACCTCCCATTTATCGGGACCCATCATTGTTTTCTTTATTTTTCTTGTCACTTCCACAAAATTATCAGTGGTTGGCCCAAGCTTTCGGTACACATCTACTAGTTTTCTTAAAGAGTGTGTAACTATTTCCAAGCTTTGTCGACTCTCAGCAGGTAGAGTCAAAGCCATGAGATATCTCTTCAATTTTAATGAAGATGTTGACACCTTTCTAAGGTGCATTGCTGCATGTTTGTTTCCCAAGGTATATCAGAAATCTCAGATGGATAAGTTGTGGTTGGTGGATAACCTTTTTCTTGAATGACGCATTCTGCCCTATGTCTTTTTTGAGCAACATTTGGAGCAGCATTTTCAGCCTCTTCATCAATATATAAAATTTTGTATATTAAAAAAACACATGCAAACAAATTTGTACAAATTGAATGAAAATAATATTCAAATTGATGGCCACCTCGATGTAGTTGGCTAGCATCTTGCCCACCTTGAGATTGTTAAGAACCAGAACGACCCTGCTGAGAACCAACACGACCACCGATTGGTTGAGAACCAACATGACCATCCATTGATTGGCCTCTGGGGGAATACATATCACCACCTTCACGCAATCCACCAACACTTATTGATGGCCCTCCAAGGGAATGTGAACCACCACCAACCTCACGAGACAAGGGAGAAGCTTCATAAAAAATTATGAATTTATAATCAATTCAAAAATACATTCATACATATAAATACATGTACATATTCATTGATTAAATTACGTGAACCATACCACGATTGCATGAACCATAGACATGATTCATTGATGGAGTAGACACCCTTCTCCTCTTAGCTCCTAAAAATTAAAAAATAAAACTTATTAAAAACTAATTTAACTCACAAAATTGATAAAAAATCAATTCCATATGTACACACATGTATGTATATGTATGGAGATTTAAGATTATATTTAAATACCATGAACATCCCTCGATCCCTAATCCCCCTCTCTCGTAGAGATATGGGATTCTTTTGATCTTCGTCGTTCATCCTCCAAGATATATATATCTACAATGGACATTTGCAATTATTATTTTTAATTACTATTTAAAATAAATTCAAAATAACTTTCAGAAAATTAATGTAATTTAGTGTACATAAATTATGTAAAACGCAACTTTCAAAGCACTAATTGATGTGTGAAACTCAATTTAAGCAAAAAAAATTATAAAAATGTTAAGTTCACCAAATTGCGTGTTACATGGTGGGAGCACACTTGGTATAAAATTGAAAAAAATACATGGTCATTAAAAAAGAAACGTGAAACTCCATTTAAAGAAATATTTGTTGAAGTCCTCACATTTTAATTTTATAAGAATGTGAAGTTTACCACTTGTTGTAAATGTGAAGTTCACCAAGTTGCGCTTTACATGGTGTGGTGGGAGCACACTTGGTATATAATTAAAAAAAACACATGGTCATTAAAAAATCCGCAAAGTACAAAACACACACATATCCAAGATATGTTACATTGTCTATCAATAAATTTTAAAGGACAGCGTCTCAACACTAATTCATCTTTTAGAGATGAACCTTGAATTTTTGAAGAAGATCCTCTCAAAACTAATTCATCTTTGAGAGATGAATCTTGCATTAGCATTGCCCCATATAATTCTAATTCATCTATTAACTCATCTTTGATAGATGAATCCTGAATTGGCATTGCCCCACACAATATATTAGAAGACATCTTATTCACATTTGTACAATGTCTTATACTAAAAAATTGAAATTGGCTAAAAATATTGTTTGTTTTTCCATGTAGTTGTTTTAGCCTCACCTTCTTAACTTGGTACACGCCTTTCATCTGGTTGCACACAAGTTCGGAATTGGTGAAAACTGCAATTCCATTTGATCCATACTCCCTAGCTATTCCCAAACCTTCTATCAATGAAATATAATATGCCTCATTATTTGTTGTTCTTCCCGGTATATTCATTTTCTTTTGGAAGACTTTGCTAGTCGCAATATTGGAAAGCACATATGTAATCACTTCTTACCCTAGATTGGGATAGCAAGAAACATCTGTGCGTAATGTCCATTTTTAAACCATATTTAGTGGGTTTTTTTATCTCTGAAAAAAAAACAAATTCAATAAAAATATATTAAATTAACATTTATTGCAAATGCATGGGAGAAATGACACATGTGCATGGTTTATCTTAAATTTTGACTTAAATTTTATGGTAGAATTCACATCTAGAAATGAGATGCATTAAATATTGCATTGCCTAGAGTTTAAGGGAGATTTATGACACATATACATGGTTCATGCATGTTTTGCATGAAATTTTGCCTCAACATTTATGGCAGAAATCACAACTAGAAATGACATGCCTTAAGAAAGGATGAGATCTAGAGGATACTTGGTCCTTTACATGCCTTAAGAAAGAATGAGATCCAGAGGCTACCTAGCCCTCTACAGACTGCTTTAGAACTTGTAGAAGTTAAGACTCAATTGTTCTATCCCAAAATCGGGAAATTCTACAATGTTAGGAATATCTTATAATATTCCCAAATTTGAGACCTAGCAATATGCAAATACAATAATGGAGTAGCAGTGACACTCAACTCATAGAAATGTGATAAAGATCCATAGCCATCTCATTAAATAATAGCAGCAATAAATGAATACAAGATATTGAGGAAAATGTTACTCAAAATAGGCAATGCTCAACCTTAAGAGACAAGTACATAAATCATGATAAAACACTACTACACAAGTGTGCCCAAGCTATGACTACGTAGTTTTATAAGAGAAACTGCATGCTAACATATGTAAAATACATGGATTTACAAATATATAGCCCATACAACATTGGGAGTGAAGATCTCAACTCCCAAAGACTACCTCAAGTCAATCCCGGAAGGAATGGCTTAAATATACAAAATCTACAAAATGTCGGAGTTGTTGGGTAGCAGCAGCAACTCAAGAACTGGAAATGAGTGGAGAAGGCTAAAGATGCCACATATAATGTAAAGACCTCCTCCAATGGATCTTTCTAGTGAAAGGATGATCCGATCACTAAATATCTCACCCTCCAAACATATCTGCAAAGCCCCACAGCAAATACTCACTAGAAATAACGTAGTCACTAAAGCAAACTACGGTGTAGGGGAAAGGGAATGATTTGGCCCAATGCCAAGATCTGAAATAATCTTTGAAGGTTTCCAATATGATCTCTCAAAGGAAACAGAGTCTCCTCCTCTGAAAATCTACTGATGGAAGTGGTGTTGTGAAACCTCACTACAACACCTACCAACACAACATTATTCTGCTGCAGAAATAACGCTGTATTGAAGGAGGATGCTTGGCCTCAAGCCTAGATGTGAGGAAAATCAGTACAAATCCTTTAAGAGGTTCCTCAAGAAAGGAGGAGGATTTCTAAACAGGAAATCCTCGTGCTAAGCAGCACTGCAATTCTGCTAAACAACAGGAGATTGCTCAAAGTCTGAATAGACCAAGAAATGAATAATACATAACATGAATAAAAATGGTTGCCTTACCCTCCTTTTAAAAAATTGAAAGCACTCTCTCCATGGGTCCCACTCATTAGGGTTTCCTCCACCATAACCCTCTTCTCATTCACACTGCGCTATCTATCATAGTGCTCTCCACCTCTTATCCCAGCACTGTTGACTTGGTCGAACTTGACCTTGTCTCCATGAAAATATCCTCTTTCACAAATAGGGGTGTGAAATACAGCTCTTATGACTATCCCATTTCACATTTTAGGGATTTTATTTATGTTTCTAATGTCCATGGGCTTCCTTACCCATTTATTCAACTGCTAGGTGATAAAAAAAAAATATTAATATTCCATTTAGCCATATGCTAAAATGGGAATATTAATGTTGCTTGTCCTCAAGCAACTGCAAGGATAGAACTGTAAAGTCTCCACTCAAGGCATGGAGTCTAAAATGTGTTGAGGAACATATTCCCCATGTGAATCTTCCATCCCCCAAGCAATCATCCATACAGAATGAGTCACCTTCCAACATGGCATCTCCTGAAAATCATCTTCCACCTTTGGCTCTGGCAATGAAGGTGGGCTAAAAATCTGATCTTGGTAGAAAAAATAGCCTACCCCACGTTTTCTTCCTCTCCACTTAGGATAGGTGTAGAGTGTATGCTGACCCTGGGCTACAATGATATTTCCCTCAAGTGGCAAGATGAAGATTAGACCTCTAAGGATATCTCCTCCAGCGTTATGAAACATGTTGGCCCAAATCATCTCATATGTGATGAGTTGGAAGTCATCATCATATGGCATCACATTCATCATATGAAACATGTTGGCTCACCTCATAAAGTAACAAATGTGTTGTTGTGGTGGCCATTATATCTTCTGTGCTCCCTCTAGAACATGTAGTGCAAAGAGTGTGGGAGTTTTCCCCCTCCAAGGACACATTCACCCAATGTGTCTCACCCCCAATCATGCTCCCAAGAAAATAAATAGCAATATCGATCAATGGAACCATAAGGAGAATCATTCTCCCTGCCATGTGAATTAGGGGAGAAGGACAATGGTCCCTCAAATGTATCCAACGTAGTTTGACTCTCCACTGCCATATAAAATGAAATGATGGGTGGCCTCCCCGCCATTTTCTTGCAGCCCTAATCTCCTCACAAGAATGGAGAAAGTGAATGATGTAATGTGCAATGTGAGCATGTTCTCCATAAAAAATCTCCTCCCCATATCCCCTTAGGGAGTTATCATCTAGAATGGCCTTATTTAGACCATAAAATCTAGAAGGAAGAATATTCCTCCCTTGAGCAAATCCCTGCATATATATGGTGAACAGATGCATACATATGGACAAATAATTATGCAAATAAATAATACTCTTACCATATTTTTTGCTCATATAAATGGAGTGGCTCATAGATGAGTCCCCCCTCCTCCTCAAAGGGAAAATAGTTGGTTGTGCTAACTCTTACATCTCCACATGATCCATGAAGTGCCTCCTCAAGTTCTTCAAGTGGTTCCTCCCACAAGAAGGGAAAAGATGTAATGTGGCAATCATGGGTTGCCCATGGTTCCTCCTAAAATGTACAATATGTAAAGTGGGGAGGATCATGCTCCCAATGGGCATCTCCAACTTATATCCCACTCTCCAGACAAAGTTCCCCATGAACATAAAAATATCAGCCATACATGGAAGAAAAAACCAATAGAAAAAAGTTGTCATATGACAACTGGAAAGTGGATCAAGGTTCCTCACATGGAACCAGTGCAGTGCACCCTTTTCCTTCATTAAATCAAACACTAACAAGTGTTCTCCCAGCCACTTGTTTGTTGCCACAATCATGTTACAAGATAAAAATATGAAAGTACAATTTGGTGCCAATGGTGCACACAAAGAATCATGTGACTTCACCCACAAACCACCAAATAGATAACCAATCTCAGTGCCACAAGTGGCTCTAAGTACATCATCATATAATATGAAAGAAGGGACAATCCTTCTTGGTACAACATGCTTCTCATATAAAGAAAAGAAGTACAAAACATAAAGTGAGATTGTACATCCTCCATCATGTACTTGAGACCTTGAGCTGAAATGGTTCAACCATAAATTCTCCCTCACCTCCAAAGAGTAGGGAAGTGGCTGTGACCTCCTCTCTATCACCATCTGGGCTATGCATCTCTCCATATGCTGAAATATGTCCTGCTGGATGCCCTCCCAAGTGAACTCCTTTGCCAAAGAGAGATATGCATCATAATGCATGGAAAGGAAGTCCTCATGTGCTGCGTGAAGTAGCTTCTCCTTGAGCTTAGAAGCTCTAGTCAAGAAGTCTCTACCATAAGAATAGATGACCACATCATCCACCATATACTCATCATCTCTATATGGGTCATCAAGTATCATACATGCACCTAGATCCTTGGAGTACTCTACCAAGAGTTGAGACCTCCAATAAGGATCAATCCTCCTAAGGGACAGTGCTGGTGATCTGGCATGTGAAGCTCTACTCATGCTGCCTCCTGCTACTTTGACATCCCTCATGCCAAAATTTTCCTCCCAACTCTTCCCCTCTCCAAAATCAAGAGCGGTGAATCCAAAGACAAGATTTCTTCCATCAATGCGAGATCTGGTGGGCTCCCCGGTGGAATGCCTCCATGTAGTGAGACATCACTGTCAAGAGGGGACTATACATATGGTTTGGAAACCTTGCCCTTGCCTTCATAGTGCAATGTAGCCTGCCTCCTTTTTGCACTAGCTCTATGAAGTAGAGAAGGGTGTGTGCCTCTCATCTCATGATGTTGCTCTTCCTCCCTACCTTCTCCTTCTAGCTGTAATGTTGCACAATCATGCTACTCATTGATTGTGCTTAGACCTCCACGTATGAGATCCTGGGGAACTTCTTGCAAGGATGCAAGAACCCTTCTTCTTGGAGCAAGAACTCCTCCTTCCTCTGCATGAGGTGCTAGATCAACTCTAGAAATGACAACACGGTTGCCCTCAGTCTCCTCAACATGAATGGGCAATCCTCCAATGATTAGATCCTCTTTTGGAAAAGGGATCTCTTTGCCTCCTTGTGCCAAAATACAAGATGAAGTTCTTGCCTCCAATATGGTATAATGCAAGATATCGGCTTCCTTTCTCTGAAGTGATTTTAAGTCTATGGTTTCCTCCCTCACATGCAAGGGCTTTGTTTGTTTATATGTGTTTGTTTCCTCCACATGTGTTTTATGATTCTTCCTACCAAATCTTTCCATCAAAGTTTTAATGAACCTTGCATAGGAAGAAGTATTTGCATTCTTTAAATTAAAGGACTCAAATAACCACCATGCATAGACCTTACCTCCAAAGTGTAGCGTTGCTACTCTGATAGCCTCATCTTCGGAAATCTGATGCTACTACAAAAAGGTGTCTAGCTCTTCCACCCAAGCCCTGGCTGAATATGTAGGAGACCCATAAAATATAGATAGAAAAAATCTACTCATATTATGCTGCTTGCTCCTCCTCACCATGATCTTGTAAAACTCCAGAAAAGTGATATGATCTCTAAACTTCTGTGTTTGAGATTCATACTCATGCAAGAAACCACTAAGAGTTCCTCTCTTCAGCATTCCTTCTTCTTTTCTTTCCCTTATGGAAAAACTGGCCATGTGACTGCACTGTGCATCATAGGGTGTGGCTGCATGCTCCCACTCCCCATAAGAAAATCTAGAGTTTGACTCAATTTCAAACCCTCTTAGATATTCTATACATATCTCCCTCCTTATCTTCTTGAAATCTTCGTGAATGTTCTGTATAGATCTCGGAATAAGCTTTGTGAGCTTATCTTCCTTCCTTTCTCCACATAAGGGAGTCTTCATCTTCTCTTTTCTTGATAGCAACATGGTTGTGATCCATAAGCTGAGCCAAGACTGATGCTTTGATACCAAATGTTGTATGGGCTATATATTTGGAGACAAATCGGGAAATTCTACAATGTTAGGAATATCTTATAATATTCCCAAATTGGAGACCCAGCAATACGCAAATACAATAATGGAGTAGCAGTGACACTCAACTAATAGAAATATGAGAAAGATCCATAGCCATCTTATTAAATAATATCAGCAATAAATGAATACAATATCTTGAGGAAAATGTTACTCAAAATAGGCAGTGCTTAGCCTCAAGAGACAAGTACATAAATCATGATAAAACACTGCTACACAAGTGTGCCCAAGCTATGACTGCATAGTTTTATAAGAGAAAGTGCATGCTAACATATGTCAAATACATGGATTTACAAATATATAGCCCATACAACATTGGGAGTGAAGATATTAGCTCCCAAAGACTACCTCAAGTCAATCCCGGAAGAAATGGCTTCAATATACAAAATCTGCAAAATGCTAGAGTTGCTAGGTAGCAGCAGCAACTAAAGAATTGGAAATGAGTGGAGAAGGTTGAATATGCTAAATCCGATGTAAAAACCTCCTCCAATGGATATTTCTAGTGAAAGGCTGATACGATCACTGAAGATCTCACCCTCCAAACATATCTGCAAAGCCCCACATCAAATACTCACTAGAAATAACGAAGTCACTGAAGCAAACTACGTTGTACGGGCAAGGAAATGAGTTGGCCCAATGCCAAGATTTGCAATAATCTCTGAAGGCTTCCAATATAATCTCTTAAAGGAAACAGAGTCTCCTCCTCTGAAAATCTACTAATGGAAGTGGTGTTGTGAACCCTCACTGCAACACCCAACAACACAACATATTCTGCTGCAAAAATAACGCTATATTGAAGGAGCATGCTTGGCCTCAAGCCTAGATGTGAGGCAAATCAGTACAACTCCTTCAAGGGGTTCCTCAAGAAAGGAGGAGGATTCCTAAATAGGAAATCCTCGTGCTAAGCGGCACTGAAATTCTGCTAAACAGCCAGAGATTGCTCAAAGTCTGAATAGACCAAGAAATGAATAATACATAACATGAATAACAATGACTGCCTTTCCCTCCTTTTAAACAAGTGAAATCACTCTCTCCATAGGTCCCACTCATTAGGGTTTCCTCCACCAAATAATGCTCTTCTTATTCATTGTGTTGTCTATCATAGTGCTCTCCACCTCTTATCCCAGCGCTATTGACTTGGTCAAACTTGACCTTGTCTCCATGCAAATATCCTCTTTCACACATAGGGGTGTGAAATCCATCTCTTATGACTATCCCCTTTCACATTTTAGGGATTTTATTTATGTTTTTAATGTGCATGGGCTTCCTTACCAATTTATTCAACTGCTAGGTGATAAAAACAAAATTTTAATATTCCATTTAGCCATATGCTAAAATGGGAATATTACATCAACTAACAAACTAAATCTTATGGAAGTTCACCCACTTTAGGTTCAGTTTTTAGGCCTTAAAATTTGCCTTAAATTAATGGGGGAAAGACTTGAGTTTGGGGGATCCTATCCTATGAGAGTTCAGCCACTTTAGGCTCGTTTTTTAGGCCTTAACTTTTTCCTTGAATTAATGGGAGAAAGCCTTTAGTTTGTGGGAGAAATTACATTTACATGGTTTGAAAATTTATTTTATGCACTTACTAAAACAACTAGTTGTGGTTGTTTATGAAGCTATGTCAAAAGTCACACCTTTATGAGTTTGTGGGAGAAATGAAATAGAAATGACACATGCCTTAAAGTTTTCCTAAAAGTTTATGGGAGAAGGGAGAAATGACACATGTACAAGGTTTTTTATTAGAGTGGTAGTGGTTTATGGATATTAAAATGAAGAAATTATATTTATGTTCTAGAGATTTACTGTAGGGGCATTTACTGGATATGTCACCTTTGAGAAAATATGAGATCCAGAGACTAATTTCCATTTATAGACTCTGCCTTTATAACTTGTAGAAATTAACACTCAGCAGACAGACTAAAATCATATGGAAGTTCAAAATCCTATGAGAGGTCACGCACTTTAGGTTAATTTTTTAGGCCTTAAAGTTTGCCTTGAATTAATGAGAGAAAGCCTTTAGTTTGTGGGAGAAATGACATTTACATGGTTTGCAAAATTATTTTATGCACTTACTAAAACAACTAGTGGTAGTGGTTGATGAAGTTATGTCAAAATTCGTGCACCTTTATGAGTTTGTGGGAGAAATGACAAATTGCCTTATAGTTTATGGGAGAAATTAAATAGAAATGACACATGCCTTAAATTTTTCCTAAAAGTTTATGGGAGAAGGGAGAAATGACACATGTACAAGGTTTTCCTTAAAGTGGTAGTGGTTTATGGATATTAAAATGAAGAGAATCTATTTCTGTTCCAAAGATTGATTGGAGGGGAATTGACTGGATATGTCGCCTTTGAGAAAAGATGAGATCCAGAGGCTACCTGGCCCTTTATAGAATTTTCCTTTAGAACTTATAGAAGTTAACACTCAACAGACACATAAAATCCTATCGAAGTTCAGCCACTTTAAGTTTTTAGGCCTTAAATCTTGCCTTGAATTTATGGTAAAAAGCCTTTAGTTTGTGGGAAAAATGGAATTTCCATGGTTTTCCTTAAGTTTATGGGAGAAATCAGATCTATAAATCACATGCCTTAAAGTTTGTCTTGCCTAGATTTTAAGATAGAAATGACATGTACATAGTTTGCCTTAAAGCTTGCATTATAGTATATGGGAGAAATGACATTGTCTTATAGTTTTTGGGAGAAATGACATAGAAATGACACATGTCAAAAGTCACGGGGTTTGCCTTAGAATTTAGTTGGTCGTGGAATTTATGGGATAAATCACATCTAGAAAACTTTATTTTGACATCTATAAATAGGCTAAGAACATTAAGAAACAATTCAACTTACAAATTAGTTATGTCCTTAATAAGAAGTATGATTTAGCACTTATCAATTCATTTAATAATTTATAGTAATTGATATGTACAAGAATTTTACAACTTCAAAATCAACCTACACTATCAACATATCACTATAGCCATGTCAATCTAGATTATCTATATCCATTACATCATAAAACACTCCACTTTTAACATTTTAAAAGAATAAAGCAACATGGAAGGTGTTAATTTAGGTACATTATTACACTCCACTTTTAACATTTTACATTGTATTCACCTTGAGTTTGGGGAATCCTATCTTCTGGAAGTTCAATAGAGCCATGTCAATATAGATTATTAAGATCCATTACATCATAAAACACTCAACTTTTAACATTTTTCATTTTACTCCATTTGAGTTTGGGGGATCCTATCCTATGGAAGTTCAGCTACTTACAATTTTTAGGTCTTAAAGTTTGCCTTGAATTAATGGGAGAAAGCCTTGAGAAATGACACATGCTTTAAAGTTAATGGGAAAAAACCAATGACACATGCTTTAAAGTTTTCCTTAAGAGTTTTTGGGAGAAATGACACATGTACATGATTTTCTTTAAAGTGGTTATGTTTTATGGATATTAAGATGAAGAACTTCTATTTAGATTTATTCCAGAGATTGACTGTAGGGGCATTTACTGGATATGTCACCTTTCATAAAAAATAAGATCCAAAGGCTACCTGGCCCTTTACAGACTCTGCCTATAGAACTTGTAGAAGTTGACACTACCTAGCCCTTTATAGACTCTGCCTATAGAACCTTGTAGAAGTTAACACTCAACAGACAGACTAAAATCCTATGGAATTTTAGCCACTTTAGGTTCATTTTTTAGGCCTTAAAGTTTGCCTTTAATTAATGGGAGAAAGCCTTTAGTTTTAGAGTAACCTTATAAAATGCTTTAATGTAAAGATAGTACTTTACCTAAAAAACAATGGAATTGAAGACTGTGCTTATATATCAGAGTTTTGTTATGACATATTTATCTTCCCTACCTGAAATTATATTATCTTCCTTTCCATGTATATTTCAAGGTACTGAGAGAATGGATTTTCTGAATGGCACGGTTTTCAAGATGTGGAGTTGTTTATTGGTTTTACTTGGTATTCTTGAAGGGCTAGACATTTTGAATCATTTCTGAAGGTTGTTCTATTTGAATTCAATCATGTCATTTTGAAATAGAGAAAACATAAGTGAGGAAGGCCGAAAATGAAAATAGTTTAAGGCATTCCATTAGTGAGACTTAGTATGGTCGTGGGACACATCTAGCATTTGGCCATTCAGTTACGGATTCACTTATAGTTATTGAGTCCTACTCATTTTACCTATAAGTGTTTATCATTTTTTTGTTGATCACACAAGCTAGGTTTGGTTGGAGGTTGTGCAGTCAAGGTTTGTTTATTCAATTACATGGATTCCCCTATGGAAACTTTGAACTAGTTGTCTGTCAATTTAAGCCTATACGAAATATTTTCTATAAATTGTGGATCAAGCTTCTAAGCTGAGATTATCCTAATTTTATTTTATTTTGAGCTAGCAAAGCCTCTAAACATCTTCTTATCGCAAATTATGAGGTATTTATTGGTTGTATATGAATGTTTTGATCATTACAATCTATCCCTTTATTAGAAATCTATCATTGGAAACCACAAGAAATAGGTACCCAAGGGTCCAAAATATTGGAAACATGAAAGTAGTCTCCAAAGGGATGTCATCTACATGCTAGATAAAACACCTTAAACCTGTCAAAATATGTCCAATATTAACAACACAGAGTTCCAATGATTTACAGGTATCTTTCAATCATGCATTCGCACACATCATATTTGAGAAGCCCTAATCTTAAAGATTAGAATGTGGCTATGTTAATTTAGTTTCCTCCTAGTGTATCTTTTTCAATTTCGGTTATGGTAACTAACAATACAACATGTAGGATCATGGAGCATGCTGGGTTGTTGGTAGTACTTTCAAAATGACTGTGTTTTACAAATTCATTGCAGAGTGTATTTAAAATAAGTTGAAAAAGACTGACTCATGGGGAAATACATCCTTCAGCAAAACAGTCTTCAGAAAAATATTTAAACTGACAAGAAGCAAAAAGGTTTAATTTGTTGTAAGGAAGTTGAAACTCACCTGATGCTTCTACTTAGAAGCCTTGTAAAAAAATTACAACTTATGCTTCACATTTAATCCTGCTGAGAAATTATAAAGATTGTATTTGGGAGTATGTTTTCACTTAGAAGCCTCGTAAAGAAGAAAGTATAACTTGTGTTTCATTCAAAGTCCTTGTAAGAGGATCCTAAAGATTGAAGTGGATTGTACTATAGGAAATTTTAAAGATTGATGTCACATTATAAAGATTTAAACTGAAAAGCATAAAATGTGGACGAACATGCTTCAATACCTTTTCCTATGATATAAATGGTTGCTTCTAGAATCGTGTCAATCATGCATTCTCACACATCATATTTGAAAATCCCTAATCTTAAATATTAGAATGTGACTATGTTAATTTAGTTATGTTAATTTAGTTTCCTCCTAGTGTATCTTTTTCAATTTCTGTTATGGTAACTAACATCACAACATGTAGGATCATGGAGCGTATTTGGTTGTTGGCAGCACTTTCAAAATGACTGCATTTTGCAATTTCATAGCAGAGTGTATTTAAAATAAGTTGAAAAAGACTGACTCATGGGGAAATACATCTTTCAGCGAAACATTATTCAGAAAAACATTTAAACTGACAAGAAGCCACGAATAATCTAAAAAATACTTTCAATCAATTATTCCATTATTTAGATAGTTTTTAAAGAATTTTTATAAAATTAATTGATCTCTATTTCATTTATGAGAACAACATTTTATATCACAAAAAAATATAAGAACTATTTTATTTATGTAAAATCATAAGTTTTAAGGAATTTACATCAGTAAAATTTAGCAGGAGGGTTGATTTCATAAAATTTTAAAACAAAGAAAGAAAGACAAAGAAGGAAATACAACAATTTATACCTTGATAGCAGGTGGGATATATAGTAGGGAGCCAACCTGAAAATTCAGAGCCAAGGCCGCAATTCGGTGATGAGATCACAATTATGAGACGAGGCCGCAATTCAAAGATCAACAAGGCTGCAAACAATGATAAAATTAAAACAGAAGAAAACAAATTAAAACAACATTAAGAGACAAGAATTACCCAGAAAAACAAACAGGAATTACCTAGTAAGACTCTGCCAAGACCCTGCAGAGAACCAAACACAGATGCAGGCCCGAAACATAAACACGGCAAATGCAGACGAAACACAAACACAGCAGACGCAGACGCAGACGCTAATAAGCCCAAAACCCATTAACGGGTCTGGTCTGGTGCATTTATAAACTAAAGTTCAGTCGGATTATTTTAATAGTTCGGCCGAACTTATGTTGCCGGTTTTTTCATCTCTGCCCAAAAATTTGTTTTCCCACGTCGTGAGTACATCGTCAATGTAAATGGCAGAATGATTTCGGCTGAACTAATTTCGAAAGTTCGGTCGAACTCTATAAAAGTTTGGCCCAGTTTGGCCGAACTTTTATAAAATTTCAGCCGAATTGCATAGAAAAAGAGTTTTCCGCCCCCGATTCTCACAAAAGTGTAACCCAACTTCGCGAATTTGCTTTGTTATTATTAATTGAATACTCGTCTTTAGATGGGTAGACAACACAATCTCTTTCTCAGCATTGGAACTGCTAGAGTGCTAATAATTATAAAAAGAACTGTTTCCAAGAAGAAAAAAACTTCATAGCAATCTCACACATATGATGTTATGTTCATTACGGTGAAGTTCATGCATTCTCATTGCCATTTGTGGGAACCACTACAAATTGTGTGGAAGTTGATTCTACTGAGGTTCTTGTGCATAGTTATACAACAATAACATAGCATTACAATGGTCAACTATATCGGGTGGATATGGCATTTTGTTAATTAGACTGCATGACTTTTGTTAACTAAAAACTGATTTAAATAGCTCTATGGATTGATATTATGAAGACATATTGATTGAAGAGAAGGAGCACTTCTGGGAAAGAAACCTAGAGGTGCATTTCCTCCTTATATTACATTAGAAGCTCTTCAGGTCGTCTTGAGGGAAGATTCAAGTTTGCTACCTCTGAGCTTGTTATGTGTTCTACTATGAAACATTTTCCTCGTGAATCTTCTATGTAAAAGTTGGAAAAATATTTACACTTTTAGTTACACTCTGTAGAGAGTTAATACATGTGGTAATAAAAGCCAATACAAATTGTAAGAGAAGTCACATGTCCACTCAACTCAAACCTGAGATCATCCTCAGCATTGGGACAACCATTGGTTTATTCAATTATTAGGCCCTATTCAAGTCCAGTAGCCCAATCACATTACGACAGCTCGAATGTTCTCCTTCATAAAGAGAGCGACGAAGATCTTCGAGGCAATGCACGTGATAGTAGATTGAACAAAGACATGTATGTTATGTTCCAAAATGAAATCCAGGAAATGGGGCTATTAATTATCTGGTTTTAGAATTCCTCGGGAGTTATGTACCTTTGGCTATATTCTTCTACTGTTGTTGCTTCTATTAAAGCAACGTCTCAACAAATATTGGTATGTCTGAGTCTACTTATAATATTAAAGCCAATGTACAACAATTTTCCTTGTCAAAGATTCATGGCGTAGCTCTGTCTTGTTTCCATATCAATGACGCATGTCACTCTGCATTAGCTAAAAGCAAAAAATTGAAATTCACTAAACTTTTTCGTAGAGAGCATGGATTAAATAATTCGTCCTTTAATTTATAAGTGTCATTGTATAATTTTTCAAGGATATCATTTGAAATAATGCTTTATTACTTTTTTCATAAAGCTTTATTATCTGTTATGATTACAAGGTGGCATGTTTTTTCAGTTGCGTTCTATTTCAGTGTTGGCAGCAACTCAGGATCAGCGTGGCTGTGGACAAGTTGATGACGGCCCAAGGAATCCGGGAAACCCTCAAGGCGGCTAAAGAGACAATTGGTGTCACTTCAGATGGCGAATATTGTTCATCGCTTCCTCATGATTCTAGATTCGTTTTCAGTCCCTTGAATCTAGTTTTTCAGGAATCTATTCTCCATTTGTGAAGATTTAATGTGTAGATATGAATGAAAACAGTGAAAAACAACATATAAGTATTGCTCGACCTTTCAACTATTAAATCAATTTTACTAGAATATTTTTTTTTAAGTTATCTAGAAGTAATTGCATACACAAAATAACTAGACCTACCCTAAATTTTCTAAAAATAGCAAGATTAACAACTTGTAGTATCCTTTTAAATTTATCTAGCTCTTACAACTAAAGTAACGAGGGGAAACTATATTTTAACACCAATGAAGAATTTCTTAGCAAAATATGTTAAAATATATAATTATCTTCGCATGCATTGTTACACAAAGAGTTAGTTGAGTTGAGTGATAAATAAATTTGGTGAGTGAGTTAAGTGAGAGTTTATCAAGTTGAGTTATGTGAGAGTGTGTGCATGTCAATTTAGGGTAAATACTCTTCACCAGATTCATTGTATTTATTGTAATTGAAAGTGATTGATGATTAATAGAAAAGCCACAACTCGTGTGTTTTCTGTCTGAAATACTTGTGTTATTTTGTGTTTGAATCCTCTTCCTATCCAATAAATTGGTATATTCCATGAGTGAGTAGAGCCAGAAAAGAAAGTCAAGAGAAAGAAAGCTGAGAATTTTTTTTATTTTATTTTGCGAACTCTGAGTTCTGCAGATTTTCAGTGCAGCAAGCACGGAGGTCTACAACTTTTCCTTTGAAAAACTACGAATATTTCCTTTTTCGCGGTTTTCTGGTTTCGGGGGTGCCGTTTCAAGTTTAAGGGTTACAAAGCCAGCGGTGAGCAGGTCAACGCACAATGAACGGGTCGGGGTTAAGTTCGTTTTTAAAAAAGGATTACTTATTTTCTAAGGCTGTATTTACCTTTTTCACACGCGTTGAAATATTTGAAAGGATTTGTGATAAAGCATGTGAGTCTTATGACGTATTATTGAAAGAGTTTTATGAAGTTTACAAAAAGAAATTTATTTATTTTGATTTTTTTTTATAATAATTTTTTTAAAAGGTTTTTTAAAATAAAGGTTTTAGGAGAGGGTTATTATAAAATTATATATATAAATTTCGTTTGCAAAAGGATTTAGAACAAAAAAAAACAAAAAAAAACCATTAAAGGGATTTTATAAATTTTTTTACAAATTTTAATAAAAATAAAAAAGAGATTTTTTTAAGGAGCTTTGCAAAGTCTTTATAAAAAAGAGAAATTTAGGGTTTTTATTAGAGAATTTTTTTTTTAAGCAAGATGGCCACATCAAGTTTTAATCCACAACTTCCATCTTTCACTGGGAAATATTATGATGTGTGGGCTATTAAAATGGAGACCATGCTAAAAGCGCATGATGTATGGGATCATGTCAAGTTTGGGTTTGCAGAACCTCAGAACAATACAGAATAATGAGCCCTCAATAATGCAGACAGGGAGCAATGGAAGAAATACAAGAGGAAGAATGCACAAGCATTGCTTCTTATCGAGCAAAGAGTGGACCGAGCAGTGTTCCAGAAAATAATGATAACTTCTTCAGCAAAGGAAGCATGGGAAACTTTGGCGACAAGCTATCAAGGTATGGCCAAAGTCAATATTAATAAATTGCAGAATACTATGAGAGATTTTGAAATTCTGCAGATGAAGGAGACCGAGGACATTTATTCCTTCATGAATAGGGTCATGTATGTCGTCAATCAGTTAAAAGTCTATGGTGAAGATATTAAAGATCGAACAGTTGTTGAGAAGGTTCTTAGATCTTTGTCTACCAAGTTTTATGTTGTGGTAGCAGCCATAGAAGAAGTGAAGGATTTGAAAAACTGATAGTTGATGAGTTGATGGAATCACTTCTATCGCATGAGGCAAAGATAGAAAGAAATAATGATTCCACTTTAGAAACTGCCTTCAAAATTCAAGTTTATATTTCAAGAGGTCGAGTCAGAGGTCGATCGAGAGACAGAGGACGAGGCAACGGTTATGGTCATCAGAGATATGGCCGAGGAGAGCATGAGCATCAAAGTGGATGAAGCAGCAGCAGAAGCTTTCACAAAAATCAAAGGTTTGACAAATAAAAAGTGAAGTGTTATTATTGCAATAATTTTCGTCATTATGCTCGTGATTGTAGGAAGAATATAGCTGATCAAGGAGATCATAGAGCTAATGTTAGTATAGAGAATCCTAACTCCATTTTTCTAGCATGCAACACCATGCATGAACTGTCTGATAAGGTCTGGCTATTAAATAGTGGTTGCAGTAACCACATGACAGGCAACAAGAATTTAGTTGCAAATTTAGATGAATCTGTGAAGACAGAAGTAAATTTGGGGACTGATAAGACTGTGGATGTAGATGGAAAAGGAGTGGTCAACGATGTGACCAAGTAGGGGGAGCCAAAGACCATATCAGAGGTATATTATGTCCCTAGACTCAAACACAATTTGTTAAGTGTTGGTCAATTATCGCAGAAAGGATACAAAGTTATCTTTCAGGGGCAACAATGTGTTATTTATGACAAATCCCCAAGCAATCAGCTGATAGCAAAGGTGTAGATGAAGAGGAACAAAATTTTTCTCCTAATTATGAACTACAATGGTCAGGTTAGTGGTTTTACAGTTGCATGTTCTAATGATTACTAGTTATGGAACTTTCTGTTTGGACACCTGCATTTTTCTAGTTTAAGATTGTTGCAGCAGAAATAGATGGTCAGAGGTTTACCTCCCATCAAAGAACCTGCTAGCATTTGTGAGTGTTGCATCTTGGCAAATCAACACCATAAAAGTTTTCCGAAAGTAGTTTCATACAGAGCAAAGAAACCACTTGAGTTGGTGCATACAGACTTGTGTGGACCTATGAGGACACAGTCGATTGATGGACGTTGTTACTTCCTCACTTTTATTGATGACTATAGTAGAAAGACTTGGGTTTACTTTTTGAAGTAGAAGTCTGAAACTTTTGCAAAGTTCAAAGAGTTCAAAGCCTTGGTGGAAAACCAAAGTGATTGACAGATCAAGGTATTGAAATCAGATCATGGTGGAGAGTATGATTCGAAAGCATTCCATGACTACTGCAAACAACATGGAATTAGAAGACAATTTACAACCAGATACACACTGTAGAAAAATGGTGTAGCAGAGAGAAAGAACCGAACAATCATGAACATGACAAGGAGCATGTTGAAAGAAAGACACTTGTCTAATGAGTATTGGGCAGAAGCAGTTGCATGTGTTGTTTATGTGATAAATAGATCTCCTACAAAGAGTGTGATGAACAGAGTTCCAAAAGAAGCATGGTTAGGTATGTCATACAGTGTATCTCATTTCAGAGTTTTTGGATGTGTAGCCTATGCACATGTGCCTAAGAAAATTTGAGGAAATTAGATGATCTATGTGAAAAATGCATATTTACTGGTTATAGTGAGTAGTCAAAAGTTTACAAATTGTATAACCATGTCACCAAGAAGACAATAATTAGCAGAGATGTTGTGTTCAAAGAATAAGAGTCATGGAATGGGACTATAGACAAACCAACCGATGCACAAGCCCCATTGATGGAAGAGGATGATGTATAAGAAAAGGAGCAGCAAGAATCAAGAGAGCAGACACCAAATAGAGTCACACCAGTAAAGACTCCAAGATTTTCAGAGCAACATGGATCTTCAAGCAGATCAACAGACCAGAATTCTCTAAGTAGCCAATCAGGTAATGCATCAAGCAATGGTAAGAAAAATATGAGAATCCTGAAAGATATTTATTATGATTTGGATGCTAGTTCAAATTTTGCATTGTTGGCATTCCAACCTTCCTCGTTTGAAGAAGCAATCAAAGATGAAAATTGGGTGCAAGCCATGGATGAAGAGATGGATTCTATTAAAAAGAATAATACATGGGATTTGGTTAATTTACCAAACGATAAAAACCTCATTTGTGTGAAGTGGGTGTACAAGACAAAGGTGAATGAGAAAGGTGATATTGACAGATTTAAAGCAAGACTTGTAGCAAAAGGATTCTCACAACAACCGGGAATAGACTTTGGGGAAAACATTTCTTCGATAGCCAAATTAGATACTGTAAGAGCAGTTCTAGCGACAACATTTGGGAACAAGTGGAAAGTATATCAGATGGCTGTCAAATCAGACTTCTTGAATGGAATTTTGGAAGAAGAAATTTATGTGCAGCAGCCTCCAGGATATGAAGTTGAAGATAAAGAAAATAAAGTTTACAGATTGACAAAAGCGCTCTATGGACTTAAGCAAGCACCTAGAGCATGGTATAGCAGAATTGACAGCTACATGATCAAGAATGGATTTGGCAGAAATAGCATTGAGCCTACCTTATACACAAAGGTAAATGAGCATGGACAGATTCTGATTGTTTTCTTATATGTTGATCATATGATTTTTACAGGTGATCTTGAGCTAGATGAATTTAAAGCATCTATAATGAAATAATTTGAGATGACAAATATTCGTCTCATGAAATATTTTCTTGGCATTGAAGTTGAGCAATCTGAAAAAGGAATTTTTATTTGTCAAAATAAGTATGCTAGAGATTTGCTGAAATGATTTAGGATGGAAAACTGCAAACCTGTACCTACACCAGTTGCAACAGGGACAGAGTTAAGTAAGGATGATGAAGGAGCAGATGTCAATCCAACTATATTCAAAATATTGATTGGTAACCTCATTTATCTCACAGCTACAAGACTAGATATTATGTAAGGAGTGAGTTTGATTTCCAGATTTATGGAGACTCCAAAAGACACACATTGGAGTGTTGGAAAAAGAATTCTGAGATACATAATAAGAAATAGACATTATGGCATAATGTATGCAAGTACAAGAAATAAATATTTGATTGGATTCACAGATAGTGATTTTGTAGGAAGTTTAGATGATCGTAAGAGCACATCCAGTTATGTGTTTCATCTTATTTTAGGTGTGATAGCAAGTGAATATAAGGAGCAGCCCATTGTGACACTATCATCAGCAGAAGCATAATATGTAGCAGCAACTTCAGCACCATGTCAAGCAGTATGGTTAAGAAGAGTATTGGATGGACTCAAGCAGAAACAACAAGGATCAACAAATGTATACTGTGACAACACATCAAAGATTGCACTATCCAATAATAGTGTGTTTCATAAAAAGAGCAAGCATATTGATACTAGATATCACTTTATTCGAGAACTTGTGAGAAATGGAGAAGTTCACTTGAAGCCTTGTAAATCTAGTGATCAATTGGCTAATATATTTACAAAGCCATTAGAAGTATATTTGTTTGAGTGTCACAAAAGAAAATTGGGTGTTGTAATCCTAGCTGAGACATAGACCAGAAGGCATGTTTGAGTTGTCATGAGTTATGTTTTAGTTTAGCGGTCGTAATTAAGTGGGAGTGTTAAAATATATAAATACCTCCTGCATGAATTGTTAGAAAAACAGTTAAGTGAGTTAGTTGAGTTGAGTGATAGATAAATTTGGTGAGTGAGTTAGAGAGTGAGTTAAGTGAGAGTTGATCAAGTTGAGTTATGTGAGAGTGTGTGCATTTCAATTTAGGTTAAATACCCTTCACCAGGTTCATTGTATTCATTGTGATTGAGATTGATTGATGATTAATAGAAGAGTCGCAACTCATGTGTTTCCTGTGTGAAATACTTGTGTTATTCTATGTTTGAATCCTCTGCCTATCCAACAAAATAGATAATTATTTCATGATCCAGAATGAATTCTATTGTTTCCACAAAGCACATAAATTGGTTGAATCTGGAAAACCAATTGAAATCGAAAGGCAATTCATTGAAGATTTTAGTAGAGAGAATATGAAGACCCAAATTACAATTTCCTTACTCAGTAAATTAATCATATAAGGAATATAAGATTTCAGAGCTTGAACAAATCCCATTTTTTCTCTTGGTATATTAGTTTTTCCTGTCTGACGAATGACCAGCTGTGAGATCGAGTCACAAAGATGAGGGCTTGGCTTACAATACTGATTTTCAGGTACATGGCAGCCATGTGAGCCATGGAAGGTGCAGGGTAAGGAGGGGGGGAGTCTGTGCAGGACACTACGAACCATGATACCGAGAATAACATGGGATGCAGTAGAAGTTAACATTCGTTGGGGCTCTAGGTATTGCAGGGCTTGTATCGCTTTTTTCTCCTTTCATAAGTAGCTCCATTTAGTAATTTAAGGGGGAATGTAGGAGGGAAAGGAATCCCTCAGTTAGCTCTTATGGTGTGAATGTCACTATTTCTCTCATATTTTTTGGATGGATACTCCCCACCTCATCAGTCGCATTTTCATAACTGCAAGTTACGATGGGTCCAACATGTAACTGCTACCATTAAAGTTGAGGCTATAAGGGAAGGTAACTCAAATTGGTTATTAGGGAAATTTGTCACAGAAGTAGGCAACTTGGGTAGACACATACAAACTTGCATGTTTTGTAGGTCAAGAACCTTGGATATAGATTCAAGAATTGAATTTTATCACATACCTGGGTCTACTACTATGGAGAGGCTGAGAGAGGCGTCGAGCATCCTCACTAGTTCATAACCGAGCAGGGGACGTGGCCAGAGGGGTTGACATTGCTGGAACTCTTCAAGGTGGAGCTAATGCAGGTACGATTACCTTTGGATCCTCATTGACAAGTCACTATATTTGTATAATTTAGTACTGGTCATTTATTATGGGGTCAATCATTCATAGGATCAGGCGGTACTCACGACTATCTGAGTAGGTGGGGCAGGTGAATTGCGGAACACGACCCAGTGGTAGTGGGTGGGTGGTACTTCATATTTCCAGCCTATTCTGGCTAGAATGATGGTACATTATGCTACACCAATATACCGCACAATTGGTGATCATGAAGGGGACACATTCCCCCACGGGTGAGGCTCTTGTACAGGCAGCCATTCTGGCGGAATGTGATGCCGTAAAAAATGTTTTCGACAACAACAAATTTAGACTAGGCCCTCTGCCATAGGCTTTGAATGATGTTAACCGCCCTAATCATGAAGCTATATCTGTGGGAATTCTCGGGCAAGACGGACAGAGCTTGCTACCTGGTTTGGGGGGAATTCCTTTCAGGGGAATGGTGGTGCGGTATAGGGGTGAACGAAGCACAAGACTCTGCAATCCATTTTGGGGGCTCCACCATTAGAGTTGGTTGCAAGTGCCTTTTATTCTATTGTTGAACGAATTAGGCTGTGTGTGCTTCCTCGTGGGGTGCTGGAAGCACCGTAAGGTCTCTGGGCACAGGCTAAGGTGTGGGTGGAGGAGGTCTAGCTACCCATATGATAGTATAGACCAAAGGTTAGTATCCTCCACAACAACTCGATGTGCTTCCATTTTTTTAAGGCAAGAGGATGTTGATTGAATTTTATTTGAGCTGTGGATAAAAGGGCAAGGCTTCTCGATCCTGAAAAGGTGGCAGGTGGGTTTCGACTATCTGGCTAACATATCAAGACAAAAATTATTCTAGGTTAAGTTGTCAGGCATACTCTTAGAGCTATGGAATGAGGAAGCAGTTAGAGCCATAGCTAATCATATATGTAAATTCTTCTACCGGGATGTTGGTAGTTTCGGTCAATTGGACAAGAGAATAGCGTGGGTCATCATGGATCTAGATTTGGGGAGACGGTTGCTAGAAGAACTAGCGGTTAAATGGGATATTTTCATGGTCAACCTCTCAATTAATTATTGGGGCCTCCAAATTAGTTGTCTTAAGTGTCACCAGATCAGGCATCTACATGCATCATGTGTTTTTTCTTGGCCTAGTCTGGGGGTTTGTGGACTTCTGGGTTTCCACGCTAAACAGGGGAGCGACGCCCAATCAACTACAACAGAGGGAGAGGTTTTGCGCTCGATGATAGATCCGAATGACACACATTTTCATGCCGACTCTCTAGGTAATTCGGTCACTCCCATGGATCTGATCTGAATTTACGCAAGAACGAAACAGAATACACATATAACCATAAATATAAAAATGCAACAGAAATAACACTTCATTTCATTAATATCAAAGAACTGAAATTTTTTTACAGACAGAATGGAAATAAACTAGCTAGGGCGCTGGTAGCTTATCTTTGAGAAGAGATGTGGTTGCTACAGGCCTCTAAACTCTGTATTAATATGATTCTCGAATGCCTATATATTATTTAGAAACAATGGAAAACCATAAACATCCAAAAGCCTAACCTTAGGAGATGAAATGCGAGAATATGGGCCTTATCAGGGTAAATTGGTACATCAATTTCCCGGGGTTGTAACTTTGGCATACTATCTCTGTTTGACGCACGTGATACATTGTTAGAAAGATCTATCCGAGGACTACAACTGTTGACTGCAAATGTAGAGTCTGGAAAAATTAATACATGCCATTTTCCATGCCTAAAAAACGTCGTTTAGGGCCTCAAAACGGCTCCAAAAGTTCAGGACCCAAAAAACTACTAAAAATAGTAAATTGTGCTATAATTAAGGAAACTAAAAAAATTGAAAGAAACAATGGTGGGGCCCCAAGTCGAATAGGTGGGTGGGCACCAATATCCACTTGGATCATTCCTCCCCCCTTAGGAAGTAATGGTCCCCATTGCGTTGAGTTCCTCCATGAGATGAGGAAACTTCTATTGAACTTGGTTCCCTGCTGAACCACTTGCCTTGGTGCAGGAGTTGGCTAGCTTTAACAACCCGATACAATTGGATCCTCTATTGGCGAGTGTTCTTGATTTGCATGTCCATGATACTATTTGTGGTGGCTTGATCCATGCAGTTTTGTTTTAACTCTGTTGGTGTGAGTTGTTCTGCAATGTCAGAGGTGTCCAATAGAGGTGGGAAATAGGGTCGAAGGCGGTCCACATTGAATACTGGGTGCAGACCAAGGAATGGTGGAATACTAAGCTTGAAAGCATTGTTCCCTACAAACTTGGTGATGGTGTACGACCCATATTAGAGTGGGAAAAGCTTTCGGTGGGGTCCAATGAGGTGCTCCTTCTGCAAATGTAGCCACACTTTGTCGCCCAACTGGAAGTGGTGTGGCATCTGATGTTGATCATGTCATTGCTTGTACTTAGCATTCGATCTGTCCAATATGTCATGAACCTACTGGAGGATGTGTTGAATGTGCTCAATGAATTTTTTCACTTTGTTAGCTTCAGATTGGACATGAGCTGAATCAACCTGAGTAGCCACAAATGGCATGGCTACGTCAATGGGACATAGTGGTTGAAACCCCATGCCTGCTTGAAAGCTGATGTGGTCAGTTGAGCTGTGGAGAGTCCGGTTATAGTTGTGTCATACATAGGGAATGCTATCATCCCATGTGTGTAGATTCTTTGAATTTTACATGCGCAGAATGTGTACAATCATCCTATTGATGACCTCTGTCTGGCCATGAATTTGGAGATGGAAAGTTGTGGACTTGGTGAGCTCCATGTCCAGCATTGACCAGAGGCTAGATCAAAATGTGTTGAGGGATCTGCTGCCCCGATTTGAGATGATAGACTATGGGATCCAAAATTGCACCCACAGTCATTCAAAGAAGAGTTTAGCAGTGGCTTCTGTTGTGATATTCTTCTTGCAGGCCGACACAATGGCCATCTTCGAGAATCTGTCGATGACCACAAAAATGCATTCATTTCCATGCTTAGTAGAAGGAATTCCTGACATGTAATCCATGGATATGGATTCCCAAGGTCGACTAGGGGTAGGTAGCAGAGCATAGAGGCCTTGATTCTTGATGGTCGGTTTGGAAATGGAGCAAGCAGTGCAGGATCTGATGTACTTCCCAACATACTGTCGAAGGTTTGGCTAATAGAAATACTTCTGTAGTACTGCCACTATTTTCTTGACCATGAAATTCCCAGTGACTCGACTGTACTATTCTTCCCAATTTATCTTGGCATGCTCGCTTGAAGGAACACAAAGGTGTCCCAAGTGACATAGCAGTGCATCCTCAAGGTGAAAAATTAGAACTTGTGTACCCTCCAAGAGTGTCTTGTATGTGTGGCCAAATTCTGGATTGCTCTTGTAGAGAAGCGGCTAGTCAGAAGTCTCAAGCCCACAAGGGTTGAGAACGGTGGTTAGCGCCATGATCGATGCTCGGTTGAGGCATTCTGCAACATTATTGGTGTTTCCCTTCTTATACTTGATGTTCAAATGAAATTTTTGCAGATATATGGACCACTTCTGATGGCGATCGTTCTGCAACCGCCCTTGTGTCTGTATGAACTGCAGGGGTCGCTCATTTGTGTGGATGACCGTTTCCTTCCCCAAAATGTGATGCTTCCATTGGTGGCACACATGCACAATGGAATATATTTCTTTGTCATAAATTGGATAATTGAGGACTTTGTGAGACAGTGTCTCACTGTGATATGCCACTGGATGCCCCTATTGAGTAAGAATTTCCCCAATAGCATAGTCAGAGGCATCTGTCTCAATATCAAATGGTTGTTGCAAGTCTTGTAAAGTGAGCATGGGGGCAGAGTAGAGGCGATGTTTCAATTCTACGAATGCCTCCTGTTAAGATTCCGACCAAAAGAAATTTTTTTTTCTCCTCCCTTTGTGACTTGACTTAAGGGCCAAGTGATATGAGAGAATCCCAAAATGAACCTGCGGTAGAAATTAGCAAGACCCAGAAAGATATGAAGCTCTTTTAGAGTGGTTGGGGCTGGTCAATCCCAAATTACTTGGATCTTGGTTGGATCCACATGCACCCCCCGTTCATCAATAATGTATCCCAAATACTGAACCTAGGTCATGCCAAAAGTTCACTTCTCCAAATTGGCACACAACTTGTGCTGCCATAGTGTTTGGAGGACCTGTCAGATGTGGTGAAGGTGCTCTTCCCAAGTCTAGCTGAAGATCATGATTTCATCCAACTACACTACCACAAATTAGTTGGTAAATGGTCATAAGATGTTGTCCATCAGCCTCATGAAGGTTTCGGGAGCATTCGTCGACTCGAAACGCATGACCAACCATTCGAAAAGGCCCTCCTTGGTTTTGAATGAGGTCTTCCACACATCAGAGGGTTTGATTGTTACCTGGTGATACCGAAACTTCAAGTCGATCTTGCTGAAATATTTCTCCCTTTTGAGTTGATCCAGAAGGTCATCAACCTATGGGATCAGGTACCTCTTCCGGACAGTGATCTTGTTTAGTGCCTAGTAATCAATACAAAGTCTCCAAGTCCCCTCCTTCTACACCAACATAATCAGACTCCTAGAGGGAGATGAACTCGTCTAGATGTGACCTTTCTACAGCAGCTATTGAATCTACATCTTGATTTCATCGTTCTCCATAACATAGCATCGATAGATCAGTCCATTGGGAAGTGGCACACCTGGGGTCAGATCGATGGGGTGCTTGACTTGACAGTGCAGAGGCACCCCTGTGGGTGAGGTGAATATGTCTCCATACTCCTCCACGACCTTGTCCATTTGTTGTTGTCGTGCAGAGGAGCCCTATCTGGAGGTCGTGGCCACAATATTCTTCTTGCCTTGGGGGTGGAACATCAAGAAAACAAATTTCCCGATTATGGAAATGAGCTTACTGCATTTTTTTGAGGTAACCAAAGAGATAGTCGTAAGTGGTGGTACCTCTGGTATCCTATACAACTTATTGCCCAAAGTAACAATAATAGTGTGAGGTCAAGACTCATACATAGCATGTCACTTCCACAACTATGGTTAGCTTAATAATACATCACAAACATCAAGAGGAGAAATGTCACATAATACCTCATCTGTGAAGGACTTGATGCTGTAGGGAAGGTGACATTGCTGGATGACGTGGAGATCTCGTCCCTGGTGAAGCCACATTATGGTGTACAGTTCTGGGTGTGTTGTGTTCTGCAAGCCTAAATGCCTCATGACCTCTGCTGAAATGAGGTTCTTTTGGCTCCCACTTTCGAAAATGAAATGTAGCATGGAACCCTTTACCCACATCTAAGAGTGAAAGAGACACTCCTCCTCGTCTGGATCTCTTGGTTCCTCCTTCTGGGTCTTTGCAGTGGCAACGGTGGTGTTGGGCTCCGCATCAATAATCTGCTTCCCTTTGTCATTCCCCCTGTCGGGTTCTGATTCAGAGTCAGAGCATGCATCTAATTCAGAAGCCCTCATCTAAGCCACCAGTGATTTCTTGGCCCGACACTCACTTGTATTGTGAGCATACCTCTTATGGAACTCACACCACTTTCCCGTGTCCTTCTTCGGCTTCGTGGGGTTGTTCTTTTCTTGCAGATTCTATAGGTTATCTTGGGTTGCCATGCCTTGGCTTTGTCATTTTTTCTGCAGTTTGGGGGAACCTTTCCCTTGCTTTTGATTTGCAGATCCAAAGTATCGCTTCTTCTGTTTGAATTTCTGCTCAATCTTTGCAACATACTGGTATGCCGTACCAAGTGAGGAGATGTCGAGGAACTCCATTTCCTCCTGAATGTATATGTGCAGAAAACTGTGGTACCTTAGCATCAAATGTTTTTCTGAATATTTAATACCCAACTTTGTGCACAGTGTATGGAACAGATTTGTCATCTCATGCACATCTGGATCCCTTTGTTTTCCGCAATGTAGTCCATTGTATGTACTTATTCTCATAGCTCCCCACGGGATATTATTGTTGTTTGATGGTGTTTCAGAAATAATTCCAAGTGGGTATGATCGAGAACAAAGAGGGTTACCCCTCATCCTTTTTATCACAGTATGTTTCCCACCAGTCCTTGGGGGGTAGCTTTGAGGAGTACAAAAATAATCTTCTCCTCGTTGGAAAAGTCATGAATTGATAAATATCCTTCTAATATATTCAACCATTTATCTACGGTGTGTGCATGTATTTGGCCCTCAAATATGGGAATGTAAAATTTTACTTGTACCTTAAAAGGAGTTACACCTCTAGAATGGCTGCTAGATGCAGATGCGCTGCTAGTGGGTAGTGGTTGAAGGATCTGGGTAAAGTTATCCATCATCGCATTCCTTTGTTTTTCGAGGGCCTCCTCGAGCAATATTTTGATAAGATCTCTTGCTCACTCATATTTCTTTTTATCCCCCATGGGTGGTCGTCATAGTTTGCGAGGCTGAACTTCCAAAGGTTCAACCAGATCGAGCCCTAGCCCCTTATACCCCGACTTCATTGGGGACATGTAAAGAAGGATGGAGAAAGAGCAAACTGCTTTGATACCATTGATCTGGATTTATGTAGGAACGAAAAAGAATACACATATATGATCCAGATTTATGCAAGAATGCAACAGAATAAACATATAACCATAAATACAAATATGTAGTGGAAATAACACTTCATTTCATTAATATCAAAGAACTAAAATTTGCTTACAGACAGAATGGAAATAAACTAGCTAGGGTGCTGGTAGCTATCTCTGAGAAGAGATGTGATGGCTACAGGCCTCTGAACTGAGTTACAATGAGGCTCGAGGGCCTATTTATTATTTAGAAACAATGGAAAACCCTAAACATCCAAAACCCTAACCCTAGGAGATGAAGCACCAAAACTATGGGCCCCATTTGGGTAAATTGGTGTTTCAACTTCCCGGGGACGTAACTTTGGCATACGATCTTCATTTGATGCGAACCATATCTCGTTAGAAATATCTATCTGAGGAATACAAATTTCGAGTGAGAAACATTTGTCCAATGACCCATTTTGCTCCCAGTTTTCCAAAAAATGTCGTTTAGGGCCTCAAAACGGCTCCGGAAGTTCAGGACCCGAAAAAGCTGCTAAAAATAGTAAGTTGTACCGGAATTGAAAAACTGAAAGAGATAATGGTGGGGCCCCAAGTGGAATAGGCGGGTGACCACCAATATCCACCTAGATCATTCCTACCCCCTTAGGAAGTAATGGTCCCCATTGCGTTAATTTCCTCCATGAGATGAGGAAACTTCTGCTGAACTTGGTCCCTGTTGAACCACTTTCCTTGGTACAGGAGTTGGCCAGCTTTAACAACCCAATACAGTTGGATCTTCTGTTAGCGAGTGTCCTTGATTTTCATGTCCATGATAAAATTTTTGGTGGCCTGTTCCATGCAGTCTAGGTTTAACTCTGTTGGTGTGAGTTATTATGCAATGTTAGAGGTGTCCAATAGAGGTGGGAAGTAAGGACGAAGGCGGTCCACATTGAATACTGGGTGCAGACCAAGGAATGGTGGAATACTGAGCTTGAAGGCATTGTTCCCTACAGCCTTGGTGATGATGTACGGCCCGTATCAGAGAGGGCGAAGCTTGTGGTGGGGTCCAGTGAGGCAATCCTTCTGCAAATGTAGCCACACTTTGTCGCCCACCTGGAATTTGTGTGGCACCTGATGTTGATCATGGCGTTTCTTGTACTTAGCATTGGCTCTGTCCAATATGTCATGAACCTATTGGTAGATGTGTTTAATTCACTCAATGAAGCTATTTTCTTTGTCAACTTCAGACTAGACATGAGCCGAATCGACTTGAGTAGCCGAAAATGGCATGGCTACGTTAATGGGACATAGTGGTTGGAATCCCAAGCCCACCTGAAAGGGGCTATGGCCGATTGAGCTGTGGAGAGCCCAGTTATAACTATGTTTTACATAGGGGAGGATCTCGTCCCATGTGCGTGGATGCTTTGAATTGTACATGCGTAGAATGTGTACAATCATTCTATTGATGACCTCTGTCTGGCCAACTATTTGGGGATGCAAAGCTATGGACTTGGTGAGCTTGGTGTCCAGCATTGACTAGAGGCTGGACCAAAATGTGCTGAGGAACCTGCTATCCTGATTTGATATGATAGACTTTGAGATCCCAGTGTGCACCCACACTCATTCAAAGAAGATTTTAGCAATGGCTTCTGCTATGATATTATTCTTGCAGGTCGCCATAATGGCCATCTTCAAGAATCTGTCGATGACCATGAAAACAAAGTCATTTCCATGCTTAGTAGAAGTCGGGCTTGACATGTAATCCATGGAGATGGATTCCCAACGTCGACTAGCGGTAGGTAGAGGAGTATATAGGCCTTTCTTCTTGATGGTCAGTTTGGCAATTGCACAAGTAGTGCAAGATCTGATGTGCTTCCCGACATCCTTTCGAAGGTTCGGCCAATAGAAATACTTCTGCAGTACTGCTACTGTTTTCTTGACCCCGAAATGCCCAGAAACTTGACTTTAGTGTGCTTCCCATATCATCTTGGCACGCTCACTTCAAGGAACATAAAGGTGTCCCAGGTGACATAAGAGTGCATCTTGGAGGTGAAAATTTGGAACTTGCGTACCCCCCAAGAGTGCCTTGTATGTGTGGCCAAATTCTAGGTTGCTCTCATAGACAAGCAGCCAATTAGAATTCTCGTGTCCATAAGAGTTGAGAATGGTGGTGAGAGCCACGATCGGTGGTCGGCTGAGGCAGTCTACAACATTATTGGTGCTACCCTTCTTGTACTTGATGTTCAAATGAAATTGTTGCAGATATGTGGACCACTTCTGATGGTGATCATTCTGCAACTTCCCTTGTGTCTATATGAAATGCAGGGGCTGGTGGTCTTTGTGGATGATAGTTTCCTTCCCCAAAATGTAATGCTTCCGTTTTCAACAAGCTTGCACAATGGAATACATTTCTTTGTCATAAGTGGGATACTTGCGAACCGTGTCAGAAAATGTCTCACCGTCATATGCCACTGGATGTCCCCATTAAGTAAGAACTGCCCCAATATCATAGTCAGAGGCATCTATCTCGATCTCAAATGGTTGTTGCAAGTCTGGTAATGTGAGCATTGGGGCAGAACAAAGACAATTTTTCAATTCTGTGAATGTCTTCTGTTGAGATTCCGACCAAAATAATTTTTCTCTCGCTCCTCCCTTGGTGACTTGCCTCAAGGGCCAAGTGATATGAGAGAATCCCAACATTAACCTATGGTATAAATTAGCAAGACCCAGAAAGCTGCGAAGCTTTGTTATAGTGGTTGGGGCTGGCCAATCCCGAATGACTTGGATCTTGGTTGGATCCACATGCACCCCCTTTTCATCAATAATGTATCCCAGATATTGAACCTGGGTCATGCCAAAAGTGCACTTCTCCAAATTGGCACACAACTTATGTTGCCGCAATGTTTGGAGGACTTGTCGGATGTGGTGGAGGTGCTCTTCCCAAGTCTGGCTAAAGATCAGAATTTAATCCAAGTACACCACTACAAATGAGTTGGTAAATGGCCGCAAGATGTCGTCCATCAACCTCATGAAGGTTGCGGGAGCATTCGTCAATCCGAAAGGCATGACCAGCCATTCGAAAAGGCCTTCCTTGGCTTTGAAGGCAGTCTTCCACACATCGGAGGGTTCAATTGGTACTTGGTGATACCCAAACTTCAAGTATATCTTGCTGAAATATTTCACCCCTTTGAGTTGGTCCAAAAGGTCATCAATCTGTGGGATTGGGTACCTATTACAGACAGTGATCTTGTTCAGCGCCCGATAGTCAATATAGAGTCTCCACGTCCCATCCTTCTTCTGTAGCAACACGATTGGGCTCCCACAGGGTGATGAACTTGGTCGAATGTGACCT
Source organism: Pinus albicaulis (assembly GCA_034641835.2). Lineage (NCBI taxonomy): Eukaryota > Viridiplantae > Streptophyta > Pinopsida > Pinales > Pinaceae > Pinus > Pinus albicaulis. Next base: position 418,942,529 of record CM076581.1, read on the forward strand.
TTCTATAGTAGATCCTCAATCTGCCTCTTGATTTCATCATTCTCCATAACAGAGCGCCAATAGATCGGTCCATTGGGTAGCAACACACCTAGGGTCAGATCAATCAGGTGCTTGACCTGACAGTGCAGAGGAACCCCTGTGGGTGAGGTGAAGATGTCCCCGTACTCCTCCACAACCTTGTCCATTTATTGTTGTCATGCAAAGGAGCCCTGTCAGGAGGTTTTGGCCACAGTCTTCTTCTTGGCCTGGGGGTGGATCATTAGGAAAACGAATTTCCTGGTTTGTGAAATGAGCTTACTGCATTGTTTTGCAGTAACCAAAGAGATAACGGTAGGAGGTGGTACCTCTGGTATCCTGTACAACTTATTTCCAAAAGTAACAATAACAACCAGAGGCCGAGACTGATACATAGCATGACGCTTCCACAAGTATGGTTGTCCTAATAATACATTAGAAACATTAATAGGAGAAATGTCACGTAATACCTCATGCGTGAAGGGCTTGATGCTATAGAGAAGGCGGCACTGCTGCCTGATGCGGAGATCTCGTCCTTGGTGAAGCCACCTGATGGTGTATGGATGTGGGTGAGTTGTGATCGGAAAGCCCAACTGCTTCACGGCGTCTGCTGAAATGAGGTTATTTTGGCTCCCATTGTCGACAATGAACTATACTGGGGAGCTCTTTACCCACATATGGGAGTGGAAGAGATGTTTTTCCTCCTCTGGATCTTTCGGTTCCTCCTTCTGGATCTTTGTAGTGGCAATAGTGGCATTGGGCTCTGCATCAATAATCTGTTTCCCTTTTTCATTCCCCTTATCAGTTTCTAATTCAGAGTCGGAGCATGCATCTGACTCAGAAGCCCTCATCTCGTCCACCAGCGACTGCTTGGCCCGACACTCACTTGTGTTGCAAATGGAGCTCTTATGGAACTCACACCACTTTCCCGTGTCCTTATTTCGCTTTGCGGTGTTGTCCCTTGTTTGTGGCTTCAACAGTTTGTCTTGAGCCGCCATGCCTTGGCTCTGTCCTTTGTTCTCCAGTTTGGGAGCACCTTTCCCTTGCTTTTGATTCATAGATCCAAAGTCTCGCTTCTTCTATTTGAATTTCTGCTCAATCTTGGCAACATACCGGTATGCCATACCAAGCAAGGAGATGTCAAGAAACTCCATTTCCTCCTGAATGTATCTGTGCAGACAACTATGATAATTTAGCACCATATGTTTCTCTGAATATTTGATACCCAACTTTGTGCGCAGGGTATGGAATAGATTCGCCAGCTCATGCACATCTTGATCCCCTTGTTGTCGCAGCGTGGTCCATTGTATGTACTTGTCTTCATAGCTCCCCACGGGATAGTATTGTTCCTTGATGGTGTCTCGGAAATAATTCCAAGTGGGTACGGCTGAGAACAGAGAGGGTTCTGTCTCGAGATTTTTCTCATAGTAGGTTTCCCACCAGTCCTTAACATGGCGGGTAGCTTTGAGGAGTGCAAAAATAACCTTCTCCCAGTCGGCAAAGTCATGAACCGAGAAATATCCTTCTAATAGATTCAACCATCTATCTACGGCATCTGCATCTATTTGACCCTCAAATATAGGAATTTCAAAATTTACTTGTACCTTAAAAGGAGTCGCACCTCCAGAGTGGCTGCTGGATGCAAATGCGCCACCAGTGGGCAGCCGTTGAATGATCTGGGCAAAGTTATCCATCATCACGTTCCTTTGTTTTTCGAGGGCCTCCTTGAGAAATATTTTGATAGGATCTCTTGCTCCCTGATTTTTCTTTTCGTCCCCCATGGGCGTCTTTCAGGGTTTGTGAGGCTGATCTTGCAAAGGTTCCACCGGATCGAGCCCTAAATCCTTATACCTCGACCTTGTTGGGGACATGCAAAGAAGGATTGAGAAAAAGTAGACTGCTCTGATACCACTAATCCGGATTTATGCACGAACGTAAAAAAATAAACATATAACCATAAATACAAAGATACAGTGGAAATAACACTTCATTTCATTAATATCAAAGAACTGAAATTTTCTTACAGACAGAATGTAAATAAACTAGCTAGGGCATTGGTCGCTATCTCTAAGAAGATATGTGGCGGCTATAGCCCTCTGAACTGAGTTACAATGAGGCTCGAGGGCCTATTTATTATTTATAAACAATGGAAAACCATAAACATCCAAAACCCTAACCCTAGGAGATGAAGCGCCAAAACTATGGGCCCCGTTTGGGTAAATTGGTGTTTCAACTTCCTAGGGACGTAACTTTAGCATACGATCTTCGTTTGACGTGAACCATACCTCGTTAGAAATATCTATCAAAGGACTAAAAATTTTGAGTGAGAAACATTGATCCATGGAGCCATGTTGCTCCCGGTTTTCCCAAAGAACGTTGTTTAGGGCCTCAAAACGTCTCCGGAAGTTCAGGACCCGAAAAACTGCTAAAAATAGTAAGTTATGCCGAAAATGAAAAAATAAAAGAGACAATGGTGGGGCCCTAAGTGGAATAGGAAAGTGACCAAAAATATCCTCCTAGATCAATATAACCATAAATATAAAAATGCAGCAGAAATAACACTTCATTTCATTAATGTCAAAGAACTGAAATTTGTTTACAGACAAAATGGAAATAAACTAGCTAAGGTGCTGGTAGCTTATCTCTAAGAAGAGATGTGGTGACTACAGGCCTCTAAACTCTATGTACAATGAGGCTCAAAGGCCTACATATTATTTAGAAAAAATGGAAAACCCTAAACATCCAAAAGCCTAACCCTAGGAGATGAAATGTCAGAATATGGGCCCCATCGGGGTAAATTGGTACATGAATTTCCTGGGGTCATAACTTTGGCATACTATCTCTGTTTGACGCACATAATACATCGTCAAAAAGATATATATGAGGAATTATTTCCCAAAAAAGGCCTTAGAAGAGGCGGTTGAGAGACATGTTTCCTAACGTTTCATTGCCAGGCTTCATAGGTATGCAGACCAAGCACCCTTTATTGAGTTGGTCCCACCATTAATTTCTCTAAAGGACAATGCTAATTTGGGCATGGATATTTCCAGCGAAGATTTGATGGCCACATTAAAGGAATGTGTGAAGGACAAAAGTCCTAGTCCGAATGATTCAGGGTGGATCTATTTCTCTCATTTAAGGATCTAAAGATCCAAGATCTTCTCAAGGTGGCTGAGTAAATACGCACCAATGGATTCATCCCAGGGGAAATTAACACAACATTCATTATTCTGATTCCGAAGACAAGGAATCTGGTAACATTTGTTGACTTTAGACCCATAGCCTTGTGAAATTTTATATATAAAGTTATGTCAAAACTAATTGCAACGAGACTAAAGTCTGCATTGACAAACTGCATTACAGAGGAAAAATTTGGATTCTTAGAAGGGAAGCAGATTCAAGAAGCAGTTGGAATTGCACAAGAAATGGAACATATTATTTATTCATAGACACAACAATCCAGTCTCTTGAAGGTCGACTTGTGCAAAGCGTATGATTTCATTGACTGAGAGTTCTTGATAGTGATATTAATTAAAATGGGCTTGAATGCTGATAACTATAGATTGATCATGGCATGTGTCAAGAAAAAAACTTTGTTGTCATTATTAATGGCCTACTGTCTAAATTCTTCTCAGCATTTATAAGGTTGAGGCAGGGTTGTGCGCTGTCACCGTTATTGTTTTTATTGGTGATAGACACACTTAGTAGGAAAGTGATTTATATTAAGGAGAGAGGTATAAGCAAGGGGGTTAAAGTCTCTAGACAACATTGGTTGACACACCTTATGTTCACATATGACTTAACATTTTAGGGTTAGGCTAGTATGGAAGAATGGAATGCCATCTATTAGCACTGCAATTTTTTCAAAGATTTTCAAAGTCTGGTCATCATTCTCCAAGGAATCAATCTACCTTTTCAGTTTGATTATAGATGAAAGTTTCACTGTCAAAGTGTAGTGGTGAGAGAATTTCATTTCTACCTTCATTCATTTCATTTTCCCTCTTTCACCTTTCATTTTCCCAAATAACCCAAAGTACAGCCTCTCCTTTCCCTTTTCAAAACCCCTTTTTAACTCATAAAATCCAATTTTTATAGTTAAAAATGCAGCTCCGAACACCCATCAACAACCATATCATATTTCCTTTTTAACTTACCATATATTAATTTTATCACAATTTTTACCCGCACCACAAAAAAACCTTGATTATATCATATATTATATGATATAACTTACCACACTTAATAAACATTATGGACCCCTTACCTTTCATCGCAATGAGCCCTTGACAGTTTTAACTCCCATTCACGCTACAATTTCCATCTCCTACAAAACCCTTGAAATGCGATTTGCGGTCTGGTTTGGGACCAATACTTCCCTTTGATACACCTCGAATATGTTATAAAGCATTTTTTTTGCTTCACGCATCTTTTTATCATATTACCATTACTTAACGAAGTTTTCACTCTCTCCTTTGAAAAACTGTTTAAAGGGCCCCATGTACCTTTTTGCATCGCATTTTCGCAAATTTCACTTACCGCATTCACTTCCGCTCCCTCAAAACTTCTGATTTGTGATTTGCGAGCAGTTCCACCGTCTGTCATGACACGTCCCTCCATTCACATCGCATATCGTACTTCACCAGTTTCAACGTTTACCTATCATGTTTCATAATAAAACTTGCAATGTGCGATCTGTGGGCGACCCCACTGTTTTCTATGCCACATCACCTCCGCTCTCATCGCACATCACACTTAGCGATTTTTAACATTTAACTCTTATGTCTCATAAAAAAACTTGCAATGCGTGATATGCGTTCGGTCCCACTTCTTTTCCACGTCATCACCCCATCGCAAATCACATTTTATCCCATTTCTGTCTTAAGTTTAAATGCTCCGACCCCGATTTGAGATTGCAATATATATCTAAATTTTTTTCTCCACCCGCTTATCATTCATTCCGCTCCACCTCTCCCCTATCAATTAAACCTTTTTCAAAGGGTTTCATTTTAATATCACATAAAATGAACCTTCGCCATTCTATCCAAAAAGTTTCGGGTTTTTCGCCATTACAAAGGGTTTCCACCAAATAAGGAAAGGAACAATGGAACAATAGCAGAGTTTCTCTGAAACAGTTTTTTACCACTACTCTCAACACCAACATGTTTCTACAAGGTACCAAGCAAAATTCAAGGAAAAACCACACGCCATTTTCACTGTTTTTTACACTTTTTGTGGAGTTGGTTGCACCATAACAGAAGAGGAGTCTTCCCATAGACTGCCACATTATACAAACCGCTCCGAATTGTTAGCCTTAATGCTATTTATTTTCATTATGTCATGGCACTCTGTATTAAAGTTTTAGATAAGCCTCACCTCTTGCACGAGGTTGTAATGACTGTTGAAACATATTTACCTTTTTCTATGGAAGATGACAGTATCATATTTTGTATATATATGCCAAACTAATATGAAGTCAGGGTTGGTTGGTGGTTATGGAATTTTGACTTATATGAACTGTAACATTTTCTATGAATGAAATGGAATAAAAATACTGATGTCTTATTACCAATTTTTTGTGTGTATTGTCTAATTTACTCATGTTTCCATATCTCCTTTCTTCTAGTTTTAGTTTGAAAATCATCATATTGTTATGTGTTGTTATTAGTCTCTTAAGCTTGTTATGTGTTTTATCGGTTTTTGTTAGTCTCACATAGTGAGAATTCCTGATAAAATATATATTATAACAGTGGAAGAGCATCACTCATGATATTTCAGTGAGAATCTTGTCAAACTAGAAATAGCTTTCTCTCAATGGAATATTGTCAAACTGCTACTTTTGTGAATTTCTACTAAATCAGTAGATTTATTTTTTACAGACCTACTGATTCTTCTCTCATCTTATAGTTTCCTCTCCTCATATACTACAAACTTGCACCTTGCTACCACATCAAGTTACAATACCCTCATTAGTAGAACTATGGATTTGACTGAAATATATTTTCAATGAATCGAAATTTGTACCAGCTACCAATATCACAAAACAAATCATTAAATTTCTTTATAGTTTAAGATGTGTTTGGTCAGGCGCTTGCTGCAATCCAAGCGTTGATTATAGCACCAACATCTTTTGTTGCGTATGTTGGGAGACGAAGGCCTTGTAACGAATTATTCTCCTGTGTCTATTGTTATGAATTGTTGATAATTAGTTCTTGATGGTGAACAACAATTGGTGACCTGAAGAATATTGCAAATTTTTTCACCTTGTGACTCCATGAAGAGGAAGAGGGGTTTCAAGGCCTCCTTCTACATGGAGGAATTAGAGATCTCCAAATGTTAGTCCAGTTGCTGACCCAGAGAAAACTATCAAAGATGCTAAAGGAAAATAGAGATCAGTTGAAGCCACATCTCAGTCAGTGAATAAGGTACACAAAAAGTACATTCCAAAGCAAAAGGTACCTCTATCTACTTTATAATCTAAAGAGGTTTTAGTTTCAAAAAATTTTGCTGAAAAATATCAAATTTAAGCTACTCGTCTAGAAAATAAAGTGGATGCCATTAACCTAGGCTGAGCTGAAGGTTTTTCTTACTCATCACCTAGTAAATATTAAATAATTACGGTTCTAGTCAAATAAGGAGAAACTGAATTTCTACTTGTTGAGAATAATTCAAAAGAATTTGTGCTGACTGAAGGGGAATTAGAACAATTATTGGCTATTGCACCTTTTCTTGATAGGGATATTTTGACTGAAGAAGACTTCAAGAATATTTTAAATTTCCTTTAGACTCATCTTGAATACCAGTCTCTTGTCACCCCTCAGCAAGAGTATTTTCCTTTCTCTCCAAATCCAGTTGTTGGGTCATCTTCCTCTCATCCACTTGAAGAGACTGAGCCTGAAGTTCTTACTTTTAATTTATTTGATTTCCTTACTTAGAAAAATAAAGCTAAATTAGCTCCATTCCCTCAAGAGACAACTTTAGATTGTGATTCTTCTACTAAATGAGGAGTCAAGACATCCTCTTTTCATGTTTTTGAAAACCCACTCTTCTTAGTTCCAAATACTAAAAAATCAGCTCAAGACCCCCAATTTTCTGCTATCTTAAATCGGAATCAGAATTCATCAATTGTAATTCCTATTACTCAAACAACTACATCAATTGTACATAAACAAAATATGTCTCAACCTACCCTTACAAGGATGTAGCAAATAGTGGTTGCAATATATGCACAACTTTTTCTCCCTCAACACATGCATGCACTTCCCCAAGGAGATTACTTGAAATATCTTCCAAAATACATTGGGGAGGGAGAAGGAGTTTTCGCTGAGGAAAATTTAGTGGATTTCTATATTTATGCTGACAATCAGAATATTGAACATGAAGATGTCTGGACAAGACTCTTTGTTCAAAGATTGGATGGTGAATCTCGAAAATGGTTTAGAATTTTGACTCTAGATTCAATTACAGGAATTGATGAATTAGAAGAGATATTTGTGAAGCATTGGGGTGATAGGAACGAATATATTATCTTACTGCATTTGGAACTCTGAAGAAGAAGGTAGATGAGTCTTTAGCTGGTTTTACTAAGAGGTTTAATAAGATTTATCAGAAAATTCCTGAAGAGATTAAACCTATTGAAACCAAAGCTATGATAAATTTTGCAAATTCTTTAGATTCTAATTTTTCCTTACGGTTGAGGGCTGAAAAAGAACAGACACTGACAACTATGCAAGTGGCTGCAATTGGAGTGCATTCTAATCTCATGGCTTCTAATAAATTAAAAATGGAGGAAGAAAGGCAGCAAAAGACAAAAAGAATATGAAAGAAGAAAAGCCTTCTTCTAAATCTCTTTCAGCAGAAGAAAAGAACGATCAAATGTCCAATTTGATCAAGGAAATTGCCTCTAAGATGTCAAAATTAGAGGTAGAAAATAAACTAGCTGCAAGAGATAATCAAAACAAAGCTAATAGAAATCAGGCTCCCTTCAGGAGGCCTTTTCAACCTCAACAAATCTTACAATGCCCAAGGAGGAATATTGATGATCAAAATTTTCAACCTCCCTTGAATAATTTTCTGAAGAAGAACAACAAGGAAATGAGGAAGAAAATGAAGAAATAAACCACGTGGGAGAAACTTCACAGTCAACATGTTTGAAATTGCAGGAATATGAAGATAGATTAATAATTTGTTTGTTTTCTGATGATATGAATGCTCAAATTTATGTACAGAATAATAAAAAATAGTAATAATTTCAAAACATAAATTACCCTTCGAGGTCAAAAGGTCTTGTTCAACAGCCTCAAAAAAAATCAGATTCAGATAAACAAGCTACTAAATATAAGACCAAGGTAAACGAGGTTCCTCCACCTCAAACTTCTGCTCCAATTGTCAAAATTACAACAGAAAATAAGGAATTATTTCCAATTTATTTTGGTTTCAAATATGAATTGAATAAAATCAAAATTCTAGTCTAGTTCCACTCCTAGAATTATTGAAAATCCAGCATATAAAGAGTCTTTTAAGAGTCTGTTGCAGCCTCCTCTCACTCCTGATTCAGTCAACCTTGAGGATGAGCATCCCCTTATTTATCTAGGTAGTCATGTCCAAGAACAAAATGATGATAACTCACCACCTTTCTACATGTCACTCAATATACATGAAAAATTGCTGCATAATTGTCTATTAGATTCTGGAGCTCCCCACAATCTCATGTGAAAGAAAGTGATGGATGAATTGGGATTAGAGATCACCAAGCAATACAATGACCTTTACACCTTTAACTCCAAAAAATTCAAGTGTCTAGGAGTGATTAAGGATTTGGTTGTTTCCCTTACCCAGGTACCTATGAAGAGCTTAGTGATGGACATTGTGGTTGTTGACATTCCTTCTAGATTTGGCATGTTACTTTCCAGATCTTAGTCTAAGAAATTGGGAGGTACCCTCCAGATGGACTTGTCATATGCTACCATCCCAGTATTTGGAGGGGAATTCAGAAGGCTATATAGGGAAACTCAAATGGCCTACATCATTGGTGATCAGGATAATCCATCAAACCATCCTATATATACTGAAGAAAAGAAATTGGGGTCATCAAATCTGCACCTTGTTGCTGATGATAATGATTTCCAACTTGAATTAAGTGAAAAACAATACTTTCAAAGTGCAAATGAGTAGCATTCGGAAGGAGGACAAATCTAGAAATTGTACTTTGACATAGCTTCTTCAGGAGAAGGATAGGGAGTCAGTGTACTCTTCATTTCCCTACTCAACAGAACGTAAACATATCATACAAAATGCAATTTTCTACCACTAACAACACTGTTGAGTATGAAGCACTTGTGCTAGGTATGAAGGCAGCAAAAGATTTGGGAGTAGAACAGCTAATTGCCTTTGGTGATTCAGAGTTGGTGATTAAGAAGGTGAGAAATAATTACCAAGTGAAAAATTCCAAATTGAAGAATATAGGAATGAAGTATGGGATTTGATTAAACATTAATTTTTAGTATTTAATATAAACTTTGTCACTAGAGAAGAAAATCAAATTTTTGATTCACTAGTTATTGCTACTAGTAATTTCAAATTTCCTCTAGATTTCAAGGAAGTATATGATGTTCAAATAAAAAACAGACCTTCAATTCCTAATAACATCAAGCACTGGAAAGTATTTGAAGATGACAAGGAGATTCAGAAATTTTTGGAGTGTGTAGAAGATTTTGCAGACATACAAATTCACGATGAGAAAGAAATTGTTGAAAATCAAAATAGCAACCCTTATAAGAAAACTATGGATGGGAAAAACATTATATATCTGAAAACTAAATTTATTCCTAAGGGTTTGGTTCTTTTAGAAATACTGTTTGATAATAATGATGTTTTTCTCAAGATTGAAAGCAAGGTTGATGGAGAGAGTACAATAGAGTGTAACATTGGTACAGAAGATCAGCCAAGATTAGTCAAATTTTCCAAATTCCTTCCTTTGGAAACCAGAAAAAAATATATCAAATTGCTGAAGGAATTTGCTGATATTTTTGCAAGGTCTTATAGTGAGGTGAAAACTTATGATAAGATAATAATGGAGCACAATATCCCTTTGAAAACAGATGCAAATCATGTAGCACAAAAATCAGACACATCAAACTCATGTTGCTTCCAATCATTGAGAAAGAAATCAAAAAATTATGGGAAGCAAAGATTATTTGGCCTTTGAGATTTTCTAACTGGGTAGCTAATATAGTCCCAGTCTAGAAAAAGAATGGAGAAATAAGGATTTATGTTGATTTTCACAACCTCAACCGGTGCTCCTTGAAAGATAACTATCCACTGTCCAAGATGGATGATATCTTGCAGAAGTTTGTAGGATCCAAAAGACTGTAAATGATTCATGGCTTTTCAGGCTATAATCAAATTTCAGTTGACAAGAAATACAAAGAAAAGACAACATTTACCACAACCTGGGGCACATTCATGTACAACAAAATGCCATTTGGTTGGATGAACGTAGGTGAAACCTTTCAAAGGGAAATGTATATTCCCTTTGTAGGAGAACAGGACAGATTTGTGGTCATCTATTTGGATGACATCACAGTATATTCAAAATCTGATGAAGACCACTTGAAACATCTGAAGCAAGTTTTTGACAAATGCAGAAAGTTTGGCTTCTCCTTAAACCTCAAAAATTCCTCTTTTGTTTTCCAAGAAGGTAAGTTATTGGGACATATTGTAACAGAAAGTGGCATCTGTATTGGTCCTGGAAGAGTAGAAGCTATTGAGAAGATTGGTTTTCCAAGCAATAAAAAATAATTACAGTCATTTTAGGGAAAATCAATTTTATGAGGAATTTTGTTCCTAACTTTGCAGAGCTGATCAAACATATAAATGTTTTGCTGAAAAAAAGATGCGGAATTTAAGTGGCGAGATGAGGAAAATAATTCTTTTTCAACAATTATGCATTCCAAGATGCTTGATGATAGAAAATCTGTTAAAATAAAAGCATAGTGGAGGATTATCAAGTCATTTTCGGAAAGACAAAACTCTAGCATAGTTACAAGAATTTTACTATTGGCCAAGCATGCAAGAAGATGTAAAAATAGTTGCTTAAAGATGCAGGATATGTCAATATACTAAATAAATAAGTTAGAACAACATATTGTATCAACCCCTACCAATTACAAATAGACAATGGGACTATATAAGCATGGATTTTGTTCTAGGATTGCCGAGAAAGCAAAGAGAAAATGACTCAAATTTTTTTGTCGTTGATATATTATCAAAGATATAGTCTGCAAAAGGACAAATGATGAAACTAACATAAAAATAATGTTCTTTAAATAAATAGCTATATTGCATGGATTTCCTAGAAGTATTGTTTTTGGCAGGGTTTGTGGGGCATTTTTGGAGAAATTTATGGAAAATTTTAGGAGCCAACCTAAAATTTTTCTCAACATATCATCCTCAGATTAATAGATAGATAGAAGTAGCAATATAAGTCTTGGAATTATCTTGAGAAGTTTGGTAAGTGAACATCCCAAGAAATGGTATCAGATACTTTCTCAGGAAGTATTTTCATATAATGAGTCACCTAACAAAATCACATGATTAATTCCATTTCAAATTGTATATGGAATGCACCCAAGAGGAATCTATGAGTTAAGGAACGTTGGAAAATAAGAATTTATAAGTGCGGATGGTGAATATTTTGTAATTAGTATGCAAGAAATATAAGATATAATCAAGCAGTAGTTGTAGGAAAGCAACAAAAAATACAAACAAAGATCAAATTCTGAAATAAGACAACGAGATTTTGAATTTTGGGATTTGGTTATGGCACATCTTCGAAAGGAAATATTTCCTAAATGGAGATATTAAAACTAAAAAGGATTGGGCCATGAAAAATTTTGAGGAAATTTTCCTTGAATGATTATGAAATAGAGTTTCCTAAAGGCTTTGGCATCTCTCCAATATTTAATATTTTAGATATATACCTCTTTAAGGAACCAAAAGATGCACCTACTAGCAATAAGGTTCAAAATATTGAATGGGAGAAGTAACTATCTCCAACACAAGAAAAACAGAATAAATGAATCATAGACAAAAGGGTGACTAAAAAGACCAGGAATAAAGAGTATTTTCAATACTTTGTTAAATGGAAGAATCAACCAGTAAGAGATGCAACTAGGATGACATCAATAGAACTTTCAAAATATGGTACCGATATTGAAAAACTCTATAATAAAATCATATGAATGTATTTTTTCTTCCCCAGTAGTATGATGAAGAATCATCTTTTTATTTTTATTTTATTTGTAAAAGTTCTCAGAAAAATTAGAGAATTCTATATTTTCTATAAGATTTATAGAAATTGTTATATTTCCTTAAAATATAGTAGTTATGATGGGTTCCTATAATTGAGAGGATTTCTCTCAACTTCCTCCAAATATATAGGAAGGGAATTATCCCTTGAGAAATTTTAGAGCTTTCTTCCTCCTACATAAATAGCCATGTAAATCATTTGCAAAGGAAATTTTGTAGAAATCAATTTAATAAAACTTAATGTTTTATTTTTATGTCTAATTTCCTCCTCTCGGCTCTGAGTCAGAAATGTATCCCACCACTCAAGGAGTTTTCTCCCTCAACTGATGTGTAAATAAGAGACTCAAATTGTCCCTATATGTAATAAAATAACAATAGAGAAGGAATATTATGCTTTTTGAGTGTTATTGAGCAAATTTTGCAACATTTGTAATGTAAGATAAATTTTAATTAAGGGAAGTAGTTCCTCATTTTATCTCTTAGCGTGGTTATTCTTCAAGAACTATGAGAATCCTTAGGCAAGGCCAACCCTAGGAGCCTCACGGTCCTCTTATATTTCTATTGATATTATGATTCTCATTTTCCTTATTGAGATTTTAAATTAACATTCTCGAAAATTGTCATTTTATGGTTTTGTTCATGGTTAGGTAGGTAGTTTCTTGAGCTCATCATATTTTCATAATTTATACAATCTATCAGCCTTATTAATAATTTATATCACTTATAAATACAAATTTAAGTCTCTTTCTATTTCATTCATTTTTCTTTTACAAATTCTAGAATTGTTGTTTTATTGTGCAGATGATATTATGGTTATAGGGAATAGACATAGCTTGATTTTGTGATGATAAATATTAGATCAATTTTTCCCATTCCTTTGTCCATGGGGTCTTGGATAGAAGGTGATCGGGTGTTCTGTTAACACACTCCTTGATGTGAAGTCACTGGTTCAATTCCTCGTCGCGACTGGGATGATATATTGGACATGTTGAAGATGAAGTCTTGCCAAGCTTACAAAGAAAAAAATTCCCATGCCTTTACTAGTTCAATAACAACATTTTCTATCATTTCTACCTCCCTTCCCCATATTATTTTTACATTCCATCTATTTTATTGGTTCATTTTACTCTTCTTATAACAAAACCAAGAATCACGTAGCAGTCTGCAAACAATCCATATATATTTCCCAGTTCAACAATAAACACTTGGCCTAGTCTTCTTAATGTATTAAAACATGTTTTGGATGATGATGGTGGAATTTAGAAGCTTTGAAACCTCACAAATTTTCCTGTATATTTTTTTCCTAAATTCTTTATGAGTGTTTTTTTCAACAACACATGTTTCAAATTTACATATCCTTTATTTCCAAGCAAGTTTTAATTTCATTTATTGCAACTAGCATAGGTTTGCACCATTTTATTTTTGCAACTCACTTCTGCAAATTTACTTTTTTGTAGCATATTTTTTTTGGAAACTTAACATGTTTATTTTTCATCTAGCCTTCACTCCAACACCTCTCACCTATATAAGAATCACAAGAGGAATAAGATAGTGCTTTCTACACATACAATGTTGACCCCTCTTGATTTTGTACAAACCCCAGGTTCATAATTAAAGTTTACAAAATTTCTCAACATTATTAAGGGTCATTAGATCTATAGAATCAAGGATCTTTGTTTCAAGGGTTATATTCTCTCCTTGATCGATATTCCTTAGTAAAAAAATTGAGCTAATATATTGCTAGATTTGGTGTTGTGCGCCATAAAATACTCACCACGCTTCAAATATTGAAGAGGGGACATAATACCTCTTTTGTATAAAGTAGTTCGATGAAGGTTTCCCTTGGAATTTGACCTAATAGTAAGAAATGGTTTAGTAAACCTTCATAAATGCATAATTTTAGTAAAATCACAACTTGGTCTAAGACATATCACACATAAATCATTTAATCTTCTTATAGTAGTCATATATACAAATCAAAAGATATATATATATATATATATATATATATATATATATATATCGTATTCAAAATAGGTCTTTTAATGTATAACAAAGGGTCATTCAATCCACAAAATTGTCCTCAAAGTCCTATAATTCGGAGGCTAGTTAATCTATTCTTGAGAACAATCATCTTAAATAAGAACATCTTCCATAATACCAAGCTTAGTGGAGATGTAAATTTCCATACTCTTGTAAACGTTTTCCATTTTACCTTGTTTATATAAATAAATCATAGGACTTGATATTTGATACCAATTGAACTCTATAGGTGGAACCAAACTTCTATATGGAACCACTAATTAATCTAGTTCTAGAAGAAAATATGATCAATAAGGTATATCCTCCAAAGGAATTTTTGTATTTCTCACTACTCCCAAAATAGTCTCAATAAAAGGAAACACCATTTGAAACGAGTCATTGGAACTAGGAGGGTTGAAGGCCCATATGGGAAAAGTGAGCTAATATTGATTTTTTCTAGGTTGAAGATCCCAATTAGGGTCCAATATAGCCACTTGAATAACTTGGTAGGTGTATTTACCCAACACTCATGCTCTCAAACAAGGCAGTAGAACCATCTAAAATGTAATTTTTGTCCTTGTTTTGGTGCTAGTATTGGGAAAATAATAGAAAAACTATTGAGAGTCACAATCACCCCCCCTTAGTGATGAAACTTGACTATCGAAAGGATGAAATACAAGATTTAATTCATCTCAAACATCCAACTATGTTCCAACAAAATATTATAATGAGTAAGATGATTGAGTACTCCTGCTTCTATTGAAATGGGATTACCTCCTAACTCAAGTAATAATTTAGGTATGATTATATGTAGATTTAAAGACCTACCATGGGAGTATTTCAAATATACAAGGTGGTGAGCTTAAGAGAACCCAAAGTCTCCAGAAAAGTGACATAACATATGATTCCTTCATCAATAATACATCTAAATATGTTAATTCAGCAATAAATGACTTCAATGTAAAAGGAAACATGATAAGGGAGCATAGGAGCTACCTAGTCTAGGTCAAAGATAATAAATTTGGTGTTGAAGGAACTATCCTTCTAATAAAATTTGAATATTCCATTTACTATGGGAAGTGGCTTCAAAGCACCTCTAAACCAAACATAAGACATGTTGTATGGGATAAATATTTCACAATAATGAAAATTTTGGTACCTCATACATGTAGATTAAGCACAGGTCTATGCAATACACCCTTGGGGGGGAATAATATTTCTTCCATTGATATATTTTTGGTTTGTAGACATCCATTCAGTTGTGACATGCAAGCTACCTTTTCATTCATTCCAAGATCAAAATCATCAAAGTTATTAGCCCATGCCTAGATTGTTATGTCCTAATTACACATGTAAATATTGCAAGTTCCATGTTTATTTCAATTGAAGACATGTGCCCTAATTCCCCCTAAATGAAAGTGTAGGGTTATTTACAACAAGTGATGCTAGTAAATAGAAAACAAGTTTTGGAAGATTGTTGGTTATTATTATTGTTGAGAAGTATGTTGAGGTAATCATTTTCATACTTCATATATTCTTAACTTTCCATGGAACTTAAGTTTATTTTTCGTTATTCATTCCCCAATATTTTTTTTATTAAATCAAAGTGAAATAGTATAGATTTAATAATGATTAATCCAACTTCCAATAAAACCCCTAGCTTTTTCCTTTTTAGAAAAACATGATAAAATAGAATGGATTGTGTGTGAGAGACAAGTTTTTCAATTGCGACTAGATACATCTCTCCTACACTATACCAGACCCTAAATATTTTTAGAAAAAGAGTTTGTAGTTGTTACATAAATATATAATTTATATTCAAGTGATGCTTTAGCTAACAAATTGGCAAATAGGCTCTCAACATCCATTCTAAACACATGATGGTTGGACACATTATCTAGATTGTAAATATACACTTCATCAACAATATCCATTTTTCTCAAGAGAATATATTTTTCATAATGCAAGAAGAAGGCATCCAACCAAATTGAACCACCACTAGCATTCCCACGGGCCTGTCAAATGCTAGTGATTACTTCTTGTGAATAGTTGCAACAATGATCAACTGTTGCATCTCCCATACATTACATTGTAGAAGGCCATATGTTTGGCCATACACAGAACTTCTAAAACCAATTTGAGAGGTGTGATAAAGAATATTATTGAAGACTCTATTTAGATTTCTCTCAAACATACTATTGGTTTTAACCTTGTACATAAATTACCTGCAAACAAATTCTTAAAATAGAAAAATAAACAATGGTTAGAAAATAAGACAAATATACACAGATATTTTCCCTTGGATCCCAAAACCGGGACTATGAGATTGATTTTTTATTATATTCCTTTCAATGTTACCATACATATATATACATGTAAAATAATTCATAAACCCCAATCGATTAACCCTGGATTAGAACATAACCATAGTTCCCTTTACTGGATCTACAAAATCCCATCAGTAGAATACCATCATGCCCAAAACCATTTGCAAAACCCATGCAAAAAACCCTAGGTAGGTCTATCCACCTATTATAGGGTCCAAAAATTTTATTTTTGGGGCGCTGCCCCAGACCTTGTGTAGGGGGGCTACCTCCCCCATACAAACCCCCCGATAAGGGGGGCTTCTGCCCCCCATGTGACCCCTTGTTGTGCCTGTTAGAAAAAACAAGTGGGGCTCCCCCCCACCCCCCCCCCCACCATGCTTGCTATCAGTCATGGAAATAATAAAACACACACCCAACATCCTCCCACTTGTTGTTTTCTTTTCAACACATGGGGCCACATGAGAGCTTAGTAATTGGTCCAACCCTAAAACACCCATCGCTTCTCTACACTAAGAAAAAAATCCAGTGTTCACAAGCTTTGGCAATGCATCTACATAATTCTTCAAAGTGTCCACCTTTACCAGCAACACATTTTTGTCCTCAACCATATCCCCCACAAAATGATACTAAACATGAATGTGCTTTGTCTTTGAATGATAAGCAGGGTTCTTTGCCAATAAAATTACACTTTGGTTGTCACAGTCTATCCTTACAGCTCGTTGTACCAACCCCACACTTGAACACAACCTTTGAAACCATACTGCTTCCTTGATTGCATGAGTGGTTGCCATGTATTCAACCTCTGTAGTTGAAAGAGCCACTACAGACTATCTTTTCCTCAACCAAATAGGTTAAATACATACCCACTTGTAGATATTCTCTGATCTATATCTCCAACCTAGTATGCATAAAAAAATCCACAGATGTCCAAAAATATGTCCAATCCTAATCTTCCTTGGTAGCTTAGACTATAATCATTAGTGCCACGAAAATACCTGACCCGCTTCACTGTTTTCCAATGCTCCTTCCCTAGTTTTGACATAAAACTACTCAATAGTCCCACTGCATGTGCAATGTCTAGCCTAGTACAAACCATTTCATACATCAAGTTACTGACTGCACTTGCATATGGAACGTGATACATGTCCTCTTCCTCTTCTTGTGTCTTGGGACATTTTTCAACAGATAACTTTACACCTAAAAGAATAAGAACCCTCACCAATTTACTATCCTGCATATTAAGCCTCTGTAATATTGTCTCGACATACTTCCTTTAATTTAACCATAACTTCCTCTTTTTCCAGTCTTGTTTAATTTCCATGCCCAAAATATAGGTTGCAGCACCAAGATACTTCATGTTCAATTTGGAGGACAACTGGGTCTTCAAATCTTGGATAATTTCTTTTTCATTTTCAATTAACAACATATCATCCACATACAAGACTAAATAAATAACACGATCAAAAATTAATTTGAAATACACACATTTATCCTCTTTGATTTTGGTGAGTCCAAGTCCCCATATATATGTATCAAATTTCTGATACCACGTCCTTGATGACTGTTTTAACCCATACAAATACTTTTTTAACGTGCATACTAGTTATTTCTTACCCTTCACTGCAAAGCCTTCAAGTTTCTTCATGTAGTTCTCTTTTTCCATATCCTTGTAATACATGTTGTATTTACATCCATTTATTCTACCTCTAAATCAAAATCAATAGTAACAGATAAAATTAATATAATAGAAGCTAACTTGGAAACATGAGAAAAAATGTCACCAAAATAAATTCCCAACACCTAGGAATAACTTTGCTATCAATCGAGATTTTTATTTATCTAGCTTGCCTTTTGCATTCATCTTCTTCTTAAACACCCATTTGCTACCAATGGGTTTCCTTTCAACTGAAAACTCCACCAAATTCCAATCCTCATTTTTGTCCAAAGATTCAGTTTCATCAACCATGGCCTCTTTCCATTGTTTTCCATTCTCTGAAACTACTTCCTCCCTGATAGTTGTGGGATCATCATCAATAATAGAAAAAACAAAATTTGGACATAAACTTGACGGACTATACCTTTCTGGTTGTCTTCTATCTCAAAATAATCTTCTCAAAATTAGAGTTTGTGGCTCTTCCTCTTCTAATTATTGTTCTATTATAGAGTTTGATTCTTCCTCCTTTGGCTAAAACTCCATCTTCTCAGGTTCCTTAGGTAGGAATTGATGTTGAACAACATCTTTCATCTCTATAAACAACACATATCTATTGTACACAACCTTCCTTATTTCTAGGTTCCAAATATTATAACCTTTTAAACCATCCTTATACCCAATAAAGATGCACCTTTCATATGTACTATCCAACTTGGTACTTTACTCCTTTGGAAAATGTACATAAACATCACAATAAAATAACCTCATATGTGAAAGAGAAGGTTTCTTACCAGTCCATACCTCATGTGGAGTCTTATCCTCCAACATCGATGAAGGTGATATGTTAACCATGTAACATGTAGTATCCACTACCTCTGCCCAGAATTCTTGTCTTAACCCAACACCACTAAGCATGCTTGTTTCCATTTCCATCAATGTCCTTTTTCATTCTTTATACAGCTTCAATTTTCTTAGGTGTGTATGGAATAGTCTTCTATCGTGTTATACCACACTTCTTACAAAAATCTTCAAATTCATTCTTGCATAACTCTCCACCATTATCTGTCTTTGACACCTTAATCTTCTTCTCTGTCTAATTTTTCACAAGAGCTTTAAATTATTTAAACCTGTCAAAGACTTCATATTTATTCTTGAGGAAATATATCCATGTATTCCTTGAGTAGTCATCTATAAATGAGACATAGTACACCGATTTACCCATATCGGCTTCTTGAGGAAATATATCCACATATTCCTTGAGTAGTCATCTATAAATGAGACATAGTACACCGATTTACCCAGTGATGGAACTGACATAGGTTCAAACACATCATTTTTCACAAGCTCTAATATCCCTTTCTCCCTCTTACCACTAGAGGGGAAACTCACCTGATTATGCTTCCCACATACACAATGTTCACATAGATTGAAATCCAGAGAGAAATTAGACATACCTTATACCATACCATTACCATGTAATATTCGAAGGCCCTTCTATCCAATATGTCCAAGCCTTTGATGCCATAACATGGTATTTTCTCCAGAGACCTCTAGGTTTTCTACTCCACTTTTAGTAACCACATAACTATTGCACCCATCTATAATAGTGTTAACTAGAAACATGTACAAATTCCAATCTGAACTCCTCACATCAATACCAGTGTTCCTCGAACCATCTTGTAGGTATATTTCTCGAACATTCTTTTTACACCTGCATCATCCATATTTATTATAGAAATCATATCTCTAGCCATTGCAGGAATATGAAGAACCCCAAGAAATTTTCTAATCCTTCCACCTTGTAACTTTAGCTTGAATTTTTCAGGTCCGACGATTTTTTCCTCCCTTTCATCACCTAAGAAGACATCACCACCATCATATTTATCATACTCATAGAACCACTCCCTACGTAGAATGAAGCGAAATGATGCACCTGAGTCAGTCAACCATGCCTCATGATCTACATGTGTACTTGAAGAAGAAGCCAAGCACACATCCCCACCTTCATCTGAGGTGGTTTTTGCCTCTGCATAAGGAGCATAATCATATCCCTTTCCTTTCTCCGGAGCTTTAGATCTACAGTTCTTTTTGTAGTGCCCTTCCTTTCCACATTTCCAACACACCTTTACATGTTTTCTTGGAGATTTAGATCTCTCTCAAGATTTATATCTCCCACTCGAGGACTTCTTTTTGTTTTTGTTATCGGGCTATCCTTAGACAAACGAGGAATATCTAATCTGACTTTCCATATATTTTCGTCTCATCTTCTCCAACAATAGGGATGAGACTATTTCATCAAACTTCAAGGTAGTTGTATTGCATCCTATTGCAACAATCAGACTATCCCACGAATATGGTAGAGAACACAGCAAACTGATGCAATTGTCTTCATCTAAAATTTTAATATCAACAAATAAAAACTAGCCTACCACAGTATTAAAGGAATTTGAATTCTTTGTTATTGGGTCTCCATCCTTCATCCTCATGTTATACAACTTTTTCTGTAGGAACAGTTTGTTCACTAGAGACTTAGATTGGTACAAAGTCCCTAACTTGTCCCACAAAGCCTTCATTGTAGCTTCCCCTGATACATTAAACAATACTAAATCTCAAATACAAAACCATATTGTTTTGTTTTCCTTCCGATCCAACTTCGCCCAGTCTTCTACTAACAATGTCATTGGTTTAGTACCTAGATCTACTTCAGTCCACTAATCGTTCTCCACCAGCAGATTCTCCAACTTGAGCTTCCACAACTCAAAAATTAGACCATTAAATTTCTTGATCTTTGTCTTTCCATTTCTCACCATCTTCTTTTACCATAAGAATCGATCCCTCAAATCTCCCACGGAATAGGATATACCATAAGCCCAAGTAAAACCCCTTAGTAGCAAAAGCATCCCCTTGAAGCCGAAACAACTCTGATACCAAATTCAAGTTTTAACCCTTGCCAACGAATTCTTAAAAGAGAAAAATAAACAATCACAATAACAAAAAACAAATATACACAAATATTTTCCCCTGGATCCCAAAACCGGGACTACCAGATTGATTTTTCATTATATTCCTTTCAATATTATAATACATATATATACATGACGAAGAATTCATAAACCCCAACTGTTGGAGAGGTAAATCCCCTCTGCGGACAGAGGCGATCCCTACTAGCCCAGATTGGGTCTAGCAACAATAGTATCACGCTAAGGTGCAAGTTCCTAATTGCAATAGACCAAATTGGGAAGAAGGCCTACCTTAATTCCAACGTTGTTGTTTGTAGAGAAGATAGCGCTCTCGTTTCCTTGCTCTGGAAGATCACAATTCTCCCACCTGTCACAATCAAACACCTGCACACACAAGAAACATAACGAACACACAAGCGTAAACCCAATATATGCAATTATGTATCAGTCAGAGAAGATACAACTCATAATCACAATGAACAATACGAGTGGAACCATAACCAAAGTCGCTTATCATTAATTAATACCAAGAAAGATACAACTTGGCTCTGACGCTGAATCTTCCTTCGGTGGGTCGACAGCGGAATACGTCTCGGTAAAGCTCATCCGGAATGGGACAAGCCTCTCTCTTCGGTTGTCTTGACAATAATCTCCTTGCTACTGATTTGGCTCTATGAGGACTATCAAGGCTCTTGTAGCATTCTTTAGGCTATGAAGGCTCTTGGAGACTAGCTTGCAAAGGAAAATGGCAAGCTTATATAGATGGTGGAAGGGGAGTTGGGATCCCTACAATCATGGGATTGGCTCTATCCTCAAGGAAGCTTCCATGAGAGGTGGAAAACCACTTCCTCTACATGGAGATCCGGAGCCAAACCTCCCAACTCAATTTAGAGACTAGTTCAGGAATTGGTTGGAGTCAATGTTCTGCCATTTATTTTTTAAAAGCACTCCTTAATAAGCCTAGCGCGGGTACAACACTGAGACAGTGCCCCAGCTGGCGCGCCCTCTTTAGAGGATTTCCCCCATTGGCGCAAGGGCTGAACTGACTAGTCGCGCCAAGGCAAAAAAGGCTATTTTTAGGGTTTTTCACAAGGAATTTTCTTCAGGGGAATGAATGCCATTGTCCAGGGGGATGCCATGAAAGTGGTTTCAGGTCATGTCACTGCTCACAGGTCACGGAATAAGCCCTACAATTTGCAGGATGGGGATTGCAGGGACGGTGACAAATTGTTGTGTAACAGATGCCCCCTAAAGCATGAGGCCCGAGAGAGAGAGGGGTGAAATGCTTTACGAGATCGTGTCCAACTGAAAACACTGCCATCGGAAAACCTGCGTAGAGAAGTACAAATGATATCTCAAATACATGATATATATGTGGTATGGGCGCAGCCATCCATAACAGAGTATAAAATAATCAAGATCCAAGGTATGCACACAGCCATCCAGTAGGGATCGATAAATAGACTCAGGTATGGTCACAACCATCCAATCAATGAGTCATGTAACCAATCATAATAATCCACAAAATTGCAGCCTGGATTCTAACAGACAAAACCCAGGGTCTTGCACTCCATCTCGACCTGAACAAAGTACAAGTTCAAGCATGTGAATATGTGCGCTGAAGTTGAACATGCAAGAACATCGTCTGATTACCAGCCAATGATGAAAGTTGTTAACAGACGTGAGAGGTACCACCAATAGTGACAATGGCCCTCAAGGTACTATAGGTACAATCCACGGCATGTGAATAATGAGCCAGTGTCGAACACCCATAGAATCATTCGATCGAAGGCCAATGATGAAAACCTTTTGTCGAATGCGAAGAACCTGCCATTGAGGCATGCAGGCTCCAAGGTACCAGAAGGGAGTCTCTAGATCAGCTTCCTGGATAATGCGCTGGAGTCGACAGGAAGTGACCTTGATCGAAGGTGGGCCATAGTTTTTCCCACATCATCGACATGAGACAAAAGAATATAATGTATGTGAATCAGGATCAGATGAGAAGCAGAGGAAGGTTGAAATTTTGCAGAGGTCAACTTCTCTTGAACATATTGGCGGCACAACAGTGGATTTGGCAGTATTTGACATCAAAATATCAGAGGTCATGATGACGAGAAAAAGAGCAGATGAGAGGTCAAAAGGGATTACCCAAACCCACAGAGGCAAGCAGAAAACGAGATGAGATGTCCCCAACCCAACACGAATGCGGACAAGTGCCATGTTCAAGAGCGACGTACTGCCGACATGACGATGATACTGGTTCCATTTTTTCCCCACCATTTCTGGCGAGTACCTCTTTATTTTTACACAAGCTTGAAGAGGATACCATATGCTTGTCATATAAGTTCATCCTTTGGACAAATCCATCCTAGTACATTTAACGAGCCCTAGGAAGGAGAAACTCGAATATCGTCATTATGACTAAATCCGATGTCATCAGGGTTTAACGAGTCTGACAAAGGAAGAACTCAACGTCTTTTCATGTTTAGAGAGTTTGAAAAGACAGCAGAAAATTAAACTCCAACAATCCCTTTTCGTAAATAGTTTCTAAGATCCGAAAAGGTAGAAAACTATGTCTGAGAAAACCTCCTAGTCGCGATAGGCTAGGGTATTCATTTTTCGTAAATAATCTATCCCAGCCCGAAAAAGGGGTAAACGTATATTGGGTAGATGTCATTTCACAAACACTTTAACGTGATCGAAATGACAAGGGACTCGGCAATCTTTTCATGTTTAGAGAGTCAGAAAGGAGCTGAAAGTTGACTCCTCCTAGAGGAATGAGTGGTATAAAAGGTAGCAACTAGTTCCGGTAATGGTGGAACTGCTCAGAACAAATAAAGGTTAAGAGGCTAGCTAACAAAGACCACACATCGCAGCGGTTCCTCAGGAATGGGTAAGACAACCAAGTGAAGGCATATGATCAGCCAAGCAAATAGTGGCGATGGAGTGAGAAAACCAAGGCTCATCTGGCAAAGAAAGACTAATAAGATGGCAATCACAAGAGGTAAAATGGGAAAGGTTTCATTTTTACACAAGCTTGAAATCAGGAAACTCTACTTGAAGTTGGTTTCTTTTTTACACAAGCTTGAAACAAAGATAAACTATGCTTGAAACCGGTTTCATTTTTACACAAGCTTGAAATGGAAACAAATTATGCTTGAAAAAGTAAGCATGCCCCCAGCATGGTGACTCAATTCGAGATACATGTCCCCCAAGCTTCAATCCATATGAAAGGCAAATGGAGTGAAGGTTCAAGTTACGAGATCAAGAGAAAGAATCGATTGGGATTTTACGAGATCTTATCAAAGACTCGAATTGAACGAAAACTGCTTCATTATTTTAACGAGGTTGACACATTAAAAGAACTATCCTCAGATGACCTTGTTTCATTTTTTAAGGAGCTTGACACAAGAGAAACGAACTCTGCTCCGACAACCTTGTTTCATTTTTTAAGGAGCTTGACACAAGACAAGGAACTCTGCTCCGGCAACCTTGTTTCATTTTTTAAGGAGCTTGACACAACACAAGGAACTCTGCTCCGACCAGACCCAGTTTCATTTGTTAAGGAGCTTGACACAGGAAAAGAACCATGCTCCGAACGACCTCATCATAATGAACAAGAAGTCATCACTTCCAAGAGTTCCACTCCCGATGGAAGGAAAACATCCTGGAAGTCAGGACCCAATGCCCACAGCACCTGATGCACAACGGCACTATCACTGAGTATAGGCACGGGGTAGGTAGCCACATAGTTGACCTGCAGTGGGGCAGATACAATGGGTGGATAAAAACCAGGAAGGGATGATGGTGGGCCAGCTGCCACATCAAGACCAAAGAACAAAAGCTAATCAATGGTCACGACCAGTCCTTCATGTGGAAAACAGACCACACGAAAAAGGGAGGAGACAAGCGCTCCCATGGCATAGGTTTAATCGCGCCCTAAGAGAAGATTGAAATCTAAGGGACCTGGAACAACCATCACATCCATATGGACGGTTTTACCTCCCAAAGTAATAGGTAATCTCGGAAGGATCCCTAACGGTTGAATCGTTCTTCTGTTAAACGCCAACAAATTCTGCGTAACAGGCATAAGCGGCAGCGAACCGAAAGCTTGCCAAGTATTTGAGGATAAAATACTAATAGACGTGCCTTCGTCTATAATGGTGCTGGGTACGACCAGATCAAAGGTCTGTACCGTTATCTCAAAAGGGACATAAGACGGAAGGCGGTATCCAGCAAATCGACTCGAGTCAAAGGAAGCAACCAAACTACTTGGAGGGGATACCATTGAACCGAGATGGTCTTCCCCTGGTGTTATGAAAGAAGAAGGAGCATCCTCCATGACCTCCATCTCGAAGGCGAGAGGAGTATCCTCTGGGACCTCCATCATGGGAGGCGGAGGAGCAGCTTCTTGAGATACGAGGACAGGAGAATATTTCTCCAAATCCGAGGAATCTGAAGAAACAAGAAGAACTTGAGGGATGCGAGAGTCACTCTCAACGGAAAATACCTGGTGCACCGTAGACAGGGCCAGCTCAACCGATCCCATGACCAATGGTTGGTCGGGAACGGATTCCTGAATTTGAATTTCCGGGGGAGCGAGATTGATCAAGGATGACTCTTGACCAATCATAGGATCAGTTGGTGGAGGACTCAAAGAAAGATGTTTATAACCAGCTGGAAGGCATGGTGTAGAAACGGTTGAGTTATCCAAAACTCGTTTGGCTTCATCCATATATGGACAAAGGTGAATGGCATGGTGCCCTTCACACAACTTACAGGGATTGGCAAGCTTACCCTGCTTCTTAAGATTTTTACCAGCACTAACTGAAGAGGTGCCCCCAACCTGACTCCCAGAAGCCATAGGCAACGACGGGCGACCGTTGGACCATACTTCAAGCACCTTGGGAATGCCAGGGTAATCTCGAAAAAGATGGTTTCCCGTGCACAACATTCAAGGGAACTTGAATTTCCATGGAGGGTTGGAATTTTTATCAAGAGGAGGTGCTTCGGAAGCAGTAGTTGCAGCCTTAGCCTCTCTCTTATCAGATGTCTTCTTCTTTCCCTTTTTCTTCTTCTTCTTAGCCACCTGGTTACTCGAATCCAGACTTTCACCAGGCGAAGTAGAAGAGGAGGACGAAGAAACAGGCGAAGAAGGGGAGAGGTCCATCTTGGAATCAACATGGCATTGTTCAGGCAGAGGAACTGATTGAACAGTAGCTGGGACATTCGGGACCATAGAGGTTGAAAATAACCAAACAGGCAACCCAACAGTTAACCTAGGAAGGGACAACGTTGCCATATAAGGAGCACCAACATTCCCATAAGGAGGAAAATGACTAGGATTCCCATCGGGGGGGGCGTTCCTTGGTTGGCGAACTCCGGAAAAGTTGCCATTAGAAACAACTCAAAACAACACCCTAAGGAAACTAAATTTAATCAGGAATATTTCGTGGGCAGTTAATTTTTAAAACATTGAAACAAAACTCTGCTGTTTCATCTTTTAAGAGTTGAGAAATAGGCAAAAGGTGACTCTATCGCTTTCAGACTGGAAACAAGCGTGAAATGACAAGCGCTTGATGATATTTTCAAATTTAATGAGTCAGAAAAGATCAAAATGACTGCTCAGGAATACTAGGCAAAGGGTGTACCAAATAACCGTGAACTGCAATATACACCTTGGTTTCAAAATGAAAGAGAAATCAACCAAGGACTTAACGTACGTGCAGGCAATCTCCCCGAATGTTGTGTCCGGTGTATCATGGGTATAGGGCGGCAGACTCGGCTTCCTATGGATAAAGGATAGAAACCTAGTGGGGTCTCCCTTTATATACGCGACGGTACGGGGAGCACAAGTCCGTACTAGTGCTGTCTAAAGCCAAGAGGCGAACGACAGCTACTAGGTTTAACGACGCCAGAACACATCTCTAGCCTAGACCTCTAAATATTTCGTTAATGTTTCAATGCTGCCTTAGTGTAAATTGAATAAATTTTAATGTTAATCTTCAATTATGTCTCGGTTTCAAGGCCCTACTGCATGTCATATGACAATCTCCTATATGCAGCTATATGAGAAAAGAAAACTTTTCAATTCGATGAATGCTATCTAGTTAAGGGAAGAACTTCAAACAATGATGCAACAAACAGCAATACTGAAAATGAAATTCCAAACTAGGTGACTTTCAGTATCCAAAAGTAATTTCAAACATTCAACGATGGGAATAATGCAATGTAATCTATGCAAAATCCTCTTTTTGAAAACTATGCAATTGTAATTTATGCACAATTTCCTTTTTCTTTTCAAATAATAAGAATGCACTCAATGCATTTTTCGAGGAAATGATAATCTACTTAATGCATGCTTTTAATGAAAGAGAATGCACTCAAAGCGATTTTTAGTTTTCAATCATTACACAATGTAATCTAAGTTCAACGATAAATCTCAAAAAACACTTTTCAATGCAATGTGATCTATAATGCATTTTAACAAAAAGAACACTTTGAGATGAAAACTAAATAAACGAAAATCTTCTTAATGAAGGATGAATGCCAAAGAGATGTAAACAAACACTAAGAATGCAATCGTTGTTTCAAACACTTTGTAATGAAATCCCTCAAAAGGTGACAAAACACAAAGAGGACTTCCAAAGCATGAGATCAAAACAAGGCATTCATTCCATTTTACATCAAGCAATCATGGAGAGAAGACATTTCAAACAATGAGCAATGTAATCTATGCTCATAAAGAGAAAAGACGTGAAGGGAAAGACACACTGGTGAAGGATTTAGGGAAAAAATCTCAATTTTCACACACCCTGAAATTGGCATGACTTTGTCACTGACAACTAGCGCCAACTAGCACGAATTGCTCACTAACAACTGGCGCCAATGGAAAATTGGCACGGGTTGCTAACTGAAAACAAGCGCCAACGCCTAAAAATGAAAAAACAAAGAATTTCTCCCAACCAAGACTAGACTCACCACTTCAAGAAAAATCTAAAACAAACCCAGAAGCAAAGTACTGACCAAAAGAACCTTCCGAACAAGGGAAAACCCTAGCACCTACAGGAGATGGCGCGACTGTCTGGCTATAATCCGCGCCAGACAGGGGATGGAACGAGTGATGAACTGGCAACCTGCGCCAATGGGCACGACTATCAGGGTGGAAACCGCACCAGTCAAGCCAACCATGAAAAGATGAAAATTAGAAAAAGCAGAGGTCAGATCTGATCCTCTAGGGGCTGAACATAGGTCTTACACTAGAAAAGAGCGAACCAAAAGAGTTGATCAAGCAGAAAAAGACCAAAATCAACCAAAAAGACAAGACAAACTCCAATCAATGTCTCCCCAGCGGAGTCGCCAATTTGTTGGAGAGGTAAATCCCCTCTGCGGACAGAGGTGATCCCTACTAGCCCAAATCGAGTCTAGCAACAATCGTATCACGCTAAGGCGCAAGTTCCTAATTGCAATAGACCAAATTGGGAAGAAGGCATGCCTTAAGTCCAATGCTGTTATTCGTAGAGAAGATAGCACTCTTGTTTCCTTGCTCCGACAGATCACAATTCTCCCACTTGTCGTGATCGAACACCTGCACACACAAGAAACACAATGAACACACAAGCGTAAACCCAATATATGCAATTATGTATCAGTCAGAGAAGATACAACTCATAATCACAATGAACAATACGAGTGGAGCCATAACCAAAGTCGCTTATCATTAATTAATACAAAGAAAGATACAACCTGGCTCTGACGTTGAATCTTCCTTCGGCGGGTCGACAGCGGAATACGTCTCGGTAAAGCTCGTCGGGAATGGGACAAGCCTCTCTCTTCGGTTGTCTTGACAATAATCTCCTTGCTACTGATTTGGCTCTATGAGGACTATCAAGGCTCTTGCAACATTCTTTAGGCTATGAAGGCTCTTGGAGACTAGCTTGCAAAGGAAAATGGAAAGCTTATATAGATGGTGGAAGGGGAGTTGGGATCCCTACAATCATGGGATTGGCCCTATCCTCAAGGAAGCTTCCATGAGAGGTGGAAAACCACTTCCTCTACATGGAGATCCAGAGCCAAACCTCCCAACTCAATTTAGAGACCAGTTCAGGAATTGGTTGGAGTCAATCTTCCACCATTTATTTTTAGAAAACACTCCTTAATAATCCTGGCGCGGGTACAACACTGAGACAGTGCGCCAGCTATCGCGCCCTCTTTGGAGGATTTCCCCCATTGGCGCAAGGGCTGAACTGACTAGTCGCGCCAAGGCAAAAAAGGCTATTTTTAGGGTTTTTCACAAGGAATTTTCTTTAGGGGAATGAATGCCCTTGTCCAGGGGGATGCCATGAAAGTAGTTTCAGGTCATGTCACTGCTCACAGGTCATGGAATAATCCCTCCAATGTGTGGGATGGGGATTGCAGGGACGGTGAAAAATTACTATGTAACACCAACCCATTAACTTTGGATTAGAACAAAACCATAGTTCCCTTGACCGGATCTACAAAATACCTTGGGTAGAAAACCATCATGCCCAAAACCATGTGCACAACCCATGCACAAAACCACAGGTAGGTCCGCCCACCTATTATAGGGTCCAAAAAATGATTTTTTGGAGCGTTGACCTGGACCCCATGTACGGGAGCTACCACCCCTCTACAAACCCCCTGATAGGGGGGGATGTCGCCCACCTATGACCCCCTTGTTGTGCTCAGCATAACTAAAAAGGGTGACTATCGCCCCCCTCTGACTCCCTCTCTTGTGTGACTAGTCGTGGAAATAATATAAGACACACCCAACACATACTACACTTTGTATAGTTGAATTCATGGTTGTACATAATTTCCTCAACTATGTTTGTGGAAGAGAAATGATGATGAAGAGAATTGCGACATTAAATAATAACTTAACAGTTTTCCCCATTACAAGAGAGCAAGAAAAATACCTCCCTTGGATTTTCAAGGTAATTGGAGGGAGGGGAGTTTGTAATGCATGCCACCAATGTTCCCACAAGTTTACCTATAAGAATGAAATTTTATGATTTAATGAAAACAAGATTTGAAGTTTCATCCAAATACTGATTTGAATATTGTAAACTGGGGGAAATTAAAAAAATACCCACTGTTTCATTATCCAAGTCAGTTCAAGTTCGATATGAACGTGTTTTGATCATAAAGTATCCAAGAATTTAATGTTTTTTGTTGGTGTGAGGGGTGGCTATGACTATATTCCCCTTAACCACAACTTTGATCAAGCCAAAAAAAAAATGGTATTAGGTGGATGTGCATTCACCATTATTATTTCTTGATGTGGCCATAATTTCACTTGGAATGATAATTTCTCGTCCAAATCCAACAAGAAAATTTCTAGAGATTTGATTGTGGGATTGTTGAAATCATGGATTCATCACCATCAAAAACCCCTGCACACCCAAAATCTCGAAGCTTGATAGCTATAACTCAGATTTTCAAAATATTCCATTAGATTTTCTCAAAATCATGTAGATTTATTTTTTCTTAATGCTAGGTTGCCATTGACTTGAATTTTCAATATGTATTAAGATTTTATTTAGTGTGTCTACACTTCTTTGAAAATCCTAAAAATCCAGCCCACTTACTCCCAAGGCTCATAAAAGAGGGGATGGTATGTCATGCCCCCCATTCACCGAATGTGTGGAAATCAAGTTTAAATTAAGAAAGCTTGGCTCATCTTCAACATAACTAATGGTGCATGTAGGAAAGCTTGGAACATCTTGATGGTTGCTTAGGCCATATCGAAAAGCATGTACATTGTGAATTTAAGCCTCCACCTCCCTCTACATCTAAATCTTGATGATGATCTATTATGTTTTGAAAATTTCCTACTAACCAACAAATCTAATAAAAATGATGCTAATAAAATTTTAAAAAAAATTGACAATAATATAATATTTCCTTATAAATGAAAATTTTCAAGTTAAAAAAAATTGAAAATCTCAAAAATACAAATTTACATTTAAAATAAATAAATTATTTTATAAAAATGCATTTTATAACTTTTCTTTACATAATTCCAAAAATTTGAAAATAAAATTATTTAAAGAAAAAAAAAAGAAACACTTACATTAACGGTCCTTCCATTCGTTTGAACAACGATAAGGAAAATTAGGCATGAATGAGAAAATTTCAATTATAGCGGAAAAGAAAGATTTGTATGCTTGAAGGAATGTTAAAATAACATGTTACGTTATATTTATTTATGAGTTTTTTATTATTATGTCATTATTCTTTGTTTTGTTAGGGATTATAGCATGTGTTTCAAGTCAAAGTGTATGGATTTTGTATTTTATTATTATAATTTTACAATTTTAATCAAAGTTTCATAAAAATGTTGAATATTTTTATTTTCTGTAAATTCAAAAATAATTTTCTAATTGGCTTGGAAATCTTATTTTTAATTTTCAATCGGTTAAACATGTTATGATAATACATAATTTGCTATTGGAAAAGTTTTATTTTCCATTTTTGTGAGTAGGTCCAAAAAAAAAAAACTAATAATAATTATTATGTTGCTAAGTGTTCTAACACATTATCATGGTTGACCTTGCTATGGCTGAGACTGCTACTGGGCTTTGCAGGTTCCTTACCTAAACTAGGAAAAGGAAGACATTGATATATTGTGACCTAAAAACTATATAGAATTTGTAAAAATAGACTCCCTTTTCCGACCTCCCTTAAATTAGTCTAAAAAGATTCACATGATCAAAAAAAAAAAATTGATTGTAATTTATTTCGAAATGTTTTATTTCTTTCCAATTCACTGTGTAGAGATGGGGGACTCAACAAATGTAGAGCTTCCTTGTGTGGATCTTTACCTACATTGTTGTTCTCTTTTCGCTTGTCACGTTGCAACATGTTAGCTCATCTCTTCAATTCTATTTGGATTGCTACCATCAAGGACTCGTTTTGAATACTACGCTCGCTAGGGGAACTCGCTTCATAAACAAAATTCTTCAATAGGGCTCATTTTGTATGCATCACTCACATCTTAAACTCGTTAAGTATACTACATTCATCAGTAAGGGCTCAAGCAATAGACTCCACTTGCCAATTTAAGTTATACTACATTCATCAGTAGGGGCTCATGCAGTAGACTCCACTTGCCAATGGGGCTCATTTTGTAGATTTGACAGAATGAACCATCAAGGCTCAGGAAGTAGACTCCACTTGCCAATGAGGCTCATTTTGTAGATTTGATAGAATGAACCATCAAGCAGGCAAGGGAGCGGACCTAGCACCCTAAGAAATGGAGAGAAAACTTGTGAGCGATACTAAGAAGCCACTTTCATGCTAGTAGTGATTCGTTGATCCAGTTGTTATGATCAAGTATTCAATAGAATCTAGAATTTATGTTTCTAATGAATGTTAGATTAAAAATCGAACAATGTGTATGCATCACTCACATCTTAAACTCGTTAATTATACTACATTCATCAGTAAGGGCTCATGTAGTAGACTCCACTTTCCAATTTAAGTATACTACATTCATCAGTAGGGGCTCATGCAGTAGACTCCACTTGCCAATGAGGCTCATTCTGCAGATTTGACATAATGAACCTTCAAGTAATCAAGGGAGCAGACCTAGCACCCTAAGAAATGGAGACAAAACATGTAAGCGAGACTAAGAAGCCACTTTCATGCTAGTAGTGATTCGTTGGTCTAGTTGTTATGATAAAGTATTCAATAGAATCTAGAATTGCTATTTCTAATGAATGTTAGATTAGAAACTGAACAATCAACGAATTCATAATCAGATACTGAACTTGTTATGATCAAGTATTCAATAGAATCTAGAATTTCTATTTCTAATGAATGTTAGATTAGAAACTGAACAATCAACGAATTCATGATCAGATACTGAACACTAAAAGTAAAGGAAAAAGGAAATTATTTTCCTGAACATAGAGTTCACACAAAGAAGGTCTTAAATGAGAGGATTCAATTGCAGAAATTAAATCATGAGTCCTCTTTTCAAAATTGAGTGGTTAAAATTAAAACATGTTGACTTGGAGCAAATAAAATCAAACAATTTTACTCATGGTGAAATACAGTAAAACAGAATGGTTGTGGTAAGAATGATAGTTGAAAATTTCCAAAACTATATCACCAAACTTTATACTATAACTTCAAATCATGAAATACATTCACATAAAGGGGGCGTCAGTAAAACAAGAGTTCTTACATTCACCAAGGTTACCGGAATTTACACTTTACACACAGTAAAACCGCTCCTACCAAAATTTGCTCTAGGATTTTCTCTTTCTTGTTCCAGACATACAAAATCTAATACAGTGGGATGGGCATACGTCATTTTCTATACATTGTTGATGAGTAGTCTTTCTACTTACCATTAATAAATTTCAATTTGACTTTTAATTAATTTACTCTGTTGCAAAATGGGTTATGTATTCTACTCAGAACTCCATTTCTGCTTAATTAATTTACTCTGTTGCGAAATGGGTTATGTATTCTACTCAGAACTCCATTTTTGCTATTTCCTTTCTGCAAACACAATCTTCAACGTGCAAAATATTCACTAAGATATGGCTACTTGTCAATATATTTAAACAAGTTGACCCGCAAACACAACCCTCTACAAAACATTCACTAAAATATTACTGCTTGTCAATATATTTAAAGCTAAACATTCACTAAAATATTACTGCTTGTCAATATATTTAAAGTGGTAATTGAGATTAATTCTCCAACAAAATGGTTGGACAAAATGGTTAAGATTAATTCTCCAACAAATGTAACAAGGCAACGAGCCTTAGCGATCTTCGATAAATTCGATATAGGTTTAATGCCTACATCGAATAAAAGTAATGTCACGATGGGCCACTATCCATTGAATAAGCATATTCAAGAGAATGATGTCTGGTGAACCTTTGAGTCGTAGCCTTCTTTTAGCTCATAGAGGCCTCAAATAGCTGGTATATGTGGCTTAGAATGTAATCCACATTTAAAGTTTCACTTTGATAACATTAATAAGGTTGACGATTTTGTTTTCTCCACTAAAATTACAAAACAAATTGTAATTTTAACCTGTACTCCACGTCACCTTTGTACTTCCATTCTTATAACCACATGTTACTAAACATTTCTCCTAATGATTTTTTACTTCTTTAATGTTTATGTTAATTATCTTAATTCTATTCAAAATTTATTTTAATGTTTCCTATTAACTATAGTCAGGGAGGAAGGCCGAGTGGATCTCCAAAGGATTGCGTAAGAAGTAGCAGTCGCTAAGATGGAAGAAGCAACCCTTTATTTGGGAGCAGTTGCGTTTCAGCGAAAGCTATTTATTTAACCATCTGACAGCCTATACGCATGGCCATGATGAGAAGCTTGGTATCCTGGTGGAAGTATTTGTCTTTCTGATCCCGACACCAATGCCAATGTTAGCATGAGTAAAGAACAAGAATCCGGCTTTGCATCTGCCTCGAGAAAACATCAGTATATGGGGAAAGACAAATTCTTTTGACGAGATGCTTCAATATGTTCATTCCGTTTGCTAGGCTTTATGTTATTTCTTCAGATTTTTTTTTACTTTTCGAGCAGATCCTTCATAAGCTCTGTCCAATTGTCCTAAAGCGTACCATACATATGAATTAAAATTTCTGAAGTTTCCGATGATTGCATTTGACAGAAAATTTGCACTGAGACATTGAAACAAGCATGTCCTCACTTCAGCAAAACTATCAAATGCACTACGTTCCTCTCAATGAAAATATCATTGAAATAATGATAGCACTGATTGTTTACCTAAGGAAACAATAATTTGGTGATCCGGCTTTCGTATAGACCATGTCGATAGGTGATATCTTGTCCAACTACAGAAATGCTACTTAAATTCACTCTGTAAAAATCTTATTATCAAAGACATTATGTTGGTTACTAATCCGTATTCATTTCAGTGTGAAAATGGGTGGGTGGAAAAAACCTAAAGAAGTTTGGGAAGAATGGGTGTGTTTTAGAAAAACATTTCATTTTGGGACGTGATGCTTTTAGAGACATCAAAGACAATTACAACAATATGTTAACATCAGTTTTTTGGCATTATCTTTTCAATAAGAGGATTGTTAAAAGATTGAGTCAGCTCATCATTAATTTGAACAATAAAATAATTAAATTGCAAAAACCTTAAAATAAAATAACTCACAATCCATAAACTATTTTTAATCTGTTTAAAATTTTATTCATCCTGAACAGCAAATACCACATAAAATAAAGCTCAATCTCCTCTTGGAAGGACCATGTGGAAAAGTCATGGAAAAGGGACTTGCAATGTTAGGAATTTCCAATGAAATCTACCTGTAATCTAATAGGTGTTATTATTAGTTGAATACTTGTCTTGAGATGGGTAGACAACACAATCTCTTCCTCAACAATGGAACTGTTAGACTGCTAATAATTATAAAAAGCATATGCTGTTTCCAAGAAGCAAAAAACTTCACAACAATCTCACACATATAAGGTTATGTTCATTAGGCTGAAGTTCATGCATTCCCATTGCCATTTGTGGGAACCACTACAAATTGTGGGGAAGTTTATTGTACCGAGGTTCTTGTGTGGAGTTATACAACAATGGCGAGCCTTATTTCAGTGGCCATAGGCCCATTAATGCGCCCAGGCAGGAAATGCCCGCAGTGGGGCGGGCATTTTCTGTCTGGGCGCATTAATGAGCCTATGGCAGCTGAAATAAAGCTCACCATACAACAATAACCTAGCACTCTTCCAAGGTGGTGCTAGTGGAGTGGGGCGGGCATTTCCTGCCTAGGCGCATTAATGAGCCTATGGCTGCTGAAATAAAGCTCACCATACAACAATAACCTAGCACTCTTCCAAGGTGGTGCTAGTGGAGGTACAATTACCTTGGGATCCTCATTGGAAGGTCACTATCTTTGTATAATTGAGGACTCGTTGTTTATTATGGGTCAATCATTCGTCAGTAACGGAGGAACACGACCCAGTGGTAGTGGGTGGGTGGTACTTCAGATTTCCGGCCTATTCTGGCTACAACGACGGTACATGGTGCTGGACCACTCTACTGAACAGCTGGCGATCATGCAGGGGACACATTCCCCCATGGACGAGGCTCACGTACAGGCGGCCATTCTGGTGGAACGCGATGCCGCCAAAGATGTTTTGGACAACAATAACTTTAGAATATACCCTCTGCTGCAGGCTTTGAATCATGTTAACCGCTCTGACCGTGAAGTTGTAGCTGTGGGAATTCTCTGGCAAGACAGACAGAGCTTGCTACCAGGTTCGTGGGCAATTCCTTTCAGGGGAATGGTGGTGCGGTATAGGGTTGAAATAAGCACAAGCCTCTCCATTCGATTTTGGGGGCTCCACCATTAGAGTTGGCTGCGAGTGCCTTTTAGTCGGTTGTTGAACGACTTAGGTTGCGAGTGCTTCCTCGTGGGGTGCTGGCAGCACAGGTGTGGGTGGATGAGGTCTAGCTACCCATACCATAGTATAGACCAAAGGTTAGTCTCCTCCACAACAACTCGATGTGCTTCCATTTTTTATTATTTGAGTTGTGGGTAAAAGGGCGAGGCTTCTCGATCCTTCAAAGGTGGTAGGTGTGTTTCGACCCTTTAACTAACATACCGAGACAAATTATTATGGGTTAAGTTGTCACGCTTACTCTTAGAGCTATGGAATGAGGAATCAGTTAGAGCCATAGCTGATTGTATCTGTAATTTCTTCTACTTGGACGCTGGGAGTTTCGGTCAATTGGACAAGAGAATAGCGTGGGTCATTGTGGATCTAGATTTGGGGAGAGGGTTGCTAGAAGAACTGGCAGTTAAATGGGATATTTTCACGGTCAACCTCTCAATTGATTATTGGGGCCTCCCATTTATTTGTCTTTACTGTCACTAGATCGGGAATCTACATGCATCATGTGTTTTTTTTGGGCCTAGTCTGGGGGTTTGTGGACTTCAGGGCTTTCGCGCTGAACAGGGGAGCGACGCACAATCGACTACAACGGAGGGAGAGGGGTCGCGCACGGCGATAGCACCAGATGACACACATTTTCATGCCGACTCTCCAGGTAGTTCGGTCACTGCCATGGATCTGATCGGATTTATGCAAGAATGCAACAGAATACACATATAACCATAAACATAAAAATGCAGTGGAAATAACTTTTTATTTCATTAATATCAAAGAACTGAAATTTTTTTACAAACATAATGGAAATAAACTAGCTAGGGTGTTGGTAGCTTATCTCTAAGAAGAAATGTGGTGGCTAAAGACCTCTAAACTCTGTTAAAATGAGGTTTGAATGTCTATATATTATTGAGAAACAATGTAAAACCTAAACATCCAAAAGCCTAACCCTGGGAGATGAAATGCTAGAATATGGTCCCTGTCGGGGT
Organism: Pinus albicaulis; assembly: GCA_034641835.2. Classification (NCBI taxonomy): domain Eukaryota; kingdom Viridiplantae; phylum Streptophyta; class Pinopsida; order Pinales; family Pinaceae; genus Pinus; species Pinus albicaulis. Next base: position 418,980,234 of record CM076581.1, read on the forward strand.
AAATTGGTATATCAATTTCCTGGGATCGTAACTTTGGCATACTATCTCCGTTTGATGCACATGATAAATCATTAGAAATATCTATCCGAGGCCTACAACAGTTGGATATTCTGCTGGCAAGTGTTCTTGATCTGCATGTCCAGGATACAATTTGTGGTGGCCTATTCCATGCAGTCTAGGTTTAACTCTGTTGGTGTGAGTTTTTCTGCAATGTCATAGGTGTCTAGTAGAGGTGGGAAATAGGGCCGAAGGCGGTTTACATTGAATACTGGGTGTAGACCAAGGAATGGTGGAATACTAAGCTCGAAGACATTGTTCCCTACAACCTTGGTGATGGTGTACGACCCATATCGGAGTGGGCGAAGCTTGTGGTGGGGTCCAATGAGGCGCTCCTTCTGCAAATGTAGCCAGACTTTGTTGCCCACCTGGAAATGGTGTGGCACCCGATGATGACCATGTCATTGCTTGTACTTAGCATTGGCTATGTCCAATATGTCATGAACCTACTGGCGAATGTGCTAAATGTGCTCAATGAAGTTGTTCGCTTTGTTAGCCTTAGACTGGACATGAGCCAAATTAGCTTTAGTAGCCACAAATGGTGTGGCTACATCGATGGGACATAGTGTCTGGAACTCCTTGCCCACCTGAAAGGGGTTGTGATTGGTTGAGCCGTGGAGAGCCCGATTATAGTTTTGTTGTACATAGAGAAGGCTCTTATCCCATGTGCGTGGATGCTTTGAATTGTACATACGCAGAATGTGTACAATCATCTTATTGACGACCTCTGTTTGGACATCAGTTTGGGGATGGAAAGCTATGGACTTGGTGAGCTTTGTGTCCAACATTGACTAGAGGCTAGACCAAAATGTGCTCAGGAACCTGATTTCCTGATATGAGATGATATAATGTGGGATCCCAAAGTGCACCCACACTTGTTCAAAGAAGAGTTTAGTAGTGGCTTCTACTGTGATATTCTTCTTGTAGGCCAATACAATGGCCATCTTCGAGAATTTGTCAACGAACACGAAAACACAATCATTTCCATGCTTAGTAGAAGGAAGGCCCGACATGTAATCCATGGAGATGGATTCCCAAGGTCGACTAGGGGTAGGTAGCAGAGTATAAAGGCCTTGCTTCTTGATGGTCGGTTTGGCAATGGAGCAAGCAGTGCATGATCTGATGTACTTCCCAACATTCTGCCGAAGGTTCGGCCAATAGAAATACTTCTGCAATACTGCCACTGCATTCTTGACTCCTAAATGCCCAGCGACTCAACTATAGTGTGCTTCCCAAATCATCTTGGCATGCTCGCTTGAAGGAACACAAAGGTGTCCCAAGCGGCATAGCAGTGCATCTTGGAGGTGAAAATTTGGAACTTGCGTACCCTCTAAGAGTATCTTGTATGTGTGGCCGAATTTTGGATCGCTCTTGTAGAGAAGCAGCCAATCAGAAGTCTCGTGCCCACAAGAGTTGAGAACGGCGGTTAGCGCCACGATCGGTCTCGGATGAGGCAGTCTACACCATTATTGGTGTTCTCCTTCATATACTTGATGTTTAAATGAAATTTTTGCAGATATGTGGACCACCTCTAATGACGATTGTTCTGCAACTGCCCTTATGTCTGTATGAATAGCAAGGGTCAGTGGTTTGTGTGGATGAGTGTTTCCTTCCCCAAAATTTAATGCTTCTATTGGCGGCATGCCTGCACAATGGAATACATTTCTTTGTGATCCGGCTTTCGTATGGATCATGTCGATAGGTGATATCTTGTCCAACTATAGAAATGCTACTTAAATTCAATCTATAAAAATCTTATTATCAAAGACATTATGTTTGTTACTAATCCGTATTCATTTCAGTGTGAAAATTGGTGGGTGGAAAAGACCTAAAGAAGTTTGGGAAGAATGGGTGTGTTTTTTTTTGCACTTCTGGAACAGTGAAATTAGAAAAACATTTCATTTTGGAATGTGATACTTTTAGAGACATCAGAGACAATTACAACAATATGTTAACAACAATTTTTTGGCATTGTCTTTTCAATGAGAGGATTGTTAAAAGATTGAGTCAACTCATCATTAATTTGAATAATAAAATAATTGAACTGGAAAAACCTAAAAATAAAATAACTCATGGTCCATAAACTATTTTTAATCTCTTTAAAATTTTATTCATTCAGAATAGCAAATACCACATAAAATAAAACTCAATCTCCTCTTGGAAGGACCATGTGGAAAAGTCATGAAAAAAGGACTTGCAATGTTAGGAATTTCCAATGAAATCTACCTGTAATCTGATAGGTGTTATTATTAGTTGAATACTCATCTTGAGATGGGTAGACAACACAATCTCTTCCTCAACATTGGAACTACTAGACTGCTAATAATTATAAAAAGCATACACTGTTTCCAAGAAGAAAAAAACTTCACAACAATCTCACACATATGAGGTTATGTTCATTAGGCTGAAGTTCATGCATTCCCATTGCCATTTGTGGGAACCACTACAAATTTTGGGGAAGTTTATTGTACCGAGGTTCTTGTGTAGAGTTATACAACAATAACCTAGCACTCTTCCAAGGTGGTGCTAGTGGAGGTACAATTACCTTGGGATCCTCATTGGAAGGTCACTATCTTTGTATATTTGAGGATTGGTTGTTTATTATGGGTCAATCATTCATAGCATCAGGCGATACTGATGACTATCTGAGTAGATGGGGTAGGTGAACAGAGGAACACGACCCAGTGGTAGTGGGTGGGTGGTACTTCAGATTTCTGGCCTATTCTGGCTACAACGATGGTACATGGTGCTCAACCACTCTACTGAACAGTTGGCGATCATGTAGGGGACACATTCCCCCATGGACGAGGCTCTCGTACAGGCGGCCATTCTGGTGGAACGCGATGCCGCCAAAGATGTTTTGGACAACAATAACTTTAGACTATACCCTCTGTTGCAGGCTTTGAATCATGTTAACCGCTATGACCGTGAAGTTGTAGTTGTGGGAAATATCTAGCAAGACGGACATAGCTCGCTACCAGGTTCGGGGGCAATTCCTTTCAGGGGAATGGTGGTGCGGTATAGGGTTGAAAGAAGCACAAGCCTCTGCATTCAATTTTGGGGGCTCCACCATTAGAGTTGGCTGCGAGTGCCTTTTAGTCGGTTGTTGAATGACTTAGGTTGCGAGTGCTTCCTCGTGGGTTGCTGGCAGCATAGGTGTGGGTGGATGAGGTCTAGCTACCCATACTATAGTATAGAGCAAAGGTTAGTCTCCTCCACAACAACTCAATGTGCTTCCATTTTTTATTTTTCAAGTTGTGGGTAAAAGAGCGAGGCTTCTCGATCCTTCAAAGGTGGTAGGTGGGTTTCAACCCTTTAGCTAACATACCGAGACAAATTATTACGGGTTAAGCTGTCACGGTTACTCTTAGGGCTATGGAATGAGGAATCAGTTAGAACCATAGCTAATTGTATCTGTAATTTCTTCTACTGGGATGCTAGGAGTTTTGGTCAATTGGACAAGAGAATAACGTGGGTCATTGTGGATCTATATTTGGGGAGAGGGTTGCTAGAAGAACTAGCGGTTAAATGGGATATTTTCACGGTGAACCTCTCAATTGATTATTGGGGCCTCCCATTTAGTTGTCTTAATTGTCACTAGATCAGGCATCTACATGCATCATGTGTTTTTTCTGGGCCTAGTATAGGGGTTTGTGGACTTCAGGGCTTCCGCGTTGAACAGGGGAGCGACCCACAATCGACTACAATGGAGGGAGAGGGGTCACGCATGACGATAGCTCCAGATGACACACATTTTCATGCCGACTCTCAAGGTAATTCGGTCACTCCCATGGATCTGATCGGATTTATGCAGGAATGAAACAGAATATACATATAACCATCAACATAAAAATGCAGCGGAAATAACACTTCATTTCATTAATATCAAAGAACTGAAATTTGTTTACAAACAGAATGGAAATAAACTAGCTAGCGCGCTGGTAGCTTATCTCTAAGAAGAAATGTGGTGGCTAAAGGCCTCTAAACTCTATGTTACAATGAGGTTCGAATGTCTATATATTATTGAGAAACAATGTAAAACCTAAACATCCAAAAGCCTAACCCTAGGAGATGAAATGCTAGAATATGGGCCCTGTCGAGGTAAATTGGTACATCAATTTCCTGCGGTCGTAACTTTGGCATATTATCTCAGTTTGACACACATGATACATCGTTAGAAAGATCTATCTGAGTCCTACAACTGTTGACCGTGAAAGTAGAGTCCGGAACAAACACATATTTTCCATGTTGAATTCCCAAAAAACATCGTTTAGGGCCTCAAAACGGCTCCAGAAGTTCAGGACCCGAAAAACCGCTAAAAATAGTAAATTGTGCTATAATTAGGTAAAATGAAAAACTGAAAGAAACAATGGTGGGGCTCTAAGTGGAATAGGCGGGTGACGACCAATATCCACTTGGATCATTCCTCCCCCCTTAGAAAGCAATGGTCCCCATTGCGTTGAGTTCCTCCATGAGATGAGGAAACTTCTACTGAACTTGGTCCCTGGTGAACCACTTGCCTTGGTGGAGTAGTTGGCCAGTTTTAACAACTCGATACAGTTGGATATTCTGCTGGCAAGTGTTCTTGATCTGCATGTCCAGGATACAATTTGTGGTGGCCTATTCCATGCAGTCTAGGTTTAACTCTGTTGGTGTGAGTTTTTCTGCAATGTCATAGGTGTCTAGTAGAGGTGGGAAATAGGGCCGAAGGTGGTCCACATTGAATACTGGGTGTAGACCAGGGAATGGTGGAATACTGAGCTCGAAGGAATTGTTCTCTACAACCTTGGTGATGGTGTACGACCCATATCGGAGTAGGCAAAGTTTGCAGTGGGGTCCAATGAGGCACTCCTTCTGCAAATGTATCCACACTTTGTTGCCCACCTGGAAATGGTGTGGCACCCGATGATGATCATTTCATTGCTTGTACTTAGCATTGGCTCTGTCCAATATGTCATGAACCAGCTGGCGAATGTGTTAAATGTGCTCAATGAATTTGTTTGCTTTGTTAGCTTCAGACTGGACATAAGCCAAATCATCTTTAGTAGCCACCAATGGCATGGCTACGTCAATGGGACATAGTGGCTGGAACTCCATGCCCACCTAAAAGGGGTTGTGACCAGTTGAGCTGTGGAGAGCCCGGTTATAGTTGTGTTGTACATAGAGATGATTCTCATCCCATGTGCATGGATGCTTTGGATTGTACATGCGCAGAATGTGTACAATCATCTTGTTGACGACCTCTGTCTGGACATCAGTTTGGGGATGGAAAGCTGTGAACTTGGTGAGCTTTGTGTCCAGTATTGACCAGAGGCTAGACAAAAATGTGTTGAGGAACCTGATGTCCTGATCTGAGATGATATAATGTGGGATCCCAAAGTGCACCCACACGCGTTCAAAGAAGAGTTTAGCAGTGGCTTCTACTGTGATATTCTTCTTGTAGGTCAACACAATGGCCATCTTCGAGAATCTGTCGACGAACATGAAAACACAGTCGTTTCCATGCTTAGAAGAAGGAAAGCTCGACATGAAATCCATGGAGATTGATTCCCAAGGTCAACTAGGGGTAGGTAGCAGAGTATAGAGGCCTTGCTTCTTGATGGTGTTGAAACCTTAGTTAAACTGAGAGAGGGGGGGGGGGTGAATCAGTCTAACATATTCATGAACTTTTACAACTTTTCATTGAAACTTATTTACACTTTCATTTCATGTCCAACTTAAAATATGAGTAATCTTAGAATGTGAGCAGCACGTATTAATATGATATCACAGTAGACTTAATATAAGAGCATCAGGTATTAAGCAGATGATATAAATCAGATCAACACATAAACATCATACACAGAGACACCAGATATAAGTGGAAACCCATAAAGGGAGAAAACCACATCTTATTATTGTTATGATGCAAAGGCAAGCTCCAACTCCCTCTCACCACTGTTTTTCTATAGGAACCAACCTACAAGAGGCTTCTACCTCAATTCTGCAAGCTACAACTTGCAAGGAAGCACCAACTCCCTTCAATTTTCTGCAGGCACCAACCTACAGGAGGCTCCAACCTCAGTCAGCTCCAACTGACAGATATCAAGCTGCAACTTGATAGGGAAGCTCCAACTTCCTCAATTTATCAAACTGAATGTTTGCTGATTTACCTCAGATATCAGCTCTGTTCTGTAGCTTCTCTTTTTGCTCTTCTTTTCTTAATCTTCGCTGCCTTACACTTCTATATTCTGCCTTCACAATATTTTCTCTCTCTGACCTCTTTTGTGCATATCAATGTGATATTATAGATAGAGTTCCTCACATGACTGTTTGTATTTCATAAAGAATTTGGAATGAACAGTAATGACTCTTTGGCTTCTGTCTTCTTATTCTTTTATCCAACTCATTTTTAAAATTACAAAAATATGTACAAATTTCCATTCTACAGTGGGTTTTTTTCTTTTCTTTAGGATACTTGCCTTTGCATCACAAACAATATAAATATAAATATTTACATTTTAGTTATGCATTTCAATATCACTCAACACTCTTTCTCAACTTTGGCTCTACTGGATTTGTCTTTTCTGCTGCTGTTGAGTGACTGCTCTGTATATTTCTGTTCATCATGCCTGTAAAAATTCCCTGTGACTTTTTCAGTTCTTACATTCTTGTTTACCTCTGTTAGTCCCACATTTTCATCTCTTCTCTTTGGCATATAAAGTGCATACACCGAATTTGATACAACTGTATTTAGATTTTCACTTCACAATTCTGGCAATCTCACACTTCTCTTATTCTACGCTGGCAAGTTCAAACAAATAAGTCTGGACTATTTTAATATCTTAATTCAAGGAACTGAGATATTAATTCAACATTCCTCTATAGCTGTAGGCCAACTGTCTATTCCGTATACATATGCGCCCACTTATATATATATATATGTGCTCTATATCAATACATATATTACGTCGTTCTTTAATTACCGGAAACGTTATAACAAAGTCCAACAATACTCGGTGTCCTTTTATTAACCCGCAACCTTAATATATATCAATACATGGTCACACCTCCGTTCAACGTTAGAACATCCCAATATGGTTAACACCACATATATTTCATATGGCACTAACTTTAAAACTGTATTTATCTTTGCCAATGCGACAATTTGCACATACCTTATTACCTCGTAAACCTTAATATATATTTGATTTGGGCCCACACACACAACACATTGCCAACGTGGGGTTAACACAGCCGAATCGTGCCTTCGATAAATCCACGCGCCCATGTAATATAAATTTTCGATTCCACGGGGGTTGATGACTAACTCTTGAACCAATATACGAGGCCTCCGGAATTACAGACTTTTGGTATGGTTATTAAACCCAAGGTATTACTTTACCGTCGCCATATAACATTATAACCAAAATTTAATAAACATTACCACGATTTATCGTGCCTGGCTTATCTCGCCTTCTTATCCGACGGCTGCTATTGCGTTGCCCGATCCAACGGATATCGCTTGAATTAACTGCATGGATGTTAACGTGCAATGAAATACGGAAAGGCGGTTTTCCCTGGGCCCACCTTTGCCATGTGTCGACATTTCTATGGAATCGCTCCCAATTCCAAAATACCGCTTGCCCGACGATGGGTGGTGCGATGAAAACCACCGTTCATCTCCAAACTGCCACTACTATTCATCCACAAGGTTCCGTTCCTCTTACCTCGGGGTTCCGCACCATTCAACGCTCTATTCGGACCTTCATAAGGTTAAACGCTCCTTATAGTCAACTCAACTTCCGCTCTCCCATTGAGGACTCGCCTGGATACCTAGCTTCACTTATTGGGTGAAAATCTCTGGCGTTCGAACTAGATGCTCTGGTTTCGAAAGCGTTGATTCATTCTGAACTGATGCTTAAGCTTATATGTCAGTTCTCCTCACACAATTCCACGACTGTAAATATCCAACTAAGCCAGTTCTTCATCACAAGAAGATCTCTGCCTGGAATTCAAATCCTACCACCATGATTTCTCAACAGGGTTTCACTTTTAGAGGTTCTCTACCTCTAACTCCCTCTAACTCTCTACCACTCTCTGTCTCTTTTGCCTTATTTTAGGTGCTGCTCGTTTGCCATCCTCTTTGCCATTAATGACAACATTTCCAACAATCTCCCCCTTTGTCATTGATGGCAACATATCCGCCAGTAATCTAATGCTTCCTCTGCCTATCTTCTTTTCCTCCCCCTTTGAAATCAATGGCAAAGGGTTGCTCATTTCCTAGTTTGCTTTTTGCATTTCTTCTCTCTCAGTTATGTTTAGGCCCTCTTCTGCTGACTTTGTACCATGCTGCTCCAGACTTATGTATAAGACTTGTTTAGGGAACACTTTGAGTATTATCGAATTTGAATATACACTGTAAATTGATACAGATCAAACGCATAGACTTCTTTCGCTTGTATGGAGCTAAAAGTGAAAATAATGATACTTCATAGAATACATTGTATCAACTTTATGTATGATTGGATTCAAACTGATGCTTTTACTCTGTAATTGACCTTTTCATGCTTTGAATAATGCAGACAACTCTAGGATAATAACTTGGTGTTATTTTGCCTTAATCCTTTGATCCTAAGGACCTGATTCATGCTTTCCTTGTTGGCTGATCTCCCCCTGGAATGATATTATCATTTCTGTTCTCCCCCTGAGACTGTGCTTTCTCTTTATATCAGAGAGTAGCATCTACAGATATTACCCCTAGTTTATCTCTCAAATATTGAAATGGTTCTTTAGCAAGCGTTTTAGTAAATATATCTGTTGTCTGTTCTTTTGTTGGTACATACTCCAGTTTTACTATCTTCTGAGCCACTTGTTCTTAGAGAAAATGATACTTGATTGGAATATGTTTGGTTTTTGAGTGAAGCACAGGATTTTTAGATATACTTATAGCACTTGTATTATCACATTTGATTGAGATAGGTTCTTCGATGCTTACCTTCATGTCTTGTAGGGTTTGCTTCATCCACATGACTTGTGTACAACATGCTGCTGCTGCTATATATTCTGCTTCTGCTGTAGACAGAGAAATAGATGTTTGTTTCTTGCTTAACCATGCCACCAGACTTTCTCCTAGATAGAAAGCACCTCCACTTGTGCTTTTCCTGTCATCCACATAGCTAGCCCAATCTGCATCTGTGTATGCTGTCAATTTGAAGCTTTTGCCTTTAGGATACCATAGTCCATATTGTGTTGTTCCTTGTAGATATCTGAATATTCTTTTTACTGCAAGAAGGTGATTTTGTTTAGGTGCTGCTTGATATCTAGCCACTAGTCCTACTGCTAGCATGATGTCTGGTCTTGATGTAGTCAGATACAATAGACTTCCAATCATGGATCTGTAGAGTTTTTAATCTATATCAGCAGACCCATCATCAGCACGCAGCTTGCAACCTGTGGTCATGGGAGTTGACACAGGTTTGCAATCCTCCATTTTGAACTTTTTCAGCATTTCCTTTAAGTGTTTTTCTTGTGAGATGAATGTACCTGTGTTCTTTTGCTGAATTTGAAGTCCTAAGTAGAAACTGAGCTCTCCAATCATAGACATCTCAAACTCTATTTTCATCTCATCAGTAAACCCTTTTTCTAGTTCTTTTCTGTTGCTTCCAAACATAATGTCATCAACATATACTACAACAATCAGGAGTTTGTTTTCATGGGTTTTTATGTACAGATTGTTGTCTACTCCACCTCTCTTAAAGCCTTGTTTTTGCAAATATTTATCTAGTCTTGAGTTCCAAGCATGAGGAGCCTGTTTCAGTCCATATAGAGCCTTCTTCAGTCTGCACACATAGTCTTCTTTTTCTGTCAATGAGAAGCCTTCTGGTTGTTCCATGTAGACTTCTTCTCCTAGATCTCCATTAAGAAAAGTAGATTTTACATCCATTTGATATACCTTGAAGTCTTGGTAGCATGCAAATTCCAGGAACATTTTGATAGCTTCCATTCTGGCTACAGGGGCAAATGTTTCATCGTAATCAAGTCCTTCAATTTGTGAGTATCCTTTGCAGACCAGCCTGGCTTTATTCCTGATTACTTGTCCTTACTCATTCATTTTGTTTTTGAATACTCATTTTGAACCAATTATATTTTTCTCAATTGGTCTAGGAACTAGTTCCCAGGTATTGTTCTTTTCAATTTGGTCCAATTCCTCATTCATTGCTTTTACCCAAGACTTGTCCTCGCTGGCTTCTTCAAATTTCTTTGGCTCTATTTGTGACAACATGGCTTTGTATACTTCTTCAGTTTGTTCTGTTAGCTGCCTTCTTGTGTAGACCCCTGTTTTCTTATCTCCTATGATTTGATCTTCGGGATGATTCTTCTGAGTGTATCTTGAGGGGGCTTTCAAGCTCAGCTCTTCATTTTCTGTAGTCTTTCTTGTTTCATCATCATTCTGGTCTTCTTCTTCATGGTTATCTGATGGACTGCAGCAGTCAGTATCTCTTGTATTGTTTTGAAGTTCTTCATCAAATCTTACATCAATGCTTTCTACTATTTTCCGAAGAGTCTTGTTGTAGCACCTGTACCCTTTGCTTTTGGATGCATATCCTAGAAATATTCCTTCATCTGCTCTTGCATCAAATTTTCCAAGATTTTCATCATTATTCTTTATGTAACACTTGCTACCAAAAATTCTGAAATGTTTGATTGAAGCTGGCTTTCCATGCCATAGTTCGTAGGGAGTCTTGTCACTGCTTGGCCTTAAGTGAGCTTTATTAAGGATATTTACTGCTGTGTGCACTGCTTCTGCCCAGAAGGTTTGAGCAATATTATTCTCTTGCATCATGGCTCTGGCAATTTGTTGAACAGATCCATTTTGTCTTTCTACTACTCCATTCTGCTGAGGTGTTCCTGCAATAGTGAATTGTTGTTTTATGCCATGTTCATTACATAGGTCAGCAAAGTCATAATCAGTGAATTCACCTCCTCTGTCTGATCTGAAGCATTTCATCTTGCATCCTGTTTGATTTTCTGCTAATGCTTTAAATATTTTGAATTTGTCCATAGCTTCCGATTTATTCTTGAGAAAAGCAACCCATGTCATTCTAGATAAATCATCTATTATCAGCATGAAGTAGGATTCTCCACTTGGTGTCTTAGTTCTAGGAGGTCCACACAGGTCCATGTGCACAAGCTGGAGTGGTCTTTTTGTTGATAACCCATATTTATATTTAAAGGATGTTCAGGTCTGTTTGCCCAATTGACACGATTTGCATATGGTATTTGAAGGCCTTTTTATTTCTGGCATATCTCTGACAGCTTTCTTCTTGCTCAATCTGATGATATGATCGAAGCTGAGATGTCCCAATCTCCTATGCCATAACCATGACTCCTCAAGTTTGCTAATATGGTATGCTTCATCTTCCTCTTTCACAATGTAAACATTGCTTTCTGTTCGAACACCTTTGAGTAGAGTCTTACCTGTGGTGCTTGATCTGACTTCACAATCTTGTGCTCTAAATATAACTTCGCAACCTTTGTCACACATCTGACTGACACTCAGTAAATTTGCTTTCAGCCCATCTACAAATAGTACATCTTGGGCCTTTCCTCTGCCATTGTCTATGCTGACTGAGCCCTTTCCTTTGATCTTTCCTGACTTATCATTTCCAAAAGTAACATTGCCATATTTCTTTTCATCAAGATTTATAAACTTACTTTTGTCTCCTGTCATGTGTTTAGAGCAGCCACTGTCCAAATACCATTGAATTTTCAGATCTTTAGCAGTTACAACCAAGTCACACTTATTCACCTTCTTTATCCACTGGAGGCACCCTTTTGTTTTGTATCTTTTGTGAGGTGATGACCTCCATCTTCTTAGAGGACATTTGGAAGGTATATGTCCAACTTGATTGCATACACAACATTTGATCATATTTTTTGTAGAATTATGAGTATGAACATAATTTCTTTGATTCATAAACCTTCTTGAGGTGTTAAACATCAATCTTCGTCCATACTTTCTACACTCAATGATTTTATGACCATATTCCTTACAATAAAAGCAGTAACCATAGAAGCTATTTTCATACCTGATGTAAGGTTGTCTCTTCCATTTGTTTGCTTGAGGCAGTCTCTTCAATGTTTGCATCTTTTGCTGGTTTGAATTACTCCTCCTTGCATGACAATATGCAGCAATGTTTCCCAGCTTGTGGCAGACATAACAGGTGGCATTCTTCATTAGAGGGAAGAATCTCCTTTGATGGTTTCCAAATTTTACATATTCAGGGGTCTTTGTATTTATTACATTCTTTACTACTAGTGGTTTCTTCTGATCTCTGTCTTCCTTATTGCAGATTTCTTCTTTTGTAGGAATTGTTTAAGATTCTTCATCATTTTTCTTTGCTTTTACAAAAATAATCTCTCTGTCAACCTTTTATTTTCCTTTACTTGATTCTCCTTCATAGCCTATTCCAGTCTTTATCATAGGGGATATTTGGGCAATCAAAATTTCATTCAACTTATTAGAGCTTGTTGTTTAGGAAGAGTTTATAACCATTTTCCTTTGAGCATTTTCTAATTTCTTTCTGGGACATACTACTTCTTCTTCCAACTTTTCTTGCTCTTGATTTTTTTCTTTGATTTTCTTAAGTAACATGTCCTCTATCTTCTTGGCTTCTTCAAGCTCTATTTTTAGCTGCTTAAGGACTTATAAATTCTGTTCTTCTCGTACATATTTGAGAAGAATGTCCTTTTGTTTTTTTCATTTCAGTTTGAGTCTATCAATCTCTTCTAGAGCACTTCTTAGCTCCCCCTCAAGGTCGACTTCACCTTCTTCTTCTTCATCTTCTAGCAAGAGACCTTCAAGTTCTTCTATGGCCATCAATAAGAATTCAGAGGTTCCTTCTTCACTTGAGGATTCATCTGAATCTTCAGATGTATTGCTGTCTTGTTGAGCATAGAAAGATTTTCTGCTGAACTTCTTTCCTTTCTGCCAGTTCTTTGATTTATTTTTCTCTGACTCTTGAACCTAATTCCTTACTTTCTTGTGAGGACACTTAGCAGAATAGTGTCCCACTCTTCCACAGTTAAAGAATTTGAAGGGGAGTTTACCTTTGTATTTACCTGAGCCTCTATCCAATTTCTTGACAAACTTTGCCTCTTCTTCATCAGAGCAAGAGCATATGTCTCCCTCTTCTTCTTTCTTCTTTTCTGTTTTAAAGGTTGCTTCCCTCGTACTTGGCTTCTTCTGTGGGAGCCTCATTTCATAGGCTGTTAGATTTCCAAGTAGCTGGTTCATGGTCAAGGTCTCCCAATCAGCTGTTTCTTCTATTGCAGACACCTTTGGATTAAACTTGGATGGAAGAGATCTTAGAATCTTTTGCACAATTATACTTTCTGGCATTTTTTCTCCAAGAGCTTTCATATTGTTAATAATTTCTGCAGCTTTTAGGAAGAAACTGGCAATGTCTTCATCATCATTCATTTTTAAGTTTTCAAACTGGGCTCTATAGACTTGAAGTTTGGCAGTATTTACTTTCTTGTCTCCCTCATGTATGTTTTCAAGAGTATCCCATATTTCTTTGGCAGTGTCTTTGTGCATTACTTTGATAAACTCTGCTTCACACAATCCATTCAGGATGGCATTCATGGCTTTTGCGTTAGCTACAAAATCTTGTTTTGTTTCTTTCTCTGTATCAGTTGCCTTTGGGGCATATCCTAATTCCACAGCAACCCATACTTCTATTCCTAGAGACATTATGTATGTCCTCATTCTGATTTTCCAGAAAGCATAATTTTCACCAGTGAAGAAAGGGGCTTTATTGGTTGAGCATCCTTCTTTACTAGCCATCATGGGAACCTAGGATCTCCTTTCAATTGTTAGACTTGTACAAAGGAACCTGCTCTGATACCAATTGTTGAAACCTTAGTTAAGCTGAGAGGGGGGGGGGGGGTGAATCAGTTTAACATATTCATGAACTTTTACAACTTTTCATTGAAACTTGTTTACACTTTCATTTCATGTCCAACTTAAAATATGAGTAATCTTAGAATGTGAGCAGCACATATTAATATTATATAACAGTAGACTTAATATGAGAGCAGCAGGTATTAAGCAGATGATATAAATAAGTTCAACACATAAAAAACATGCACAGAGACACGAGATATAAGTGGAAACCCATAAAGGGAGAAAACAACATCTTATTATTGTTGTGATGCAAAGGCAAGCTCCAACTCCCTCTCACCATTGTTTTTCTACAGGCACCAACCTACATGAGGCTCCTACCTCAATTCTGCAAGCTACAACTTGCAAGGAAGCACCAAATCCCTTCAATTTTTTGTAGGAACCAACCTATAGGAGGCTCCAACCTCAGTCAGCTCCAACTGACAGCTATCAAGTTGCAACTTGATAGGGAAGCTCCAAATTCCTCAGTTTATCAAACTAAATGTTTGCTGATTTACCTCAGATATCATCTCTGTTCTGTAGCTTCTCTTTTTGCTCTTCTTTTCTTAATATTCTCTGCCTTACACTTCTATACTCTGCCTTCACAATATTTGCTCTCTCTGACCTCTATTGTGCATATCAATGTGATATTATAGATAGAGTTCCTCACATGACTGTTTGTATTTCATAAAGAATTTGGAATGAAAAGTCATGACTCTTTGGCTTCTGTCTTCTTATTCCTTTATCCAACTCATTTTTAACATTACAACAATATGTACAAATTTCCATGCTACAATGGGTTTTTGTATTTTCTTTAGGATACTTTCCTTTGCATCACAAACAATATAAAAAAAAATATTTACATTTTAGTTATGCATTTCAGTATCACTCAGCTCTTTTTCTGAACTTTGGCTCTACTGGATTTGTCTTTTCTGCTGCTGTTGAGTGACTTCTCTGTATATTTCTGTTCATCATGCCTATAAAAATTCCCTGTGACTTTTTCAGTTCTTACATTCTTGTTTACCTCTGTTAGTCCCACATTTTCATCTCTTCTCTTTGGCATATAAAGTGCATACACTGAATTTGATACAACTGTATTTAGATTTTCACTTCACAATTCTGGCAATCTCACACTTCTCTTATTCTACGCTGGCAAGTTCAAACAAATAAGTTTGGACTGTTTTAATATCTTAATTCAAGGAATTGAGATATTAATTCAACATTCCTCTATAGCTGTAGGCCGATTGTCTATTCCGTATACATATGCGCCCACTTATATATATATGTGCTCTATATCAATACATATATTACGACATTGTTTAATTACCGGAAACGTTATAACAAAGTCCAACAATACTCGACATCCTTTTATTAACCCACAACCTTAATATATATCAATATATGGTAACACCTCCGTTCAACGTTAGAACATCCCAATATGGTTAACACCACATATATTTCATATGGTGCTAACTTTACAACTGTATTTATCTTTGCCAATGCGACGATTTGCACATACCTTATTAACTCGTAAACCTTAATATATATTTGATTTGGGCCCACACACACAACACATTGCCAACGTGGGGTTAACACAGCCGAATCGTTCCTTCGATAAATCCACGCGCCCATGTAATATAACTTTTAGATTCCATGGGGGTTGATGACTAACTCTTGAACCAATATACAAGGCCTCCGGAATTACAGACTTCTGGTATGGTTATTAAACCCAAGGTATTACTTTACCGTCGCCATATAACATTATAACCAAAATTTAATAAACATTACCACAGTTTATCGCGCCTGGCTTATCTCGCCTTCTTATTCGACGGCTGCTATTGCATTGCCCGATCCAACGGATATCGCTTGAATTAACTGCACGGATGTTAACGCGCGATGAAATACGGAAAGGCGGTTTTCCCTGGGCCCACCTTTGCCATGCGTTGACAGTTCTATGGAATCGCTCCCAATTCCAAAATACCGCTTGCCCGACGATGGGTGGTGCGATGAAAACCACCTTTTATCTCCAAACCGCCACTATTGTTCATCCACAAGGTTCCGTTCCTCTTACCTCGGGGTTCGACACCATTCAACGCTCTATTCGGACCTTTGTAAGGTTAAACGCTCCTTATAGTCAACTCAGCTTCCGCTCTCCCATTGAAGACTCGCCTGGATACCAAGCTTCACTTATTGGGTGAAAATCTCTGGCGTTCGAACTAGATGCTCTGGTTTTGAAAGCGTTGATTCATTCCGAACCGATGCTTTGGCTTATATGTCAGTTCTCCTCACACAATTCCACGACTGAAAATATCCAACTAAGCCAGTTCTTCATCACAAGAATATCTCTACCTGGAATTCAAATCCTACCACCATGATTTCTCAACAGGGTTTCACTTTTAGAGGTTCTCTACCTCTAACTCCCTCTGACTCTCTACCACTCTCTGTCTCTTTTGCCTTATTTTAGGTGCTGATCCTATCCTCTTTGCCATCAATGACAACATTTACAACAGATGGTCAGTTTGGAAATGGAGCAAGCAGTGCATGATCTGATGTACTTCCCAACATCCTATCGAAGGTTCAGCCAATAGAAATATGTCTGCAGTACTGCCACTGTTTTCTCAACCCCGAAATTCCCAATGACTCAACTATAGTGTGCTTCCCAAATCATCTTGGCATGCTTTCTTGAAGGAACACAAAGGTGTCCCAAGTGACATAGCAGTGCATCCTAGAGGTGAAAATTTGGAACTTGCGTACCCTCCAAGAGTATCTTGTATGTTTGACCGAATTCCAGATTGCTCTTGTAGAGAAGCAGCCAATCAGAAGTCTCGGGCCCACAAGAGTTGAGAACAGTCGTTAGCACCATGATCGGTGGTCGGCTGAGGTAGTCTACACCATTATTGGTGTTGTCCTTCTTATACTTGATGTTCAAATGAAATTGTTACAGATATGTGGACCACCTCTGATGACGATTGTTCTACAACTGCCCTTATGTCTGTATGAATAGCAAGGGTCGGTTGTTTGTGTGGATGACTATTTCCTTCCCCAAAATTTAATGCTTCTATTGGCGGCATGCCTGCACAATGGAATACATTTCTTTTTCATAAGTGGGATACTTGCGGACTATGTCAGACAATGTCTCACTATGATATGCCACTAGATGCCCCTGTTGAGTAAGAACTACCCCAAATCATAGTCATAGGCATCTGTCTAGATCTCAAATGGTTGTTGCAAGTCTTGTAAAGTGAGCACTAGGGGCAGAGCAGAGGCGATGTTTCAATTCTATGAATGCCTTCTATTGAGATTCTGACCAAAATCATTTTTAATTTTCTCCTCCCTTGGTGACTGGACTCAAGGGCCAAGTGATATGAGAGAATCCAAACACGAACCTGTGGTAGAAATTAGCAAGACCCAGAAAGCTTCGAAGCTTTGTTAGAGTGGTTGGGGCCGGCCTATCCCGAATTACTTGGATCTTGGTTGGATCCACATGCACCCCCCATTCATCAATAATATATCCCAGATATTGAACCTGGGTCATGCCAAAAGTGCACTTCTCCAAATTGGCACATAACTTGTGTTGGCGCAGTGTTTGGAGGACCTGTCAGATGTGGTGGAGGTGCTCTTCCAAGTCTAGCTGAAGATCATGATGTCATCAAAGCACACTGCTACAAATGAGTTGGTAAATGGCCGCAAGATGTCGTCCATCAGCCTCATGAAGGTTGCGGGAGCATTCATCAACTCGAAAGGCATGACCAACCATTCGAAAAGGCCCTCCTTCGCTTTAAGGGGAGTCTTCCACACATCAGAGGGTTCAATTGGTACCTAGTGATACTCAAACTTCAAGTCGATCTTGTTGTTCGTCCCTTTGATTCGATCCACAAGGTCATCAATTTGTGGGATCGGGTACCTATTCCGGACAGTGATCTTGTTTAGTGCTCGATAGTCAATACAGAGTCTCCAAGTCCCATCCTTCTTCTACACCAACACAATTGGGCTCCCACAGGGCGATGAACTCATCCAGATGTGACCTTTCTGTAGCAACTCCTAAATCTTCCTCTTGATTTCATCGTTTTCCATAACAGAGCACCGATATATCGGTCCATTGGGTAGTGGCACACCTGGCGTCAGATTGATGGGGTGCTTGACCTGATAGTGTAGAGGCACCCCTGTGGGTGAGGTGAATATGTCTCGTACTCCTCCACGACCTTGTCCATTTGTTGTTGTCGTGCAGAGGAGCCCTGTCTGGAGGTCGTGGCCACAATCTTATTCTTGCCCTGGGGGCAGATCATCAGGAAAATAAATTTCCCGATTTTGGAAATGAGCTTACTTCATTGTTTTGCAGTAACCAAAGATATATCCGCAGGCGGTGGTACCTCTGGTATCCTGTACAAATTATCTCCCAAAGTAACAATAACAACATGAGGCTAGGACTCATACACAACTTTTCGCTTCCACAAGTATGGTTGGCCTAATAATACATAAAAAACATCAAGAGGAGAAATGTCCACTACAAGAAAAAATGACATTGGTGAGGGTCATGCTTGTGACGGACCTTTAAGGTCCGTCACCAATGTCACATATGGTGACGGTCCTTAAAAAAGTGTCACTGTAAGTGTATATAGTGATGGTCCTTTAAAGTTCGTCACCAAAGCCATTTTCAATGACACTTTTGGTGAGGGTCGTTAAAGGCCCATCACTAATTCTCTCTTTGGTGACACTTCTAGTGACGAGCTTTTAATGACCCTCACCAATGCTCTTTTTGTTACTTTTGGTGACGGTCAAAAAATGTTCGTCACCATTGATCATTCCAATGTGTTTTTGATGATGCTATATGCATTTTAAATTTTTTTTTTTTCAAAAGATAATGATTTAAGGCCATTATTGTGGAGTATTTTTTATGATATTTCCAAGTGTTGAAGATTGCAACAAGAAATAGTGAAGGAGGCATCCTGAAACATCATTCTTGATCCTAGTTGGAAAGTGATCACCTAAACTAGGTGGGGGCCACACAGGTGATTTTTGTCGCAAAGTCTATTTTTAGACTATGTCTATTTTTAGACATATGGATCATGTTCTATAAGTTGCGGGATGCTATTTGTGGATGGTTGGTCAAGTTTTAAAAATAGATGGACTTCTATTTTTAGACATATTGGGCGGAATCTATTTTTAGATTACCAATCTAAAAATAGATATGTCGAATATTATTAGCTCCTAATAATATTTGGACTCTAAACATTATCTTATTCTCTTGGAGCACTTCAGTTAAGTGCACAGATGTGGCACAGGATCTGACAGAAGGAATTATGCTATTACTGAGGGTTATGTGGAGCTATTGCATGGATACTTCAATTAGAACTCATGTGACAGAGTTTGGTGGAGTTGATTGAGGAGTTAATGGAGTTGTGTTCAGTTTAACTAATCTAAACATAGTTGAGCTATTTGTATCTAGTTTAACTGATTGATACAATTAGTGAGAGTGGTATGAATTAATTATTAATTAATTCACTAATTATAAACTCATTAATCAACTAAAGAATACATCAATTAACTTCAGTGCATGGACAGTTTCAGTGGAGACCAGTGCAGAGATAGGTGAAAGGGCAAGTGTGACTATCAATTGTGACTATAAGTGATGCATGGTTTGCATCCAACACTTAGTAGAGATGCCTATAAATACTGCGTGAGCAAGGCTGGGGTAATCAATTCTCATCAAGAGGCATTCTTCAGCAGTGGTTGCACAATAGAGGTTGGCTATCAAGTGGCAGAGATTGGAGCATGTGTTTTGCTAGATCTAGCTTGATTAATGTGTAGCAATTGAAGATTGTACTGAGAGCTTGTGAGGAGCTTTGTATGATGATTGTTACATGATCTCTATGACATATATAATATACAGATAGTTGGGGGTTTTCAGCTTTAAGCTTTCCCATTACATACTGTGTTCATATGTGTGAATTTTTATGGTTTTAATGTGTGCATGCAATTGATTTTATTTCCGCATGTAATGATCAATGGTAGAAGATATTTTGTATTGTGCATGAAGATAAAATAGTGTGTGATCACGAGAATCTCGATGGATAACATATCAGTTATTCAAATTTCTACACCAAGGCCATAGTGGTTAGAATCAGTCAAATTTTTAAGAAGTAATTAGTGTGTATCATTTCCCTCAAGTAATCACTAGTCGAATAGAGTTTTCCTATGGGTCAACACATGATTCATATCTATCAAATTACCTTTAGATAAAGTTCCACTAGTGTGTGTAGGAAATATATTATTTAATACATAATCAAGCTTTGAAAATTCTATTAATGAGAAAGACCTAACACTCCTCAACTATCTGGGCACACTTTAAATTAATGCTTTGTCACACACTAACATTTCTTAGCACCTCACATGTCTTGGAACATCATTGTACCTAGAACATATTGTCATGAAATTGACTCCCAAGCACATGGTGGCATGTGCTAGCACAAAATGGAACTCTCCTAGCATGTGTTGGAATGCATGTAGTCCCTAGCATGCCCTGGAACACCTTGGTTGAATGCATTGACATACATTAGCACTTGGCACACAATGCCACTTGGCATGTGTTGGGACCTATTATTAGTTTTACTAGCATGCCCCTTTTGAAAAAGATAAAGTATTGAATTATTAACCCTCTTATGTGTTCATTTCCTTACATTTTAGCTTGGTTCTTCCTTTTGTTGTCTTGACACTTCTTGACACATATTGACATACCCTGGCACCCTACACATCCTTAGCACCTGGCATGTATTGGCATATCTTGGCACTATTTGGCACATATAATTAGCACACCTTGGAACTCCCTAGCACACTTTGGCACTTATTTACATGCCTTGATATTCCCTAGCATGCCTTACCAATGATTAGCATACCTTTTCACCCCCTCCTTGGCATGAAAACTAGCACTCATTAACACTAGTCCCTGGCACACATTCCTCATATCCATTAACTTCCATGAATTTTGACTTAGTTCTCCCTTAATGTTTTTTCCTATTACTCCTTAACACTCCTCAACATGCATTAGCACTCTCTATCACACCTTAGCACTCTTCAACATTCCATTCCACTTCATAGCATGCATAACACTCCTTGACACATATTGGCACTTGGCACGTGTTGGCGCTTGGAAAGTCTTAGCATGTATGGAATACGTTGAGATGCCTTGGTATGATTTAGCATGGTTTAATATTAAATTTATTGGAGATCAATTTTTGGAAAGTAGATGAGAAGCGACAAAGGAAGACTTGGCACTTAGAATGCACTAATACTTTTCACTTTTCACTTATTGGCGCCTAGTGTTGGTGTGCCTAGCATGCCCCTCTTAGAAAGGTAAATTAATGACTTGTTAACCCTCTTATGTGTTCATTTCCTTGTAGTTTAAATTTTTTCTCCCTTTTGTTGCCTTGACAGTCCTTGGCACACATTGACACACCCTTGCACATCTTAGAATGCCTTATCACTTGGCACACCTTATCATGTTTGACATGCCTTTGCACTATCTAGCACATCTTAGAATTTTGTAGCATGGCTTGACACTCATGTCCTCACAACTAGCCTTTACATTTTCTCATGACTTGGGAACCCAATCAAGTCCTTGGCTACTGCAATTCATGTGAAAAAATTGACCTGCTTCAACCACAACAACTTGAACAATTGCACCTACTACAAGTAGATTTTTCCTTGTTCACCTAAGAACTGCCTATAACTCATCTTATGCCACTCATTTCCAAGCTCAACTTGTCCCACTTAACTATTTACCAAGACAAGGATCACATGATCTATCCATGGCCAAAAAACAACTAAGCAACATAGCTTACACAAGAAATATTTCACATGTATATTCAATTCATATAAACAATAGAAAATTAACTGAGAGTTTGCAAGAATCACAAGATTCACAAGGTACACAAGATATAATCTGACACGAGCTGAGTGCCCCAAAAATTATACACAACAATGTACAATATGCAATTATCTAGAATAGTTTAAAGCATGAGCATGTAGCCAAAGTGTGCCACATCTCATATAAAAAAAAAAACTAAAGGCAAAATAATGGTGTGCCTAGCACAAAGTGATCTCCCTTTGTCTAAAAATTCTATATCGAGCCCCTTATAACAACCATAGGCTTTCCTCCTATAAATCCTATTATAAACTTCTCCTAACACACTTCATCCTTAGCACACTTGAATTCGCTAACGCTCCCTGGCACACACTCTTATTTGTTCCTTTCTATGCATTTTGACCTAGTTATCCCTTGATATGCCCCAACACTCCCTAACACTCTAGTTCATCATGCATTGACATTGTCCAACATGTGTTAACATGTCTTTTCATTCCTTTGCATGCACTGACCCTCCCTAGTTTTCATCCCCTCACAACTACCCTTACTTAATTTTCAACTTGGGAAACCAACCAAGCCCTCGATTGACTACAAGAGCTTGACCAAGATATAGTTACTACAACTAGACTATGTTGTCAAATTGTGTAGCTTCGAAGGTACTCCACAAGCCTAGTGAGATGGATTTTTGTGAGTTTGGTCACAAAAGGCTTTGTGGGAATAGAATCCAATCAAAGGGATTTTGGTTCCAAGACGGGGTTTAAAATCTAAAAGAAAATTAAAAAGGAAAATCAATGTTTCCTAAGGTCTAAGTGGATAAAACCCGTAAGGTGATCTAGAGGGTTCCTAAGAGGTCTAGGAAAAACTATTTAAGGAGTCCTTAGGATGAAGGAAATAACATCAAGTGAGAAGGAGCTCATTTGATCAAGGGGACGAAGAGAGATGTAGTCCTAAAGAGGCCATGATCATTATCATGTCTCGCATTCATTAAGATGCCTCGGTATGCTTTGGCATGGAATTGTCTAAAATAGTTTAAAACATGAGCATTTGGCCAAAGTGTGCCACATTTCATATAAATATAATAGATAAAGGAAAAATAGTGTTGTGACCAGCACAAAGTCTCCCATTTTTTAAAATTGCTTTGTCGAGCCCCTTACTGCAATCATAGGCTAGCCTCTTACAAATCCTATTATGAACTTTTTCTAACACACTTCATCCTTGGCACACTTGAATTCACTGACACTCCCTGGAACACACTGTTATTTGTTCATTTCCATGCATCTTGACCTAGTTCTCCCTTGTGATGCCTCAACACTCCTTAACGCTCCTCAACATTCATTGACATTGTCCAACATGTGTTAGCATGCCTTTTCATTCCTTGGCATGCCCTAACCCTTCCTAGTTATCATGCCCTCACAACTACCCTTACTTAATTTTCAACTTGGGAACCCATGCAAGTCCTCGGTTAACTATAGGAGCTTGACTAAGTTACGATTACTACAACTAGAATATGTTGTTGAATTGTGTAGCTTGGGAGGTACTCCACAAGCCTAGTGAGATGGGTTTGTGTGAGTTTGACCACAAATGTTTTTGTGGGAAAATGACCCAAGCGAAGGGGATTTGGACCCGAGATGAGGTTTAAAATCTAAAAGAAAATTAAACAAAAAATAATTTTTCCTAAGATCTAAGTAGATAAATTTCATAAGTTCTAGAGCGTTCTTAAGAGGCCTAGCTAGGCAAAGCTATTTAAGGAGGCCTTAGTATGAAGGCAAGAACATCAAGTGAGAAGGAGCTCATTTTATCAAGGAGGCTAGGAGAGATGTAATCGTAAAGTAGGTCGAGTTAGAGGGTTGAGTAACTGTTGCTAAAGGGAGGACATGATCATCCACCAAGAGTAAGATCATCATGTGAGGGTTCACAAGAATGTCACATACCTTAATGGGTTCGAGATAGGAAGTAGGATGCCATATTGTTGGTTCTCTTAGGGAGGATAAAGCGAAAGAGAGGCGACTCATGAGAATTTGGGGATGTGATTTTAGTGGTGTTTCTGTGTGAAGTCCACATCAATTTTTGAAATAGTAGAGAGTGTTGAGACCCTACCTTGTGGTGGTTACTAGGTTGCAAGGTCTGTGATAAAGACCAACACAAATGGAGGAGGGTCTGCACTAGAATTTAGGGCCACAATAGAAGTAGTCACAGGTGTAATATTGAGTGAGGTAACTATAGTTTGAGGGTCATAGTGATCTAAAGTTCAAGTCAAGATTCAGTCAATGAAATGACTAGAATCTATGGATCCATATGAGCTAGGTCGAGTCTCTTATGGAGGAAAGAGTTGTCTTTTTTCTATGGGTGGATATGGTTTGTTCTAAAGCAATTAGAATAGAAGTATATAGGCACTTTACAATTCTTAGCATGCACTTGGATGCCCTGGAATGCCTTGGCATGGTTTAAGATAAAATTGATTTGAGATCAATTATTCACAATTAAGAGAGAAGTAATAGAGGATAATTTGGCACTTAAGACACGCTAGCACTTGGCCCTTGGCATGTATTGGAAATAGTGTTGGTATGCCTAGCATTCCCCTATTGAAAATGTAAGGTTACGAATTATTAACCCTCATAGGTGTTCATTTATTTGCATTTTAACTTGGTGTTCCCTTTTTTCACTTGACACTCCTTGACACGCGTTCACATACCCTAACACCTAACACATATTTTCATGCCTCAACACATGAAATGTCTTGCAATTCATGGCATGCATTGGAATTCGTTATCACTATCTGGCACATGTTAGCACACCTTGACATTTCTTGACATGCCCTATAATTCCCTAGCATGCCTTATCACTCCCCCCTTGGCACGCTTGACACTCCCCGACACACCTTCTTATTCATTCATTTCCATTCATTTTGACTCAATTATTTATGTTTGATGGGGTGCATGTCTAGAAAGAGTTTCATTAAGAGAATAAAAAAATTACCGCACCATTACTAATATAAGTAATTGTGAGATTCTACTTGAATGACAATAGGAAACTACACAAGAGATTTTAAGAATGTCATTTTTAGGGTTTTTTTAATGGTGTGGGAATGGTAAGAAGTGAGTGGTAAATATCATGATTGTATTTCTCATTAAAGTGCTTATCCTTATGAGATACTCGTCTTGAGAAAATGACACCCTCATAATGCTTACCCTCCAACTCTTAATTCTCAAAATAAAGGCCAACTTGCACAGTGAGGGAAGGCATGTTGTTCTATGGTGTGCTAAGTGACTGGGTGAGAGTGTTAATGTACTATGAGAGGGACTAAACATTTACTTTGTGTCCTCTATGGATGACATGTTGTAGTTTTGTTTCATGGAACCATAAGGACACTAGAAAGATTGTGTAAGCTATAGCCCAACATAATCAATGCATTGAGAGAAATCTATGGAGAGGGATCAAAATAAATTATATTAGTGGGTCCACCAAAAAATATTTAGTAGAGAGTGAAGCCATGGTGATCAATGCCACATGGATTCTTTTGAGCTAGGCATATTTTTTCTAAAAATTTGTTTGGAGTGTCACTGAATTGGTTGAATTCTCAAATTCATGACATTGTAAATTATGTAGGAATTTTGCTGCTTTTGTTATAAAGGCTAAGGTTTGCAAGGATAATATAGGGTTTGTAGGGTGTTAGGGGAAAATAAGCATCAATTTATAGCTCTTTGATATACTAAAGAGTATGGATGATATGAGTAGTTGATATGGATTATATGACATTGAATCCACCTTGAGATGGAGGTTGTTATGTGTTAGATAATTAAGGAGATGGCGGTTAAAAAATTTCTCTTAGCATGACATTATCTTGTGATATTTTGTTATTATTATTTGTTCTTTACATTTATCTTTTCTTATAATCAAGATTAATGCCAATGAACAAATATAAGAAGACACAAGATGTAGGCACATGCCAGAGAAAAACCCCACTATTTAGGGAAAACTCGGTCAAAATTCTTCCTTTAGCAGACTTAATATGAGACGACCAAGACCTTTAGACTATAGAATTCCTCCATAAATTCTTCCTTTCACTGTGTTAGCATCGAGATCTCCACGATACCGAGATCTC
This sequence comes from Pinus albicaulis, assembly GCA_034641835.2. Classification (NCBI taxonomy): domain Eukaryota; kingdom Viridiplantae; phylum Streptophyta; class Pinopsida; order Pinales; family Pinaceae; genus Pinus; species Pinus albicaulis. The sequence goes on from CM076581.1 coordinate 419,006,181, forward strand.
CTTTACTTGCACCTAAACTCCATCCTCATTACCTTGACCAAGTTTGAGATAGCAACATAGCACCGAGCATCGTTACTGAGAACATCAAGCATCATCATAGCATTGAGAATCATAACTGAGATCACCAATCATCTTCATAACATTGAGTATCATATCATAGCACTGATTCTGTGGTATATCTATGTTGACACCTAGGCATTCATGTTTTGCTGCAACATCATAGCATGGAAGCTACCTGAATCATAGCATAGATGATTACCTGAATTTTGTAACAGGTTCAAGACCTTATCCTCCAACACTGAACCTCTTATCATGATCCCAACTGTATCCATGGTCCAAAACTTCAGATATGTCCAAAATTTTGTGGCAGAAATGCGAAAATATAACCCTATATATATAATTGTTTCCCATAGTTATTGAGATGAAAGTGGCAGTGTGAAGTGTTATGTCTTGATTTGAGCTGACTTGAAGACTGATTGAGTTTGACTTAAGGAGGAGACTTTGATGAATTGTATCACTTGACTTGAGGGTTGTCTTTGAATTATATTTTTAGGATGATGACCTTGAAGAAGATGACTTGATGGAGGATCCCTTTGACACTCTAATGCTACATGATTTAAAAGCCCAAAAATTGTATCAATTTAAATCTGTAACAGCTAACCTAGAAGTCCAAAATTGGGACCTTAATCTAAATATGACCCAAGCATGAAACCCATGCCTTAATAAGTCATTTAATAATAATAATAATAAGTTATTTTGATAAATACATTAATAATGAAGACCGAACCTAGTTACATTCTTCAACATTATGACTCTTAGAGCCTCATCCTTCTTCATGTTGATGAAAAATTTTTATTAGTTATCCCTTGGATAAGAACCACCATTTTTGTAAAGTCTTATAACTCTTCACTTTTCAACAACGTTCCCATATCTTGTGCCCAAATTCCATAATTGTGTCCATTAAAATTTATAAGATCTAGCTTGAAAATCATAATTTTAACCCACTGATTTGATCCTATATTTAGTTTGCAATTAGAAACCTCAAACCAATCGACTAAACAAATTTGACTTTTTAAGAGCATCTACAACTTGCATTAGACTTGTAGGCAACATGCTACATCTCAAACCATTAGTTTTAATACCATGTAGGAGAATAGAGGTGTTTTGTATATTAGAAAAATTGTATTCTAAAATAGAGTTGATGTCTAAATACATTGTTACAACACCTAAGAACAACCAAACAAAGTTCAAGATACTAAGAACTACATCCAAGGAAAATATTTAAGAACATGGCAACTGAGTCACATTTCCGGATGGGGCTTCCACTCCAAATGGTGTGAGGTATAATTGGGACTTCATATTAGGGAGACGCCCTGTATGTTGGCGAGATCCAACACCATCAACATGTTGCATGCTCTTTGATGCCTCCCATGGTTCCACCCTAAATATTGGAACCAAAATTTTTTGGTTCTTCTCTTTCAAGTTAACACTTGGAATGTCTTCTAAAAGTTCTATTGTTGGGTATGGATTCATAAAGGGCTATATAAAGTAATGCCTTTTGAAGTTGAGGGAACCTAGGTTGAGGATACTTTTAAATCCTTTGAAGGGATCTTTGGACCTAATGTCCTAGGGGATAGGGGGCCTAAAGGGAAGGAAAAATGAGAAATTGATAGGGTAACCCCCAACAATGGTGATAATGGGATTAGGGGCCCCATTAGCACAACCCATAAGCCCTTAACCCATAAATACTGAATTCCCTATTCCCTCAACCCCCAAGCCATAATTCCTTGACCCATAGAATATTGAGTAGAAGAAATGCTCCATATGAGGAATGGATTGACATGAAGAGGAGTTTATTTTGGTGGATTTTTCATAGAGTTTTGGACAAAGATATGAAGCAACCTATAAAAAATTAGTTAATGGATTGTTAGTGGATGGTTTGTGACCCTAGTTCAAGCATATACAAAGTTTTAGAAGGATTATAAGAGGAGTAGTTCATATTTGTTCATAGATTGGATAACAAAGAAATTGGTACACAAAAATAGTGATTTTGAGAGGACTTAAATCACTATTAGGTGGAAAATTTGAAGATCCCTAGATGAGGGCAGTGTTGTGGGCACCATATCAGTAAAATAATTGACCATGGTTGGGAAAATTGATGGCATTCCAAGTACAGTTGGAGGGTTGTGAGGTGACTGTCAAAGAAGAGCTCCATGTCTTGTGCTTGTGAAGGAAAACAAGACTGCTAGAAGGGTAAGTGTATTGGGCCTAAGGTCGTGCAGACTTTGAAGGACTAAAGTAGCAGTCAAGTGGACTATCCAACTAGACCTATTTCACTGTATTGTAGAGGATTGAGTCAGTGAGAATATGGGAAACCTCCATAGCCCTATGTTTTTCATCTTTGAGCAGGAGTATGGAAAAAGTGGGCAGACCAAAGAACTATTAAACAAAAAGGTTGTGAGAAACTTATCAAAAACCCTAAGTGTTGTAGAACTTAAATGAAAAAAGAGGTGTATAAAGGGAATTTTTTTTTGAGTCGAGTTCAGTAACCTAAAGGAGTTGAGTTCATTGATAGAGGTAGATTGAGGAGTTGCATAACGGGAGACAAGAGGACTTATGAGATGTGTTCAGGAATTGTGCTTTAATCGAAGGGCTATGTGTGGTGACCATCAAAAAGTGGTTAAAGTGTTGTCTTGTTCAAGGTATATTGATTTTCAAATGCCTAACACTGACCCCTAGTTGTATTCCTTGTATCAGTGTGATTGTAAAGGGACATGGTCCCTAGTACGAGAGCTCTAGACTATTCTATTATAGTTTATAATTTAATTAAGAATGGTTTGAAAAAGTTAAAAATTATCATGTGCACAAGTTGATTCCCTAATGTGTGTAGAATTCATTGTGCAAAGTAGATGTGTTTTGGCACTTGAATGTGTTTGCATCAAATATTCTAAGACCGAACCTAGATTCTCATGTGCCGTGGAAATTCAAGATATGGCTTTTTCACCTAAGAACTAACTGTAACTCATCTTAGGCTACTCGTGTCTAATATCAACTCATCCCACTTAACAAGTTACCAAGACAAGGCTCATCACATCCAACTGTGGTCATAAAACAATTAAGCAACAAAATTTACATCTTGACATGCCATAGCACCTGGCATGTCTTAAATGACTTAGCACTATGTGGCATGTGTTAGCATCCCCTACATTCCTTGCCATGATTTTACACTCCCTAACACACCCTAGAACTTACTGACATTCCTTGGTAGTTTAGCATACCTTAACACTACCTAGCATATAACCTGGTCACTCCCTCCTTAACACACCTAGAAATCATTGACACTCCCTATCACACATATTTATTCATTAATTTCTGTACATTTGATCTAGTGCTTCCTTGTGTTTCCCTGACACTCCCTAACACTCCCTAACACACATTGACACACCCTAATCCCTAACACCTGGCACATCTTGGCATGCCTCCCTAGAACTCTAGCGTTCCTCGGCACTACCTAGCATACCTTGTCACTCTCTCCTTAGCACACCTAGATATCATTGAAACTCCCAGTGACAAACTCTTATTCATTAATTTCCATGCAATTTTACCTACTGCTCCCTTGTGTTTCCATAGAATTCCTTAACGCTCCTTGGCACGTGTTGGTACACCCTAGTACCTAAGACATCTTGGAATGTTGCCTTAGCCTCTAGCATGCCTTAACATTTCCTAATAGACCTTCTCACTCCCTCCTTAGCACACCTAGAACTCACTGACACTTCCAATCACAAACTCTTATTTGTTCATTTCCATGCATTTCGATGTAGTGCTCCCTTGTGTTTCCCTAGCACTCCCAGTTAACACTTCCTTGCACATGTTGGCACATCTTGGGCACATGTCTCCATAACACTCTAGCTTTCCTTAGCATTGCTATGCATGCCTTGTCACTCCTCCTTAGCACACTTGGAACTCATTGACACTACTTTTCACCCACTCTTATTCATTCATTTACATGCATTATGACATAATGCTCCCTTGTGTTTCTCTAGCACTCCCTAACACTCCTTGGCACACATCGGCGCACCTTGGAACTTGCCACATCATGACATGCTTTCCTAGCACTCTGTCATGGCTTCAAACTACCTAACATACGTTGTCAGTCCCTCCTTAGTACACCTAGAACTGGATAACACTCCCTATCACACACTCTTATTCATTCATTTCCATGCAATTGAAACTAGTCCTCCCTTCTGTTTTCCTAACACTCCCAAGCATGTGTTGGCGCCACACCCCATCATATATCACATATTAGAATGATTAACATGCCTTGGAGGTTTCTAGCATGTGTTAGCACTTCCTGGGATTTCCCACACACCTTGACACTCCCTAGTTGTCATGCCCTCATAGATAGCCTTAATTTTTTTGCAACTTGGGGACCCAACCAAGTCATTGAAAAACTAGTGTTGTGTCTAGCCCAAAGTCTCCCTTTGTTTGAAACTGATCTATCCAAATTCTTATCACAATAGTATGCTTACCTCCTGCAATTTCTATTATGAAATTCTCTGAACACACTTTGTCCATGGGACACCTAGAATTCACCGACACTCCCAATTAACAGACACTCTTATTCGTTTGTTTCCATACACTTTGAATTAATTCTCCGTTGTGATGCCTTGACACTCCCCAACACTCCTTGACATGCATTGACACTATATGGCATGTGTTAGCACACCTTTTCATTCATTGGCATGCCCTAACACTCCTTAACTATCATGTCCTCATAACTACCCTTATTTTTTTAGAACTTACTGACATTCCTTGGTAGTTTAGCATACCTTAACACTACCTAGCATATAACCTGGTCACTCCCTCCTTAACACACCTACAAATCATTGACACTCCCTATCACACATATTTATTCATTAATTTCTGTGCATTTGATCTAGTACTTCCTTGTGTTTCCCTGACACTCCCTAACACTCCGTAACACACATTGACACACCCTAATCCCTAACACCTGACACATCTTGGCATGCCTCCCTAGAACTCTAGCATTCCTCGGCACTACCTAGCATACCTTGTCACTCTCTCCTTAGCACACCTAGATATCATTGAAACTCCCAGTGACAAACTCTTATTCATTCATTTCCATGCAATTTTACCTACTGCTCCCTTGTGTTTCCATAGAATTCCTTAACGCTCCTTGGCACGTGTTGGTACACCCTAGTACCTAAGACATCTTGGAATGTTGCCTTAGCCTCTAGCATGCCTTAACATTTCCTAATAGACCTTCTCACTCCCTCCTTAGCACACCTAGAACTCACTGACACTTCCAATCACAAACTCTTATTTGTTCATTTCCATGCATTTCGATGTAGTGCTCCCTTGTGTTTCCCTAGCACTCCCAGTTAACACTTCCTTGCACATGTTGGCACATCTTGGGCACATGTCTCCATAACACTCTAGCTTTCCTTAGCATTGCTAAGCATGCCTTGTCACTCCTCCTTAGCACACTTGGAACTCATTGACACTACTTTTCACCCACTCTTATTCATTCATTTACATGCATTATGACATAATGCTCCCTTGTGTTTCTCTAGCACTCCCTAACACTCCTTGGCACACATCGGCACACCTTGGAACTTGCCACATCATGACATGCTTTCCTAGCACTCTGTCATGGCTTCAAACTACCTAACATACGTTGTCAGTCCCTCCTTAGTACACCTAGAACTGGATAACACTCCCTATCACACACTCTTATTCATTAATTTCCATGCAATTGAAACTAGTCCTCCCTTCTGTTTTCCTAACACTCCCAAGCATGTGTTGGCGCCACACCCCATCATATATCACATATTAGAATGATTAACATGCCTTGGAGGTTTCTAGCATGTGTTAGTACTTCCTGGGATTTCCCACACACCTTGACACTCCCTAGTTGTCATGCCCTCATAGATAGCCTTAATTTTTTTGCAACTTGGGGACCCAACCAAGTCATTGAAAAATTAGTGTTGTGTCTAGCCCAAAGTCTCCCTTTGTTTGAAACTGATCTATCCAACTTCTTATCACAATAGTATGCTTACCTCCTGCAATTTCTATTATGAAATTCTCTGAACACACTTTGTCCATGGGACACCTATAATTCACCGACACTCCCAATTAACATACACTCTGATTCGTTTGTTTCCATACACTTTGAATTAATTCTCCGTTGTGATGCCTTGACACTCCCCAACACTCCTTGACATGCATTGACACTATATGGCATGTTTTAGCACACCTTTTCATTCATTGGCATGCCCTAACACTCCTTAACTATCATTTCCTCATAACTACCCTTATTTTTTTTTAGACTTGGGAACCCAACCAAGTCTTTCCTCAACTACAACAACTTGACCAAGTTTCATTTACTACAACTATACTATGACTTATTCACCTAAGAATGGCTTATAACTCATCTTAGGCTACTCATGTCCAATATTAACTCATCTCACTTAACAAGTTACCAAGTCAAGGCTCACATCCAACCGCATCCATAAAACAACTAAGCAACATAGTTTACATCTTGACATTCCATAACGCTTGGAACATCTAACAACCCCTTTGCACTATGTGGCACATGTTCACATCCCCTGCATTCCTTGGCATGATTTGGAACTCCCTAACACACCTTACCATACCTTGACATTCCCTAGCACTCTAGCATGCCTTGGTATTGCCTACCATATAACATTGTCACTCCCTCCTCAACACACTTGGAACTCACTGACACACCCTATCAAAAACTCCTATCCATTCATTTCATTAATGCATTTTGAACTATTTCTCCCTTGTGTTTTTGTGGCACTTCCTAACACTCTCTAGCACACATTGGCATGCCTTGGCACTTGGCATGTCGCCCTGGCACTCTAGCATTCCTTGGCACTACCTAACATACCTTGTCACTCCCTCCTTGGAACACCCAAAACTCACTAACAATCCCTATCACACACTCTTATTCATTCATTTCTATGCATTTGAAACTAGTGCTCCCTTGTTTTTCCTTGGCACTCCATAACACTCCCTGACATGCATTGCCATGTTTCCCTATCCTATAGCATGCCTTAGCACTGCTTAGCATACCTTGTCACTCCCTCCTTAGCACACCTAGAAGTCATTGACACTTCCTATAATAATATCTTAATAATCATTTGCATGCATTATTTTCACATAATGCTCCCTTTTGTGCCCCTACGACAACCTAACACTTCCTAGCATGTGTCAGCACACCATGGAACCTAGCACATCTTGGGTGCATGCCACTCTGGCACACTAGCATGAATTAGCGTTGCCTAGTATACCATGTCACTCCCTCCTTAGGACACCTGGAGCTCACTGACACTCCATGTCACACACTCTTATTCATTCATTTTCATGCATTTTGACATAGTTCTCCCTTATGTTTCTCTGGAACTCGCTAACACTCAACACACGTTGGCACTTGGCACATCTTGGTATGCTTCCCTAACACTCTAGCATGCCTTGGAACTATCTAGCATATATTGTCACTCCCTCCTTAGAAAACCTTGAACTCCGTAGCATGTCTTATAAATCCCTGGCATATATTGGCTCGTGGCACTTGACAATTCTTGGCATGCATTTGGATGCCCTAGAATGCCTTGGAATGGTTTAGGATAGAATTTATTTGAGATCAATTTGGCACTTAAGACACATTAGCACTTGGCCCTTGGCATGTATTGGCACTAGTGTTGGAATTCCTAACATGCCACTCTTGAAAAGGTAAGGTCCTTAATTATTAACTGTCATATATGTTCATTTATTTTCATTTTAACTTGGTGTTCCCTTTTTTCACCCAACACTCCTTGACATGTGTTCGCATACCTTAACACCTGACACATCTTGTCATGCCTATCATGCATTGACATTCATTGGCACTATCTGGCACATGTTAGCATACATTGACACTTCTTGACATGCCTTGTCACTCCCCCCTTGGCACGTTTGACACTCGTTGACACTCCATGACACACCATCTTATTCATTCATTTCCATTCATTTTAACTCAATGGTTTATGTTTGATGGGGTGCATGTCTAGAAATATTTCCTTTAAGAGAATAAAAATTAGCACACCATTACTGGCGTAAGTAATTGCGAGATTCAACTTGAATGGCATTAGGAAACTACACAAGAGATTTGAAGAATGACATTTTTTTTTTGGGTGTGGGAATGGTAAGAAGTGAGTGGTCAATATTCTAATTTTCTTTCTCATTAAAGTGCTTATCCTTATGAGAGACTCATATTGATAAAATGACACCCTCGTCATGCCTATCCTCCAACTCCTAATCTTCTCAAAATAAAGGAAAACTTTCACAGTGAGCGAAGGCATGTTTGGTCTATGGTGTGCTGAGTGATTGGGTGAGAGTGTTAATGTACTATGAGAGGGACTGAACCATTTACATTGTGTCCTTTATGGATGACATGTTGTAGGTGTGTCATGGAACCACAAGGCCACTAGAAAGATTGTGTAAGATATAGCCCAACATAATCAATTCCTTGAGAGAAATTCGTGGAGAGGGATCAAAATAAATTATATTGGTTAGTCCACCAGTCAACCTATAATCCATGAACCTCGTAAGCCTCGATCTGAATTTCTCACAATATCTACAATTCATGTTGAGACGGAGCTTGTAGTGCTCTCTCACATATGGAGTTGGAAATGAATAGATCACTCAAAGACAAGACCTCTCTAGCCCTAATGCACAGGGAGTGAACCCTCAATATAAATATTTTGTTTGTTAAACAAACTCAATTGAGTCAATGTAGAAAAATATACATAAGAGAAAATTAAACGATATTATCCACATCACTGCTTGAAATAACCTCAAATTAGCCATGGGTAGTGAGCCAAAGGGTGAATGTGGGGCACTATTAAATGATATTATCCACATCACTGCTTGAAATAACCTCAAATTAGCCATGGGTAATGAGCCAAAGGGTGAATGTGGGGCACTATTAAAGTTACATCATGTTTAAATTCCTTTTACATTGTGAGGTTGTTCTCCAATAAAGTTGAAGCATCATCACAAAGAAGCATGGCACAGTTTTGTTGGGAAGAAATTAAAGTTATAACACAATTCAAGTGATTTACACCTCCAATGTAAATGACATCTTTATGTCTTTTTGTTTTTGTGTTAGGTTGTTAGAGAGGTTATTTAATTAAATTAACATTAATTTTACTCACATAAAAATAAAACTTTATGAAAACCTAACCGGCCATAGAAATTTATTTGAATACATATTAAAATCTAATTTGGCCGCTACTCTAAAATTTAAATAGACCTATTAAAATTATTTTCCCGCCGATAATCTCCTTGCCAGTTTAAATAGGCCTATTAAAAATTATTTTCCCGCCGATATTCTCCTTGCCTGTTTTGGGACAGAGTTTGGTGCTCCTCTGCTCATCATTTTTATGATTTAGCGGCAGATTCCATACCCTTGTGCTCCTTTTCTACAGCTAAATCATATCAGATCTGGGTTAACCCGAACTTATTATATCAGATCTGGGTTCACTCTTTTTGGATCTTTATATCAAATATTATTCTCCTGATTTGGGGGCTTTCGCTGCAATTCGGAGCAGACTAATTTGTCATTTTCCTTCAGCCTTTGGCTGCTTGCCTTCATCCAAGGGGATTTTTGTTTCATCGCGAACCAGTGAAAAGCATCGTCAGATCTGTGTTGAACGGGAGTCGGCATATCCTTAGCGGACAACACTTATCTTCACAGGACGACACTGCTGCAGCTTCGCTTTATGACAGTTGCTTGCCATTAGCATTTGGCATGGATCCATGTATCGTCCGCTAATGGAGATAAAATTGCATCCTTCGAGAATTCCGAGAGGGAGAGTCTGTATGGATAATTTTTGAAAGGTATTTTTCTGATCTTATTTCTATGATTTTATTGTCAATTTCAAAGGATTTAAACTTGTATACTGAATTTTGGAAGAGAATGGTTGTTGTTGAAAACAACTATAGAAAGGGCTGAACTGAGTTCAAATTATTAGAATAGAAGTTTGTCTCAACTTAATCTGTTTCCTCTTTGACTTGCAAAAAATGAATGTCATTCAATCGTGCTTCTCCTGCCCATTCGAGTGCCGCTATGACATCTCCCAACTACACCCTACTTCTTCTCTAAACGGGTCAATATCCACTCTTAAGTTCAAGTGCTCTTCTTTCTCCTCTATATAATGAGTTTAAGGTGCTGAAACAACTTGGAATTGATTCCACTCAACCGAGAAAGGTCCAGGTCATTTATGTACGCCTATAAATGAAAAAATGCTTTAATCATAATCGATAAGTCTAATCAGCAGGCTCAACCAGTCTCTATCAATGAGACACAAGATATACGAATTTATTTAGGCTATATGGATCTTACAATGTTCTTGGACGAACTTATTCCGGGGTTCTGTCCAATCTAACAAGGTTTTTTTTCACAAAAGTATGACTGGTACAAGTTTGAGATTAGGACTGGACCTTTTCACAAATATGTAACCCTTCACAAAACCTTCTCAAGTTTATTATACCTCCACTGTTTATCAAGGAAAGCGGACTAATCTGCAAGCTAAATAGAAGTTTGATGATACAATTTGAAATACCAATGTTGTCCAGAATGTGCTTGCTGTCTCAGGTTCTAAATACTACACCACAGGTCCGAGCGAAGTTCTGAGGCTACTCCATAAGTCAGGGCCAAGTGCTGAAGCTGCTCCACACTACCAAGTTCTGTCCTGAAGCATTTTCACAATAATGAGGCCTTATAAGACAGATCCACAGTCCTGTAGCTTCTGTGGAGGAGATGGAGCTCCTAAAACAACCAAACACTGTCCAAACCTTGATTCCAACAACTTATGGGATATTAAACCATAGTTCTGTGACTTCACCAAGTCAAGCTCCGCAAAACTGTCCGTTTGATCCAAGTATTGACACAGCTTACAAACCGCAGGTCCAATTCCTCCAAACACTCATTTGACTGAATTGAAACTCTGTCAATAGAACAACCTCCTGTAGATTATTATAGGTACGAGCCCCCGCAAAAATCAGATCCAAACTCCTTGTAATCCTCTCAGGGTGACTGTCCCTTGATGGTTATGCCGAGTCCTAAACTGTGCCTTCAAGGAGATGGCATGCTATCTAAGCTTCACAAGACTGTGAATTATTTTGTGCTAAAAGTCTGGGTGATGACAAATCTGAGGTGAGGTATTTAGTCATAAGAAACTGCCCAAAATTCTGAGCTTTCCAACAATGATCTGAGCTAATATAGTGGTAGCCATATGGTCTTGAATAATTATTCAATCAAACAATTTAACCCAAACTGTAATTCATTTATGTACCTCAGCCTGTATTTCGTTCTGTACTTGTGCTCTTATATTCCTCACTGAGATGATATATAATAGGATATATAATTTTCAAAAATCAATTGCTCCTAGACTATTTGGAGTTAGGAGCTGAGTGAGGGCTCGTTGGAAAGAGGAAAGAGTCCTCTTTAAGATGGTGAAGGAATTATTGTGATAGGATGCCTTCAAGATGGCAAAAATTAATTTTTTTTATGATTGTTCTTGAATTTTTATATATAAGGTGTTTGGGACAGAATGGGCTTTAAGGGAGGTGTCCACTTGTCATTTCTTCTGTTATGACATCATATGTCATCAAGTATATCATCATGTATGTTATTAATTATGCAACATCCATCATTCATGTCATCATCAAGTTAAGTGTCTAGGACATAATTTAGGGTGTCTTCACATGAGGGCTTGTATATTAGGCACATAATTGGCACTAGACATCTTCATGGTTAATTTTTTCATTACTATGGCATTATGGTCGATAGATATTTAGGAAAACACTTCTTCATTAGTGGCTTGACATCTTCACAATGACATCATTAATAGCTTGACATCTTCATAAGGATAGATCAACCTTAGCATCTTTATTAATGGCATCCTTAGCACCTAGGGATTGCACGAGGTTCATTGAGATCACAAGAATATTTTCCATCTCAGCCAATGCCATATTGACATCAATGACAACCCTGACCAACAGGTGAAGTAGGTGAAGGTTAGATTTTAGGGATGATTACCTTTAGCATCAGGGAGAGCGAGGGAGACAAGGGTAGCTCCCTAGTTGATGAGATTTATATGCAGATCACCCCTACAAAATTGAAAGAAACTTGGGGCATTGATCCTTTTGTAGGGATGACCATAACGAGCCAACTTGCATTTCCCTTCCAAATTTCTTGGATTCAATTCCCATTTGTGCCCTTGACTGCTAGCATGGCATTTGGAGAGGTGAATGAAACCTGAATGCACCAAAAATGTAAGAGAATGGACGACACTTTCACCGTCATCGATTGATTGACTGATCAAGGGATGGATGGATAGGCTAAAGCAGAACATTCAATGATATATATAGAGAGAGTCACTAGGGTGTGTCTGTATGCCTTAAGATAAGGTCACAATGTAAGACATAACATGGACCGTGTGCAACTATATACAACCCATGCACTGTGGCTACCAAAAAATGTAATCTTTGGAATCTAAACATGTTACATTTTGGAGTTTTTGTCTTAATATCCCAAATTTGTTTTTGGCCAAATCTTAATTTTGTAATTTAAAATGGAATTTTGATGCATATATGGAATCAACACCTTGAAAAAACCGTACATTTTTGTTGTTTTTAGATTGAAGGACCTAAACTAATGCAACATGGTTTTGTGGATGCCATTTCTAAAGTTGGGTTGGCCAAATTCCTTTTTTGACCTTTTCTGGGTTGGAATCTTTTATCACCTATACAACCAAGTAATTTTCTACCACCTTTATAACCAAGTAATTTTCTATCACTTGTATAACCTTGCCATTTTATAAAAAAAAGAGGTGCTTGCACTCAAATAATTGGCTTTTCATGGCCATGGGGCGACTAGAATTTTGAAATTCTATAACCTTTTAGATGATTAGAAGATCCAATTTTTCCATTTCTACAAAAAGCGCTTGAAATGAGTTCAAATTGTGGTTTTGGGTGTAAACTATTGGTCAGTTGAAACCCATTTATCAACTGTACTGTCTTAGTAAAGCCTAGATAATATCTAAGATGAGGAGGCTAGACCTATTTTAGGCTAAGGTAAAACATACTCAAGCTAACGGTCAAACATAAGGTTATACATATACATGTGGTTCAAGGTCTCCTTTTCCTCACGTTATTCTCTATGAATTAAGGAATATATGTTGCCAAGGAGGAACACCTGCTGGTCTAGGATCTTATACACCCAACAAGTTACTAGGAACACCCAACAGATTACTAGGATCTGATACATGATTTAGATTGCTAGGATCTAGTCTAGGAACACCCAACAATGAGAGGTATATCCACAAACCACTCCAAGTAAGATATGAAAAGGGCTCTTGAAATGCCTCTAAATACCAAAGCACTCCAATGTTTATAATGACATATTGATGTCCAATTCAAATGCTACTTAAGGATTTCACAAAGGTTCTAGTGCCTTTGTTCAAGGGTTCGTTGTAGGTTTCCAAGCGTTTCTACAAAAATAACTTTCACTAGATATTAACAACCCTTATGATATTTTTTACCACCACAATTTCTGCCACAAAATTTTTGTAAGGTGAAGACACATGAAGATTTAAATTGGTTTCTGCTTGAAGGAAAGATGACAGCTGTTTTGATTGATGGGTATTTAGAGTTTTATTGCTCGTTATAATTTGCTTATAATGATCCTAGATGTAGTCACAAACAAGTAATAAAGATTACTGTTGTTCACAAGGCTGAAATGTTGTCTGAAATCCCTCAAATTATCCCACAACAAGCTTCCCAAAAACCCCACATCATTGTTGGAAACATTTCTTGATTGCAATTGTATTTTTATACTTGTTTTCATGCTGCCCTATCTGTCCAAACATTGGTATCAAAGCCATAATTGTGTTGTCATTAACCCTAGTTCTATTTGTTGGTGAAAATTTATCACAGTTGGAGGTATCAACCATTGGAAAGACCAACACTATTGGGTTCTAGAGAACCACCAATCAAAGGATATATCTACTGTTGTATCTTCTGTTTAGTGCTCTTCACATGCTACCATCAAATCTGTGGTCATTTTCTTTTGTATATCATCTTCATATTGCCCCATAATCCTACAAGAGTATGTTACATGACCTCACATCCTCCCAGCAAAAGTTGATCTTATATGCTGAGTTATATTTATGCTTGGATGGTTATCTGTTTGCTTTGTTTGGAGACCATGGACGATGGCAACATGATACTAAAAATTGTCGTATTATAACAATATTATTGATGTCAAATTGTTCATGGAGGCTACTAACAAATACTGCAATAAGGGAGACTTTCCCATGATAGTTTTGGAACCTTAAAACCATGTTAAAATTGTTTAAAAAATGTGCCCTAAAACTAAAACAAATGCTACAACAAAATCACTATAATGTGATGAAATTTCTATTATAGGAATTCTCTACTACTGCTCATACACTGTCTGAAATAATCAGGTTGGAATTTAGAACCTAACTATCACTAGTCTAGTATGCAAAATTCAATTCCTGGCATGAGGCATATGATGAAGCCATTGGCTAGGTTACATGTTGGTAGTGTATGTTATGTTGATCTATTAATTTTTCTTTTGGTTAGAAACTGGGAACTTCACCATAACATCATACCAATATGTAAAATCAGAATTAATTGTTGTGAGACAACCAACATCTAGGATATTTGTTTCTATCCCATACTTTGCCATCAACATCTAAGTTGTATTTCCTGTGCATGTGTTGAATCGTGTTTCTATTGTGGCATATTTATGATTTTTCGTGTCAAACATACAATTCTAACATGTATTCTCTTTTGTGTGGAAGGTACTGCTACATTGTATTTGCTAAGGACGCCTGTTCACCAAGAGAAGTCAAATACTGCAAAATGTTGGATGTGTTTTGTATTATTGTTCTAGAACATATTCTCTTTGTCTTTGTTTTGTATTATTGTTCGAGAACATATTCTCTTTTCCTTTTTCTTTATTTCACACGTTGTTTTAGGATATTTGAGTGTTTTAGGTTTTTTTAGGTTTTTGGCCCTGAAATTAGTGATTGAAATGCCAGATAATCACTTTATAATTGTGGATTTGCTTGTCTATTTGAGTTCTTTTACATAAGCAATCTTCATAAGTAGATATTCTACCCTTAGCTCCATTTCAAAGTGTTGTAAGAATTTATGAGGACCTCTTTTATTCCTTGACTTGAGGTGGTGGATTCCCCATCCTGCTGAGGCCTTTCTCTTTCATCCAGTCCTTCATTTTCCATTGAATTTGATTCAAGAGATTCTCTCACTAGATCTCTCTTGGGGGATTCCTGTGGTGGTAGTACATGTATCATTTTTTGAGAGTAGTGATGAGATATTTGGAGGGCCCCATTTCATTGACTCAAAGTCTTATCCATTTCATCAGATCTTTAAGTGCAAGAAATAGTGTAACATGGCTAGGTATTTTAACTTGAATTAAATGGTCAGCTCCCTCTTATATTGATAAAAGAGAGGGTCGGAAGTCATCAATAGTTGTATCATGGCTTGTCCATAACTCCCTCTGAATATAGGGAAAGTGACCATGCCAAAGCATAATCACCGAGCCATCTGAAACCTAACCCTTTTCCTTAGGTCCATGTAACAAAGTCATCAACCATAATCTGATGCCATGAATAGATTGTGTCAACAAACATTGGTCAAAAAGAATCATCAGGACATATTTCTAGTGGACTTTATGGCTTCCTCTGAAGCATAGCTTGATGAACTTATTATGTGAGAGACTGTCCACAAGGCACTTGCAACAACAACCTTCAAAGAAGCTTGCCTTAGAACATAAATAAAATTTTATAGAATTATCATGGTCCTTCTTCAACCAGAATGAATAAATTGTTGCATTATCCTCCTTTGCTAGATGACATTGATAAATGAATTAAATTACCTAATCCATGATATCCAATCATCCATATTCATAAGATTTTATTTCATAGGGTCTTCGCTTAATGCATCAAGGAGTTCAATGACACAATCAAGATCAGGGTCCTTACTGTTCCTTCTACTTATAGTGCTTGTCAAAGCATAGGATTTAATATGCACTTTCTTCAAGGTACCTTTGATTTTGTGTTGATAAGGGCTGATATACGGAAAAGCTCCAAAAAGTGCCATGTACTTTTTCTCCTAGTGGCCAGACCAAGGTAAAGGTGTTGCATAAACTTCCATTGCTCCTCCTGCTAGATAAAGAGGTAAAAGTTTTCTTCCATACACTATCATTGCTTTTTCAATTATTACTGCAATTCACTATATCAAATACTACCATTATTGTTTCAAATGAGTACTGTCATTGCTTCTTCATTCCTCCTACACTTCCCTGATTAGAAACATTCTGCTGGTAGCTTTACCCATCAAGTTCTTGTATTAAAGATAAAGATATTGTCTTATTGATTATTCTAGCATCTCTAAACTTAAATGCTCTTGGTCTAGAATCATATATAGATAAAAAAACACCTGAAACAACTTGCCTACTATACTCTGTTATGTATGTGTTAATGACAATTACACTTCAAGCATATTGCTATCACACGGATTAGGTTGGTTGATGCTTTCAGGACCCTTTCATGTATTCATTCAATAGTAAACTCTATTCCTTGCTTCATGTATTAGGACCCTTGCTTTTAGGACCCTTTAAGTCTAGAAATATGTCCTCTCCTACAATAGATATGCACAATATTCCTGTGTCTCCATGTTTCTCAGCTCAAAAAAATTGTGTTGTAAAACCAGTTTTCTCTTCAAGTTCATTAGTAGTTCGAAAAAGTACTACAAAATATTCTTCCATGCATGAGAAAAGGGCCTCGGCAGAATCATATTTAGGTATTTGCAAAACACAGACAGATGATAAAACACCAACACACTTAGAGAAATTGATGATTGAGCGAGATGAGGACATTCCAAAGTCTTCAAAGAAACTAAAACATCGAGGGATAAAAGAAAGCTAAGGAAAAGTGATTCTCTTAATATGCTAAATTCAAATATGATATGTTCACAAGGTACCCCCAGTTCTATTAATAAAGTATTGAGTAATATGTCTAGTAGTCGTCGTGCATGTCTTATGTAGCATGTTCAACCTAATCATAATGGTTTCCAAACTCCAGTGAAAGAAAACACTCCACATAGTAGAAAGAAAAAGAATTCACCAAGCAAGGAACATGTTGTGGGCAAATGGAAAAATAAGGTTATGGGGATTAATACCCCTGCAATAGGGGCAAAAGGTGGCTCTAAAGCCAAACATGACACAACTGTTGGTTCATTTGAGCATTCTGGTTCATCCACACTTAAGGAGCAATTAAATTGTCTCCCCTAGATGCTGATCCATATGCATTTGAACTAAAAATTAAATAAACACCCCAATAGACATGCAAGAAAAATGAAGCAAGACTAAACAACAAATTAGATTTGTCATATTTTTCTTCTCCAGCACAATGAGAAAGGCACCATCCCCTGGATGCAAATATGCAGAGATCAACATGATTCAAAGGTTAGTAATAGAATTAAGTCCACTTTGTACTGGCAGATAATTGAACACATTGTTTTTTTCCAATGTTTTGCAGTCTTAAAGTGAACTAATTACTGTGTTATTCTTTGGTGTTCACTGTTGAAAAGAGATACTCTTATTGTGATAAGTTTCAACTTTTTTTATTTGTTGGTTGTTTCATGTTTTGAGTGCAGACTTGTGAAATTCCAAATCACATGTTGATATATATATATATAGATATAATTTTTATTTTATTTTTCCCTGTGGTTCCCAGAAGACTCGTGTTACATTTGCACATAAGTTTAGATATCATTCAGATATCTAAAATTTCTAATTTTTAATTTGAATATTTTGTGATAAAGGAAAGACAAATGTCCCAATTATAAAGTCACCCAACAACAACATTGCAATTTTTCTTTCATTCAACCTGTAACATATTGCATCTGTCTTCATCAATGTTCTTCTTCCATATGCATCCACTTACGACATTTCCTTTGCAATATTTTGTGCATTTGCGAGTTATAGGTCATTTGTAGACTATAAATGTCTTCAGAGTTTCAATTCTAATTGAGTATTCAACTTAACATGTTGAGTCTCTTATACGTAACTGTTTTTCCCTTCACCTAATTTTCATAACTTCCATAACCATTAGGTAGGGACCTACAACGTCGATGATGTTTTGTTTGTTTAGTAAAATATTGTCAAGGCTTTAATTTATTGAAATTTGTAGAATTTACAATCTATGAAGTTTCAAGATATAATTTTTAAAAGTTTAATTCTTTAAAGGGTGCTAGCTCAATGGAAGAGCACCTGCTTTATAAGCAGGAGGTTGGTGGTTCGATTCCATCATGCCTTGATATTCATATGGAATGGTGGCGATCAATTTTGGTGATGGAGGCTCTTTTGATCATCACCAATGAGCTAGAGGTGACATTTTTTGACCCTCACCAAAATATGAAATGGTAACGATCAACGAACGCCGCCATATATATGCATCAATAGTGATGACCATGAAAGGTCCGTCACCATATATCGTTGTTTTTTATATGAAATGGTGAGGGTCACTGTTTTTCATTATAGTCTTTATTCGTGACAGACCTTGAAGTCACCGATGAGATTATCATGACATTTTTTGACTCTCACCAAATATGAAATGGTGACAGTAAACGAACGTCACCATATATATGCACCAAGAGTGACAGCCATGAAAGGTCCGTCACAATAAATCATAGTTGTTCATATGAAATGGTGACGGTCATTGTCCGTCATTATAATCAATATTCGTGATGGACCTTGAATGTCACCACAACACATACTTTTGGCGACGCCACCTTTGGTGACGTTCAATTTTTTGGTGACGAAGACTATTGTCCGTCACCATTGCTCATATGAAATGGTGACGGTCACTATCTGTCATTATAAATCATTATTGGTGACGAACCTTGAATGTCACCAAAACACCTATACTTTCGGCGACGCCACTTTTGGTGACGTTCAGTTTTTGGTGACGAACACTCTTTTGACCGTCACCAATGAGCTTATGGTGACATTTTTTTCCCCTCACCAATGTCCTTTTTTCTTGTATTGGTCACATAATACCTCTTCTATGAAGGGCTTGATGCTGTAGAGAAGGCGACAGTGTTGGCTGACGCGGAGATCTCGTCCTTGGTGAAGCCACCCAATGGTGTACGAATGTGGGTGTGTTGTGTTCGGCAAGCCTAAACACTTCATGGCATCTATTGAAATGAGGTTCTTTTGGCTCCCAATGTCAACAATGAACTGTAGTTGGGAACCCTTTAACCACATCTGAGACTGGAAGAGACGCTCCTCCTACTCTGGATCTTTCGGTTCCTCCTTCTGAATCTTTGTGGTGGCAATGGTGGCACTTGGCTTCGCATCAATAATCTACTTCCCTTTGTGATTCCATTTATCAGGTTCTGATTCAGAGTCACAACATGCATTCAATTCAAAATCCCTCATCTCGGCCACCAGTCACTGCTTGGCCCAACACTCACTTGTGTTGTGAGTGGAGCTCTTATTGAACTCACACCACTTTCTTGTGTCCTTCTTCGGCTTCGTGGGGTTGTTATTTTCTTGTAGCTTCGGTAGGTTATCTTGGGTCACCATGCCTTGGCTTTGTCCTTTGTTCTACGGTTTGGGGGCATATTTCCCTTGCTTTTGAATTTCATATCCAAAGTCTCGATTCTTCTGTTTGAATTTCTGCTCAATCTTGGCAGCATACTGGTATGTCGTACCAAGTGAGGACATTTCGAGGAACTCCATTTCCTCTTGAATGTTTATTTGTAGACAACTATGGTACTTCAGCACCAAATTTTTCTCCAAATATTGGATACCCAACTTTTTTCACAGGCTATGGAATAGATTCGTCATCTCATGCACATCTTGATCCCTTTGCTGCCGCATCGTAGTCCATTGTATGTACTTGTCCTCATAGCTCCCCACGGGATAATATTGTTACTTTATTGCATCTTGGAAAGAATTTCAAGAGGGTATAGCCGAGAAAAAAGAGGGTTCCCCCTCATCCTTTTTCTTACAGTAGGTTTCCCACTAGTCCTTGACATGGGGGGTAGCTTTGAGGAGTGAAAAAATAATCTTCTCCTGGTCGGAAAAGTCATGAACTGAGAAATATCATTCTAATAGATTCAACCATATATCTATGGTGTCTGCATCTATTTGGCCCTCAAATATGGGAATGTCAAAGTTTACTTGTACCTTAAAAGGAGCTGAGCCTCCATAGTGGTTGATGGACATAGATGTGCCACCAGTGGGCAATCGTTGAAGGATCTAGGCAAAGTTATCCATCATCACATTCCTTTGTTTTTTGGAGGGCCTCCTCAAGAAATATTTTGATAGGATCTCTTTATCCCTCATATTTCTTTTCGTCCCCCATGGGCAGCCATCGGGGTTTGCGAGGCTGACCTTGCAAAGGTTCAACCAAATCGAGCCCTAATTCCTTATACCCCGACCTCGTTGGGGACATGCAAAGAAGTATCGAGAAAGAGCACAATGCTCTAATACCATTGATCCGAATTTATGCAAGAACGGAACATAATATACATATAACCATAAATATAAAAATGCAGCGGAAATAACACTTCATTTCATTAATATCAAAAAACTGAAATTTGTTTACAGACATAATTGAAATAAACTAGCTACGACGCTAGGAGATGAAACAATGGGGCTCGAATTCCTATATATTATTTACAATGAGGCTCGAATTCCTATATATTATTTAGAAAAAATGGAAAACCCTAAACATCCAAAAGCCTAAGCCTAGGAGATGAAATGCTAGAATATGGGCCCCGATGGGGTAAATTGGTACATGAATTTCTCGGGGTCGTAACTTTGGCATACTATCTTCGTTTGATGCACATGATACATCGTTAGAAATATCTATCCAAGGAATACATCTACTGAGGGTGAGTGTAGTGTTTGAAATGGACTCAGATTCGTCAGGGGTTTGATACCCAAAAAATGTCATTTAGGGCCTCAAAACAGCTTCAGAAGTTCAAGACCTGAAAAAATGCTAAAAATAGTAAACTATGCTATAATTAAGGAAACTGAAAAACTGAAAGAAACAATGGTGGGGCCCCATGTGGAATAGGTGGGTAGCCACCAGTATCCACCTGGATGAAGATCTGTTAATTCATAGTCAAAATTTTTGTTCGGATTGTAATTTTAGTGGGTCGATTATTGTGGTGGATGACTGCTGTGTTTTGCGCGATGATAGTCGTGAGTCAGTTGATTTTTTGAATACGGGGGTTAATCATGGGGCTACCTCACTGATGATTATTTCTCTGCCTAACTCTGGGGATGACTGTGTTGTTCCTATTTTCTCTAGTTCGGGGATTACAAATGGGGGCAATGATACCATTTCCCTTAAAACTTTTGCTACAAATAGCACTTCCAGGGTGTGGACTCTATCATCTGTAGGATATGATATACCCAACCGTGATCATTTGGACTTCATTTTTTCGAATCTACAGTTATTATTTTTCAAATCTGGGTCGATGGTGAAGTCGATTCTCACATCTTCCCCTGGGAATACCTCTCTTATGTTTGGTACTTTAGCCGATTATGGGGTTGTCTATGTCATGCTTATTGTTTTTGATTTGGGACAGTCAGATGGGATGGCTGATATTTACATCCAAAAATATTTAGTTATAGTAATTACTCTTGGTAAGCGAGCACATACATATGTGGGTGGTGAATTACCCTTCCAAGACTGCTTGAGAAGTATTTCGTAAAATTTCCCACTATCTTCAGTTTATGTTGGGTTGATGGTGAGCTCGGGTCCAACAGTATCCCATTCTGTGCATAAGAGTAATGTCATGGAAGCCATCACCATGAATCATGTTGACTCTCCAGTTCATTACCCTGCTAAGTGGGTCTTGTGATGCCCCTCATCCACTGCCATCCGTCTGAACCCCACTGTCACGCTGAAGCCTTCACTTTCTCCTACTAAGTTGTTGGCTATGCACAACAGTGAACACAAGTATCTACATTTGGTGAATTGGAAGCCATTTTGAGGGCATCAGAAGATATGAATGTGTTGGTGATCAAGCGACATTTTTTTGATCTTGTTGTCTATGTGAACAAGACGACACTGTCACCCCCTGTTTCTTAATGGAAGAAACTGATGCATAGATACAAAAAATTACAGATTGTGGTCAAGGACAAGACTCAGAAAAGGATCTCTGTCTTTGAGGACTTAGTGCAGATAAGGTGTTGTCGAGGTCTACCTGAAGAAAATTTTGGGCTCTTAGAGGGAATAAGCATGTTTCTATGGCTCCCCCATGACTATCATTTATCTTAATGTCAGGGGTGTGGGAGATGAACCTAAAATCAACTCTATCTGTGGGATAGTATGCATGTATCAAGAAACGATGATATTCTTACAAGAAAATATGTTGAAGGCTGAGAAATCTTGGAAATCTGTGCTCCGCATGTGTCCTTGTGTTGAGGCCTCAGAAATCTATGCCAACAACAAGGGGGGTAACCACCCGGTCTGGACCTTAAAGCAACTCCTTTTCCATTTGGGATAGTGGCTCCGACTGGGGGTAATGGGACAGGTTTTCCAGTTTTGGGTTTTATATGATTGTTTGGTTTCTTTCAAATGATTTGCAAGCAGAATAACTAAAAACTAAGACAACTTTATTCTAAGATGCAAAACTTTGAATTAAATCTGGTCTAATCTAACTCGGGATAATGTTGATTTTATGAAATCTAAAATGAGGTCTATTTAGCCTATGATGATTTAGATCAACCATAGACTAAATATAATTAATACTTTTGCAAGATAATCCTTTTGAAAAAATAGTTAATCAGAGGAAGATGTAAAACATATCACATATATTCTAATGATCATATATAAAACAAATCAATTTCTATTATGATATCTTACAATAGTGTAACTGATACTTCAAATAGAAATAATTGGTTTCATACATAATTCATAAAATATAGATTTACCACTAATGTTAAAATAGAGTTTAGCATACACGATAATAGTACCATATGTGTGTTGTCTTGCTCATCTGACCAATGATAATAGGCCACAATCAATCTTCTATCAATAATTCTTTCAGAGAATACAATAGTACATCAACAGTGATCAACCAAGATGATATATAATTGAAAATACCATGTTCCATTACCTTATCAAGACATCCAAAAACTTACAGTAATGCATTCTTTGTAAATGTTCATAATAAAAATCCTGGACCCTTCTCTAAATGCATGAGAAGGGATTAAATACTATATTAACTACTTACAAAAATAGATTGTACAAAATATCTTATGAGGAGGTTTCTAACAACCTTCCTCATTCCTAGTATCTAATTGCTAAAATTGAAATTGTCAAAACAAATTAACTCATGATCATGCTTGATGATCAGCTAGTGCCAACTCTGCTTTTCTGTTCACAAATATCAGACATTGGTTGGACTTGTGGAGGCTTCCCAAACTGTTTTTTCATATATCCAGTAAATATAGCATCAATTAAAAGTGGCAGTATTTTTTGTATGGAATCTAGAGAACAATTCAATGTCATTATTTGACTATGAGGCTTAACCAAGAAATGCCAGTGTGCTTCCCAATTAGTCTTTCTCAGCTGTGCAATTGTTTCTTCTCGTATTCGACCTATATTTTTCCAACTTTGCTCCAATATTTTGAGATCAAGAATTGATTTAGGATCTCCTTCTTTAATTAAACTGGAGGTATGTAACATGTGGTTGATTGTTTTGACAATGCTCTTTGATATGCTTGATGCTCTAGCTATTGCCAATTCTGCCTGTTTTACCTGTGTATCACAGTCAGTAAAGATAATATCTTTATAAGTTTCTTTGATCTTTGGAAGATTTGATCTTCTTCCATCCTGTGAATCCTGCCATTTAATATAGTCAGAAATTTTGGTATTCACTTCATTAAACTCAATTCTCTAATCAATGACTGTATTTGTCAATTGTTCATTGATTTCCAAATGCGGAACTATGTCTAACATTTGTAAGACAAACAAATATTCTTGTTTTGGGAGTAGGGCATTTAATGTCAATGCTTCCTTAATGAATTCCTATGCAGTAGGAATGCCTTCATACTTTATAATATTTTCTCTCAAATCTTTAATCAGTGTTTCTTTGCTGGATAAATCATTTTCATGACTTATCTTAAGTACTTCCTTATCTTGTTGTAATTTAAAGAGTTGCTTCTTAGCCTTTTGATTCAAACTGTTCCTTTCTTCATCCGGTTGTTGTTGTAGTTACATTATTTTATCATCCTTCTCTAGAACCAAAATGAATACTTTGGCTACTTTTTACATTGTTACGGTAATATATGCTCCAACAAATTGTGATAGCGGAGTTAGGTTGTTGATTGGGTTTGACGGGGTGTCTTTCCACAGAACTTCCATGTTCTCATTACCTTGGGGTGTTTCAATCCTTCTTCTCTTTCTCTGTTTCCTGACTAAATATTTATTAAGAGGGTTGTAGAATACATCCAATGGAGGGATATCAGTTACCTTTAGAATAATTTCAGCAGTAGGAAACGCAGGAAGAACTTTTGTATCTTGGGAGCTTGTCCCATGACTTTCAATGGTTTCTTTTGCTAAAACTATCTAACCCCGGGGAGTCTGAAATCTTGTATTTTTCTGTGTGGATGATCCCTCAGGGGTATCCATCCATCTATTAATAACTGAATTCCACAATTTATCTAGCTCACTTTGATTTTGTGGGTCTGATTCTTCTGTTCTAATCAGCTTTCTTGGTTTAGTCATATAACTAGTAATCAGGATATTTTGCAGAATACGCTTGTGTCTTTGCTCTCTATACTCATGGAATATTTATAATTCCTCCGGGTTTAGATTCAATCTGAAAAAGTTTTGAACTTCTTCAAAAGTTTCAAGAGATTGCAAAACGTCTTCAAATCTATCATCTGTGTGTATGACAACTTTGATTTCGACTGACTAAGTAAATTTATAAGCGATTTTCTCTAGGTCGAATTGCCTTGGCAGTAGAATAGTGAGGTTCAAAAGATGAATTTTATGTCATTCTTTCAACGCATGATTGAAATTCATGAGGGAGAATGAACCACACTGAATTGGGAAACTTGGCCATAAATATTTTTTATTATCTTTCAGAGTTTTAGTGACTCCATTGCTGACAATTTGGCAAGCCACTTCTCTTTCCATTAGTTTATTTGAAACATACAGAGGAAGCACATGTGGAGGATTAGAGCTTTCGAATACTCTGATGTATGAAAATGATTCTTCAATGAAACATCTTCGTATCATTTGGAGATCTGTGATAGCTTCCTTAGTGAACATGGGGCTCTCTCTATCAAAAATTAACTGATGTAATGGTAATACAACCCCATAACATAACCTATGGAAGTGTGGTACAAAATGATGTTCCCATATCTGTTTATGACTTCAATGAATAGGGGTAGGGTCCTCGGGAGTCCATTTCCAACACATAGTTGGAAATCTAGTGGAGAAACAAATGTCATTGAAAACATATGTGCTCATGAAAAACTGGGGGATGGCTTTGGGAGAAATAACTCTTTCCTGGCGATATTCATTAATCGCTTTGGATAGATTTTAGGAAATAATGGTTGCCCAATTCATGATGTGAGAATTAACATAGGATTCAATCAAGGGAACCCAATTAATAGAGAACTTGGTGTTATCAAGGAGACCATATAATCTGCACAAGATTGATGCTGCAAAATCGTAGGGATTTGCGAGTGAAGCAATAGGGATTTCCTCCAACCTTGAATAATTTTGAAACGGTCTTCATTATCCTTTGCAAATTTTTCAAAAAACTGGTTGTCATAGATGTCTTTTTGGTCGAGTAGTTTGCACATGACTTTCAAATCTTAATCTCTAAAAGAACCTAAGATTTCATCCTTAATGGTTATGAATTGTCTACCTTTAATTGTTGAATTCTCAACCACCCATCTTATCATATCAGTATATGATAAAATCCTAGCCCTAGCTGCTATTCTGTGAAGGAAGGATCATGCGGCATCTTTAAACTGTAAATCTGAGGGCTTTGCATCATCAGCAGTTGCCTTGACTTCCGTTAATTCATGTTTTTCATCTTCGAGGATAGTATAGATGCCTTGCCACGTTGTAGCACCTCCATCTGCACTGCAAACAATATCTGTGATTGTGGATGCCATTTTTGTACATTCAAATTCCGTAATAGTTTGTTTGCCGTGTTTTTGCATTACTTTGCGTATGGACATATCTTGAGGAAAAAATCCCTATTTAACACAGAGTAATGATCAAATGATCAAAGATATAGTGAAATGACTGATTTTAAACGAAAAGATCCAGGAAGCAGCTGTATCATTAATTATCGTAACAAAACAATAACTGTTCGCATTGGGATGATGAAACATGTTTAATTATTTCTGACATGATTAATTTTCACATTAAAACCTTTATTAAACCCTGTCAAATCCGTCGCATCGCGTATTTTTGAACTTCTTTTGTGAAGCGAATTTTTTTAACAAGTTTTATGTCATGTGATATGTGATTTTGCGATATCGCGAAATCGCAAAATCGCCTTTATCGGGATATCGCAACATCAGAATATTGATACGTAATGTCTTAAGTTTTGAGTGTATATGTGCAATGTGCAATTTATGATGCCGCTTGCGA
Organism: Pinus albicaulis; assembly: GCA_034641835.2. Classification (NCBI taxonomy): domain Eukaryota; kingdom Viridiplantae; phylum Streptophyta; class Pinopsida; order Pinales; family Pinaceae; genus Pinus; species Pinus albicaulis. The sequence goes on from CM076581.1 coordinate 419,032,967, forward strand.
AGTTTTAAATTGCAAATCGCAAATCGGGATTTCATGTTTTGTGCTTAACTTTTATTGGGAAAAATATTATGCAGGATGTGATTTGTGATAAGGTGATCACAAAGATATGAAAATGGAATTTATTAATTTCTTTTTTTCTTTTCTTTTTTTCCAAAACAACAATGTTTTGGATTTTGATTTTTTTTATTCAAAATGAAAAAAATACATTTTAAAAAGGGTCGCTATTTATATTATCAAATTTTGAACTATTTTGAAAATGAAAATGTGGGGGGGGGGGGGGGGGTTGTTGCATAGCACAAAAATTGGCGATTCACTTGGGAGAACCAGATATCCCTAATTGTTTTGTTTGATATTTCTAAACTTTCAAAACATGAAAAAGTTTATGAGAATAAGAATAGTATGATTCATGAATTAAACATTTTTTTTTTCTGGAATATAATCTATTTACCTATCTCATTTTTTTCTTTGTTAACCCCTTCAGTGATAACACATAAGTGTCTATATCAGTCGGTACTCAGATTTAAAAATATAAAGTAGGTGTTCTCTAAAAATTGGTTTCATAGATTTTTACTCATTTATCACAGATAGAGCCACTGTTACCAGCAGGTGTTTATAGCCTCGACAGGGTTATCTTTTAACCAATAATGATTTATGGTCCCATTTGAATTTGATTTATTATTTTGAAGTTTAATTTAAAATACAATTGAATTTATTTTTTCTGACACATTCTCAAAATCATTATCCAGGTTTGGTGACTTGATAGTGACAATGTCATTCACTGATAGTAATTTAGACTGAACAAGTTGGCTCATGATGAGACTCCTTGTCTTTTGACTTTTATAATCTTTTAGCTATTACCCTGTTATGGTATGCAGTATTGGTAATATCAGTCTAGATTATTTCTCTATGATTATGATAAACAAGCTCGTGATGAGACTTATTTTCTTTTGAGTTTGTATATTGTATATATTTCTTTTCGTTTCGAATTATACTTTGAAGAAGAAATTTTATCAGATGGGATGAATCATTAGCTCGTTTAAGAGTTATGGATGATAATTATAGAGTTGGTAGATACCTTTTCGTAGAGAATCCTTGCTAAGTTAAAGGTTATTTTCTTTAGTGATACATAAAATCTATATTTTATGACATCAAGAGTCTTTTCGGAAAGTAAATGTCTTTAGTAAACTTCAAAATATTTCAAAAAAATAAGGTTTACTCAATTCTCATAGTTATAATTATCTTTTTACTTTACTTATCTGTAGAAGCGAAAGATCAAATAAATTTATCAGAAATTTTAAAACATTGAATCAACCAAAAATGATGTTATTTTCAACTTTTATTTTACTAAAGAAAAGTGAAATTTAAAGCTTGATTCCTAAGAGAAATATTTTTTAAGAATTTGACCATTCACAGGCAAGGAGTCTTTCTTACCTAATAAGTCTTGTAACAAAAAGGTATATAAGCCTATTTTTTCTATGATTTGAAATGGACCAAGCCATAATCTTTGGAATTTGGTATGTTTACCTTTTTCCTCATGTGCCTTATCCCATTTTAAAACAAGGTCTCCAATTTCAAAATATTTTGGGCTGGTAGATGCTGTGTCAAACGAGGGTTTAACTATTTTTTGATGACGAGTATGTATAGCTTTGGATTTTTCTCTCTATTCTTCCATTTTAAGGATTTGATCTTGTTTAAGTTGAAGGGAAGAAGAAGGATTTTCATCAATAAAATACACTAAAGAAAATGACAGTATTGTTATATATGTGGGTAGAATTGCTTCTTTCCCATATAATAATACAAATGGAGAAGTACCTATTAAGGCCTTCTAGGTGATTCTATCTTCCCAAAGACCAAATAATAGTGATTTGTGCCAATTTTTGTGATTTTGTTTTATGGTTCATTTGATGATTCTAATAAGTTTTTTATTTGTAGACTCAGTCAATCCATTACCATGCGGATAATAGTTAGCTAAGTATTTTAATTTAAAACCTCTTTTCAAAGAAAATTCTATCATAGCGTTTCCAGAAAAGTAAGATGCATTGTCAAACATCAAAGCTGATGGGAGACCAAACCTGGTGATTATGAACTGATCAATAAAGTCTGTAATATTTTGTGTATTAACCACCTTTAATGGGATAGCTTCTACCCATTTTGTGAAATAATCTGTTGCAGTTACAATATACTTATGCTATTTAGAAGAGTTTGGAGTTATTTCACCTATGATATCTAACCCCCATTGTTCGAATGGTTGTTGGATATTTACTGGTTGTAGTGGAAATGTTGTTTTTTCTCATATTGTCGTAGTTTGACATACTTTTAATTTTATCACATATTCATGTCCATCTTTAAATAGAGTTGGCCAGTAGTAACCGCATGCAGTATTTTATGAGCTATGGTGTTTCCTCCGAAATGACCTCCAACTAGTCCATTATGTAATTCCTGTATTACTTTTTCAGCTTCAGTTTTATCTAAACATCTCAACAATATAGAATCATTATTCTTCCTAAATAGCACATCATATATGAGTTGATATTGATTTTATTTAAGCCTTAGAGCATGCTTTGTTGTGTAATTTAGATATAATGGAGCATATCCATTTTTTAAGAAAAATTTCAGATCAGCGTATTGTGATTGAGAATTGTTTAGGCTTACCTCGGACAGTTGTATTTGATTTGATTGATCTTCTTCTATTGTTAAATGAGAGGCTCTAGTTAACATCTTGAAAAGACCTTGACCTTTAACAATTTTAGCACGATGTATCTCTACATCATATTCTTGAAGTGCGGTAACCCAACTTGCTCTCTTCTCTCCTACCTCTTGTTGGATTAATAATTTCCTTACTGTTGAGTAAAGTACTATTATTTTAGTATATGTTTTTAGAAGAAAATGTTTAAAAAGTTTAAAGGCTTTAAACATAGCAAAAACCTGTTTTTCCATAGCTGAATAATTTAACTCATCACCTTAAAGGTTAGAACTGAAAAATGAAATAGGTGCCTCAATGTTTTGATCATTTAGTTGTGTCAAAACTGTTGTGTATGACGTATCAGAAGAGAATGTGTATAATACAAATTACTTAAGAAAATTGGGAGTTGTTAAAGAAGGAGCTTCGATGATGGCTTTCTTAATAAACTCAAAATCATTTCTCTCATCTTTTCCCCATTTAAAAAGTGATTTTTTCTTGATCATTAATTGCAGGGGTAAGATGACTTGGGAAAAATCAGGAACAAACCTTTTTGCAAAATTAATTTGTCTTAAAAATGATTGCATTGTTTTTTTATTGTATGGTAGAGGAATGTTTTTGATTTCCTGAATCCTATCAGGATCAATATGGATTCCTTTTTTGGAGACAATGAAGCCTAAGAATTTACCTTTTGTTAAGGTGAAATAACATTTTTTAGGATTCAAGGAAATGCCAAATTTTTTACATCTTTCAAAAATATGTTTTAGGTGATTAACATGATTGTTTCTATGCTTGGAGTAGATAGTAATGTCATCTAGGTATATAAAAATTGAGTTGTTGATTAGTCCTCTGAAGGCTATATCCATAGCACGTTGAAATGTAGCACCAGCATTAATCAGCCCAAATGGCATTTTTTGGTATGCGTATGTTCCCCACCTTGTTCTAAATGTTGTATTTAATCTATCATCTAGATGGACCTAATATGATTGTATCCTAAAAATCCATCGAGAAAAGACATTAATTCAAATCCTGCAACTGACTGTAATATCTATTCCATGGTAAGCAAAGGAAAATTATCCTTTTGGCAGACTTTATTCAAGTTTCTAAAATTTATGCATTTTATAATGTCTCCATTCTTCTTCCTAACCGGGATCATGTTTGACACCCATTTCGAATGTCTAATAGGAAATTTTTTTTTGGCTTTAAGCGTTTTGTTTAATTCAGATTTAATCTGACTTTATAAATTTGGGTGGATCTTTCTAAGTTTTTGCTGAATGGGCTTGTCATCTGAGATCATAAGTATGGTATGCTAAATTATAGAAGTATCATATGTCTTGAGATCTGAATAATCCCATTCAAAGATATTTTTATATTTTTTCAGCAACTTAATGAATGAAATCCTTTCTTTAGGTTTTAAACCAAGACCTAGGTTAATTTTTTGAGGTTTTTCTGGTGTACCAAGATTAATCATTTCAAATTTTAAAGTAGAACTCTGGGTTTTTGAATTGGTAATCTTCTTAAACCTATCTTTCAAATCATAGAGATCTTCCATTTTGACTACAGATTTGGGAATTGGATTAGCATTTTGTTTATTTTCAATCTGTAAGTCATGTTCATGTTCATCTACGATTTGACCCTCGTAAGATCCATCTGATGTAATAAAGTTCACTATATCTGCATCGTTATTAAATACTCTCCAATTTGTTACGTTATTAAGAATGGAAGGTCTAAAAATTAACTCAATTGAAAATCTGTCTGGGCTAAATTCTTCAGATGGTATTAGCTTAGATGCTACATTAGCAAGTAAATTAGCACTTGCATTTTGTAATCTAGGAACTGTGGAGATATTGAATGCAAAAAAATGGGATGTGAGGCTTTGAGCTAAGGCTTGATAGTGTTTCAAATGTCTAGAAATACAATGAATTATGTTTCTAACTTGTCTAACAATTATCTCAGAATCTCCATATACCTGCAAATATTTAACATTTAATTCAATAGCTTTCTACAGACCTTGTATCAATGCTTCATATTCAGTGGTATTATTCGTGCATTGAAATTCGAGTCTGAAAGCTAGCATTGTTTTATCTCCTTGTGAATTGATTAAAACGCAACCTACTCCTGCACCATCTTCTGATTTTGAACCATCAAATTATAAAGTCCAAAACAAAGAATGTTTTGAAATTTTATTGCTAAGATTAATACATTTAGAAGTGTCTATTTGAGAAAAGTTTTCAATTTGAGAAATAGAAATATTTATTGAAAAAGGTGAAATATGGGCATTGAACGATCCAAGAAATGATTCAGCTAAGTAATTTCCAATAATATTATTAGTGAAAGCTATAGGTTCATTTGTTTCTTCAAGTTGAGTGACTGTATTTTTCATAAATTTTTCGCGATCAACTCTGATTTGATTTGGTTTACCATTGTATGGTAACCACATATGTGACCAATCGGTAGCGAAATATCCATGTAACTTTTCAGACCAATCCCTGCTTAAAATAAGACCATAAAATTCAGGGACATCCACAGCCAAAATGTCAATTACTTGTAGTACCTTTGGATTGGATGATAATCTAATGGATACTGACAACATTTCTCCAATGACCTCGAATTTTGTTTTATCTAATTGAACTATATGTACAACAGATTTTTGAGGAATGAAATTCAGTTTTGTGCACACTGTTCTTGGCATGATGTTTGAAGAAGCTCCTGAATCAATAAGACAATTATGAACATTTTTGTTAAAATTCTCATAAGTCAAAAGTAAAGGAGGAGTGAGAAATATATCTATCACCAATTAAAACAAAATCATCAGGATTTATTTTGTTTGAAGATGACAAAGGTTTTCCCACATCTTTAGAAGCTTGGGCTATAATCGGTGGTTGTATAGGATCTACAGGGATTGCCTTGAGTTCTCTGAGTAAAATTTTCTGCTATTTTTTGAGTTTGGTCATTTAGGGTAATGAAATGTTTTCTTTGGTAATTTTCATATCTTCAACTATATTGTATTCCGCTGTATCTGAAACTATTAAATTTTTGGAAGTTTTAGGAGCATCTAGTGAAATAGGATTTGTCTGAACAGTTTTAGATTTTTTGGCTACTGTTTTCTCCTTTGTGGGGAGAGATTTCTGTTTCCAATTTGATATAGTTGAATTCGAAGAAGATTTACTTATTGTAGACATAGGAATAGCTTCTCTTTCTTCTTCTATAGGGAGAATGAAGTCCCATAGCCCATTCAGTTCAACTTCCTCTTCAGACACTGGTTCTTGTTCAGATGGTGAGGGATCTTCAATATCTTGATCGGATTCAGCATTTGAAATCACATTTGGAGGTTGAGGTGGTGAAGAGGAGTTTTTCCTATATGGGCGATATGATTTCTTAGGCACTGATGTTTCAAAAACCTGTCTCTTTATCTCAATCATGTCATTTGACATAGTTTTTAACACTTTTTGAAGACCTTCAAGATCGAATGGATATTTTGAGACTTTAATTTTGGAATCTTGACTAAAAGTCACTTTCTTTGATTTCCTGTCTTATATATCTGATCATTTTTACAAAGCTAATATTGTTTTCTCTACAACGAGAACTTCTTTCATGTTTTCTAAAAAGGTATCTTTACCAACTCTATCTACAAAAATAGCTATATTGGAAGGCAAAGAATAAATATACCACTCTATTTGTACATCAACAGCAAGCTTGGAAGCGGTTGGGATTTTGTTTAATAACTTATTAAATTTGGAGTTGAAATCTTTGATCCTTTCACCTGAGTTTGTTTTTAGATTGGAAAGAGCATTGATTAAAGATGCAACAGTTCTATCATCTCCAGATTTTGCAATAAAAATTTGTTCAAAAGTTGCCCAATCTGCAATAGATCCTGCTGGAAGTGAAAAGTACCAAGATCTTGCAGATCCTTATAAGGTATAAAATCCATTAAGATTCATGGCCAACATAAAATTATTGATATGTTCTTCAACAAGAAGAACAACATCTGGATTATATTTAGGTAGCCATTTTTCTGGATGATCTAGAATGGCATGTGGATTTGCAATCAATACAACACTAGGATTAGTCCAAGCCCAATTAGCCATAATTGGATTTGAAGTTTGCAAAGATGAAAAAGCAGATCTAGAAGTAAGGGGAATGGATGTAGAACTTATAACTGGAATAATACTACTTGTGATAGTACTGATTGCTTGAGTAGAAGAAATGGAAGAATAAGAAGATGTAGATTGAGTAAGAGGATGTGAGGAAGTAAATGAAGGGAAATATGATGTGACTTCACTCATATCTGACTTAGATATGGGTACAAAAACTTTTTTTTGTGATTTGATTCTATTGGGAATTCGAAAGGAGGAATTCCAAGTTTCTCACTTTTGGATCGGGTTAATATACCAGTTTCTCTAAATAGGGAAGGAACTCTTTCTTCAAAAGCTTCGGGGTTAATAGGATTTTTAGCATAAATAGATATTCTTTCTCATTTATAAATTAAATACTGAACTTCGGGAGGCTAAGGAGTATATTCTGAAGAAAATGATTGTTGAGATATTTCAGGGGATGAGGGGAAGGTTTCTACAATTTCTGATTTCTGAGTTGGTGATTTAGAGTTTGATCGAGAAGATGTAGGATGTTTTGGGGAGATCAAATCTTATGAGGGCTTCTAGTTTGAGGTTTATATTTGTACACCATTCATAGTTAGGCCCTCCTTCTAGCACCAAAAATGTTGAGGCCTCAGAAATCTGTGGCAACAACAAGGGGGATAACCACCCGGTCTGGACCTTAAAGCATCTCCTTTTCTGTTTGGGATAGTGGCTCCGACTGGGGGTAATGGGACAAGTTTCCCATTTTTAGGATTTATATGATTTTTGGGTTTCTTTGAAATGATTTGCAAGGAGAATAACTAAAAAGTAAGACAATTTTATTCTAATATGAAAAACTTTGAATTAAATCTGATCTAATATAACCCAGGATAATTTTGATTTTATGCGATCTAAAATGATGTATGTTCAGTCTGTGATGATTTAGATCAACCACAGACTTAATAGAATTCATACTTTTGTAAGGTAATACTTTTGAGAAAATAGTTAATCAGAGGAAGATGTAAAACATATCGCATATATTCTAATGATCATATATAAAACAAAAAAATTTCTATTATGATATCGTACAATAGTGTAACTGATACTTCAAACATAAATAATTGATTTCATACATAATATATAAAAAAACAGATTTACCACTAATGTTAAAATAGAGTTTAGCATACACGATAATAGTACCAGATGTGTGTTGTCCTGTTCATCTAACCAATGATAATAGGCCACAATCAATCTTCTATCAATAAGTCTTTCAGGGAATACAATAGTGCATCAACAGTGATCAACCAAGATGATATATAATTGAAAATACCATGTTCCATTATCTTATCAAGACATCCACAAACTTATAGTAATGCATTCTTTTTAAATGTTCTTAATAAAAATCCCGGACCCTTCTCTAAATGCATGAGAAGGGTTTAAATACTATATTAACTACTTAAAAAAATAGATTGTACAAAATATATTATGAGGAGTTTCTAACAACCTTCCTCATTCCTAGTATCTAATTGCTAAAATTGAAATTGTCAAAACAAATTAAATCATGATTATGCTTGATAATCGGCTAGTGCCAGCACTGCTTTTCTGTTCACAAATATCAGACATTGGTTGGACTTGTGGAGGCTTCCCTGTGTATGTTTCCATCTGTCCAGTAAATATAGCATAAAGTAAAAGTGGTAGCATTTTTTGTATGGAATCTAGAGAACAATTCAATGTCATTATTTGACTATGAGGCTTAACCAAGGATTGCCAGTATGCTTCCCAATTAGAATTTTTCAGCTGTGCAATTGTTTCTTCTTGTATTTGACCTGTATTTTTCCAACTTTTCTCCAATATTTTGAGATCAGGATTTGATTTAGGATCTCCTTCTTTAATTAAACCGGAGGTATGTAACATTTGGTTGATTGTTTTAACAATGCTCTTTGATATGCTTGATGCTCTAGCTATTGCCAATTTTGCCTGTTTTACCAGTGTATCCCAGTCAGCAAAGAGAATAACTTTATAAGTTTCTTTGATCTTTGGGAGATTTGATTTTCTTCCTTCCTCTGAATCCTCCCATTCAATATAGTCAGAAATTTTGGTATTGAGTTCATTAAACTCAATTCTTTGATCAATGGTTGTATTAGTCAATTGTTCACTGATTTCCAAATGTGGAACTATGTCTGACATTTGTAAGACAAACAAATCTTATTGTTTTGAGAGTAGGGCATTTAATGCCAATGCTTCTTTAATGAATTCCTGTGTAGTAGGAATGCCTTCATACTTTATAAGATTTTATCTCAAATCATTAATCAGTGTGTCTTTGCTGGATAAGTCATTTTCATGACTTATCTTAAGTACTTCCATATCTTGTTGTAATTTAAAGAGTTGCTGCTCAATGTTTTGATTCAAATTTTTCCTTTCTTCATCCAGTTGTTGTTGTAGTTGAATTATTTTATCATCCTTCTCTTGAACCAAAATGGATACATCGGCTGCTTTGTCCATTGCTGCGGTAGTATATGCTCCAAAAAATTGTGATAGCCGAGTTAGGTTGTTGATTGGGTTTGACGAGGTGTCTTTCCACACAACTTCCATGATCTCATTACCTGGCGGTGTTTCAATCCTTCTTCTCTTTATCTGTTTCCTGACTATAGATTTATGAAGAGGGATGTAGAATACATCCAATGGAGGGATATGAATTACCTTTAGAATAATTTCAGCAGTAGGAAATGTAGGAATAACTTCTATATCTTGGGACCTTGTCCCAGGACTTTCGATGGTTTCTTTTGCTGAAACTATCTGACCCTGGGGAGTCTAAATTCCTGTATTTTTTTGTGTGGATGATCCCTTGGGGATATCCATCCATGTATTACTAACTGAAGTCCACAATTTATCTAGCTCACTTTGATTCTATGGGTCTGATTCTTCTGTTCTGATCACATTTCTTGGTTTAGTCATATAACTAGTAATCAGGATATTTTGAAGAATACACTTGAGTCTTTGCTCTCTATAATCATGAAATATTTGTAATTCCTCTAGGTTAAGATTCAATCTGATAAATTTTTGAACTTCTTCAAAATTTTCAAGATATTGCAAAACATCTTCAAATATATCATCTGTGTGTATGACAGGTTTGATTTTGACTGACTGAGTAAATTTATAAGTGATTTTATCTAGGTCAAATTTCCTTGGTAGTAGAACAACGAACTTCAAAAGTTGAATTTTCTGGCATTATTTCGACACATGACTGAAATTCATGACGGAGAATGAACCACACTAAATTGGGAAACCTGGCCATCAAGATTTTTTATTATCTTTCAAAGTTTTAGTGAGTCCATTGCCAAAATTTTGGTAAACCACTTCTCTTGCCATTAGTTTATCTAAAACATACAAAGGAAGCACATGTAGAGGAGAGGAGCTTCCGAATACTCTAATGTATGAAAATGATTCTTTCCAAGTGTGGTACAAAATGATGTTCCCATATATTTTTATGACTTAAATACATAGGGGTAGGGTCCTCGAGAGTCCATTTCCAACCCATAGTTGGAAAGCTGGTGGAGAAAAAAATGGCTTCGAAAACATACGCACCCATGAAAAATTGGGGGACGGCTTTGGGAGAAATAACTCTTGCCTGGCAATATTCATTAATCGCTTTGGCTAGGTTTTTGGAAAGAATGGTTGCCCAATTCATGATGTGAGAATTAATACAGGAGTCAATAAAGGGAACCCAATTATTAGAGAACTTGGTGTTATCGGGGAGACCATATTATTTGCACAACATTGATGCTGCAAAATTGTAGGGATTTTCAAGTGAAGCAATAGGATACATACTTGATTTATCATGCTTAAAATTTTTATCCATTTTCCTCCAACCTTGAATCATTTTGAAAGGGTCTTCATTATCCTTTGCAAATTTTTCGACAAATTGGTTGTCATAGATGTCTTGTTGGTCGGGCAGTTTGTACATGACTTTCAAATCTTCAGCTCTAAAAGAAGCTAATATTTCATCCTTAATGGTTCTGAATTGTCTGTCTTTAATTGTTGAATTCTCAACCACCCATATTATCATATCAGTATATGATAAAAGCCTGGCCCTAGTTGCTATTCTGTGAAGGAAGGAGCATGCGACATCTTTAAACTGTAAATCTGAGGGCTTTTCATCATCAGCAATTGCCTTGACTTCCGTTACTTAAGGTTTTTTTATCTTCGAGGATATTATAGATGGCTTGCCACGTTGTAGAACCTCCATACGCAGTGGAAACAGTATCTGTGATTGTGGATGACATTTTTGTACATTCAAATTCCGCAATAGTTTGTTTGCCGTGTTTCTGCATTACTTTGCATATGGACATATCTTGAGGAAAAAATCCCTATTTAAGACAGGATAACGATCAAATGATGAAATATATAGTGAAATGACCGATCTTAAAAGAAAAGATTCAGGAAGCAGTTGTATCATTAATTAGCCATAACAAAAGAATAATTGTTCGCATTGGGATGATGAAACATGTTTAACTATTTCTGACATGATTAATTTTCACATTAAAACCTTTATTAAAACCTGTCAAATCTGTCACATCGTGTATTTTTGAACTTGTTCTGTGAAACAAATTTTTTTAACAAGTTTTACGTTATGCAATATGCGATTTCATGATAATGCGAAATCGCAAAATCACCTTTATCGAGATATCGCAATATCATAATATTGATAAGTAATGTCTTAAGTTTTGAGTGTATGTGCGATGTGCGATTTATGATGCCGCTTGCGAAGTTTTAAATTGCAAATCGCAAATCGGGATTTCATGTTTTGTGCTTAAATTTTAATGGGAAAAATATTATGCGGGATGCGATTTGCGATAAGGTGATCACAAAGATATGAAAATGGAATTTATTAATTTCTTTTTGTTTTTTGTTTTATTTTTCCAAAACAACAATATTTTGGAGTTTGATTTTTTTTATTCAAAATGAAAAAAATACATTTTAAGAAGGGTCCCTATTTATATTATCAAATTTTAAACTATTTTGAAAATGAAAATGGTGGGGGGGGGGGGGGGGGGGGTTGTTTCATAGCACAACACCTGGGTGGCATGTTTGTGCATCTGATGCATCTGGATTGTCGGGCGGGTTAGGGGTTATGTCGAACCCCAAAATGTTGAAATTTGTAGCCTTTAAAGTGTTTGCAGCTATAATTCTCACTAGATATGTGACGGGCACGAGAAAGAGAATTAGATTCCTAAATATATATGCACCATACGCTAGTCGCTAAAAAGAGTTTTGGGAAAGGTTGATTTCTTTAGGTATGTCGGGGCTCAACTCTCTCCTTATGGTGGGGGAACTAAATTTTTCCCTGGGGCTGAATGGGGTATAGGGAGCTAAGGCAAGGGAAAATCCCCTCACAGCTTTCGATACCTGGTGGATGGAATTTTATGCAATGATTGATGTCGTATCACATACCTTATATCCCACCCGGAGGAATGGAAGGATAGGGGGGAAGGCATCTCAAAAAGGCTTGATGGTTTTTTACTTAGCCGCAATCTACTGGATAGAATTTTGGAGGTTAATTATTCTATCATCCCCTGGTTTATGTCAGATCACCATCCGATTTTACTATCTTGGAATGGGATGGGGAATTGGAGGGCATACCCATTCAAGTTCAATCCACGATGGCTTAAAGTGGAAGATTTTCATGGCATGCTCAATAGGATATGGACCACACATAACAATCATATTTTTAGGTCCTCTACGAAAACACTTCATTAGAAACTAAAAAAACTCAAGGTTGAGACTATAAAATGGACCACGATGAAGAAAAAGGAAGAATTAATTCAGTTATTTCAAATTGATAGTATGATTGAGAAGTTAAGTGATACAAAAGATCCGTTATATTTTTTGGAGGCATATTGAGATAATATCATATCACTGAATGGGAGAAGAGGGGAGATCATAAAGGTCCAGGAGTAGGACATCAAGCAGAATAGCAGGGCTTTATGGATTAAGGCTAGTGATAGGAACACCAAGTACTTTCACTTACAGTTTAACCTCTGAAAAAATTAAAATTACGTAAAACAGATGAGGGATGATGACGGGAACACGTATTCCACACAAAAGGCCTTAAAAGAGGTAGTTGAGAGACATTTTTCCTAACTTTTCAATGCCAGGCTTCATAGGTATGCAGACCAAGCACCCTTTATTGAGCTGATCCCGTCATTAATGTCTCTAGAGGACAATGCTAATTTGGTCAGGGAGATTTCTAGCAAAGAGTTGGTGGCCACATTAAAGGAATGTGCGAAGAACAAAAGTCCTGGTCCAGATGGTTGGGGGTGGAAGTGTTTCTCTCATTTAAGGATCTAATGATCTAGGATCTTCTTAAGGTTCCTAAGGAAATACACTCCAGGGGATTCATCATAGGGGAAATTAATGCAACATTCATTATTCTAATTGTGAAGACAAGGGATCTAGTAACATTTGTTGACTTTAGACCCATATCCCTGTGCAATTTTGTATATAAAGTTATGTCAAAACTAATTGCAAGGAGACTAAAGCCTGCATTGAAAAACCACATTACAGAGGAAAAACTTGGATTCTTAGAAGGGAGGCAGATTCAAGAAGCAGTTGGAATTGCACAAGAAATGGCACATACTATTTATTCGAAAACACAACAATCAAGACTCTTGAAGGTGGACTTGTGCAAAGCGTATGATCATATTGATTGGGAGTTTCGAATAATGATATTAATTAAAATGGGCTTGAATGCTGATAACTCATGGCATGTGTCAACACAAAAAACTTTGTTGTCATTATCAATGGCCTACTATATAAATTCTTCTTGGAATTTATAGGGTTGAGGCAAGGTTGTGTGCTATTGCCATTATTGTTTTTGCTGGTGATAGACACACTTAGCAGGAAAGTGATGTATATTAAGGAGAGAGGTATAATCAAGGGGGTCAAAATCTCTAGACAACATTGGGTGACACACCTTATGTTCGCATATGACTTAATATTTGAGGGTTAGGCTAGTATGGAAGAATGGAACGCCATCTACAGATCCATTAAGGAGTTTGGATATGCTTCTAGGTTGCTTATGAATGCAACCAAATCCCTCCTAATTCACAAAGGAGAGAGAGATAATAGAATTCATGAAATCAACAATCTCTTTGGGGTGAACACAAAGACCTTAATTGAAGGTTCCACATATTTAGGGTTTGTGCTAAAACCCTTGGATTATAGAAACAAGGATTGGATCTGGATAATTGAAAAATTCAAAAATAAATTAGACTTGTGGACACATAAGTGGATGACTCTAGGTAGTAGTTCTGCTCAAGTCGACCGTTCAAAACCTATCCATTTATTGGATGCACCTATTCATGCTACCTAAGGAAATTATAGATATAATACAAGTGATCATGAGCAGGTTCCTATGGTCTGGTGCAATATTAGGTTCTAATGATGAGTGAAAATTACATTTGGTTTAGTGGTCCATCATCTCCAAACCATTTGATCTTAGTGAATTAGGTATTATAGAGTTGTACAACTTCAACAAAGCACTACTTATCAAAAACATGTGGAGAGCTATTGTGGGTGATGGAATTTGTTCCTACATCATACAAGCCAAATATATTTATGGGAAATCCTTCACTAATTGGATTACTAGTGGCACCAAGAGGAAAAATCAGAGTTCCTATACATGGAGAAGTATGCATAAGGTTATGAAATTACTTATTGGCTTTATGAGATGGGATGTAGGGGATGGAACTAGGATACATGTAGGTCTAGATGCTATGGCTAGAAATAACACCTATCATACCTTATTAATGTAGGTTTTACACCATTTTTATAGCAAAAAAAATTCACTTTTGAAACAAGTATCATGACTGGGAACACAGATTTTAGGCAGTTTAGCTTGGAGGTCAACGAAGGAGTTGGATCTACCTATTGTCTTGCACAAGGAATGGGAGGTATATAACAGTGTATTGAGACATTCTGGGATATCCCATATGAACAAAGAAGCTATGATGTGTTGGGATGGAAAATTAAAGAAAGGAAGTCTGATGGTCAAGGAAATTTATTTACAACTACCATTTTTTGAGAGCGGGACAAAGGTAACAAAAAATTTCCAAACCATCTGGAATTAGCAGGCACCAAACAAGCTCAAATTCTTTGGATGGCTTGCGTACCACAATCAGACTTTAACTTGGAAAAATTTGCAAAATAAAGGAGTATAGGAGCCGAGTATATGTGCTATGTGTAGGAGGAGAGGTGATGAGATCAATCACATGTTTGTAAACTTCCCATACACTACAACCATATGGGAGGGAGTCTTGGGTTTATACAATATATTCAGTAAAGGCACTTATTCCAAACTCACTCTATTGTTGAAGGCATGGTCCATTAGGAGAATTTTGAGGTCTAAAATGGGCATCCTAAGGAAATTATAAAATAATAGTGGAAATAATAAAATAAGATTTGATTACATCATCAAATTTTAGAGGGAAAAAAGAAAAAACTACTTTTTCAAATCTTATTTTCCACTTATCTCGCAAAGTTTTTACTCAAATTTCGAGTGGGAGTACTTATTGAATGCAAAATTTAATTCCTCATCCAAGGAGTACCCATGTTTCATACTTTCGATGGATACTGCTACATGAAAAATGAGAAATACATGAAAAACATGATCGCAATCACATTTTTTCATGTATTTCTTAGTTTTTGTGTAGCAGGGTCCATCGAAAGTATGCAACATGGGTACTCCTTGGATGAGGAATTAAATTGCATCAAATGAGTACTCCTGCTCAAACTTTGAGTAAAAGTTTGGGTAGATAAGTTGAAAATATGAGCTGAAAAAATAGTTTTATTATTTTATTATTTTTTAACCCTTTTCCCTTTTACTTAAAAATTGGTAAATTGCCCCCCATGATTGACATCATCATCTTGAATCCTATTGGTTCTTATAAAGTTAATTTTTTTTGTACATTTTTCTTAGGAGGCCCATTTTAGACCTCAAAATTCCCCTATTGAAAGGATAGAAAATACAGGGCATTGTCACTATATGTGGTATGGATCATATGGAGAAGATGTAATGCCATCATTTTCGAACAGAAGAAAATTGAGTCACATGAGGAAATTAACAAGACGATTGTGTATTTCAACAAAGTCGGAGCGGCGCATACAGTCAAACAATATAGGGCCTTCAGACCCAAGGAAATTTGACAAACGTTCCCTGCAGGCTTCATTGATGGAGCTAGCGTGAAAAGGTTGTGCGAGTGTGGAGCCATCATATATCTATAAAAGAAGGTTTATTTTTACTTTTGGTGGGAGGGGGAAGAGGAACGAACAACAGAGTAGAAATTATCACTTTATGGGGGGTACTAAGTGCTTCCAGGTGGTTGGATATAGATCAGATAAAAATTTATGGAGATGTTAAAGGTGTCATTGAATGTGTGAAGGGTTGCAATGAATTTAATCCACCTATTCTAAACAACTGGATGGCTTGCATCAAAACATTGGTAAGGACCTTCACTAATGTCATCTTCGAACATTTGTTTAAGGAACAAAATGGAACTGATCTACTCTTAAAAAGAGGCATAGGTAAGGAAAGTGGTAAGTTCTTTTTCAATGCTCATGATCATGGATCTTTGGTAAATGTAGGTACCATCATTTACTCATAATACAGAGTAGCAGGGTGGAGCACTGGTAATAGGAAGCATATGAAAACATAGAACAAATTTTGTGATGTAAAAAATTTCTTAAGAGGCTCTAAGTGTCATTTTGTCACACACAGATCACAATTTTGATTAAATGAAATTTTCTATAGCAGTATTTATATTTTAAGTAGCGATCTGGCTTGTAAAACTCTAGCTGCAAAATAGAGTGAAGATCTGACTATATAAGGAAGATAAGTCTCAAGTCTGATGTACTACCTTTTATATAAATATAATAAGTAGCATTTTTTTCTTCTCGACATATATATATATATATATATATATATATATATATATATATATATATATATATATTATAACTTTACTAACCACGTTAATATTTATTTTCATTTATAAAAATAATTAGTTTTTGGAAAAATCATTTTCAATGTGTTGACTAGGTTTATATGTGTTAGATCTAAGACTTTTGTCATCCATAATTTAGAAAAATGTCTTTCGGATTAATCACATCATTAAGAATTGGTTGATATTTTGAACCATCTAATGTAGTTTATATAATAAATATTATTATAAATTTATTAACCACATTAATTTATTGGCATATATAAGCATAAAACATGGCTTCAGGTACAATTCAACTACAACTGGAATTCGAGGGTAGAATGTTGTTTTTTACACTGTCACAAAGCTCAAATTTCAATTCAAATTGATGTCAAGGAGGAGGGTGATGGAGGATACGGGGAGGGGGAACAACCTGCATGATTGTTGTTAGGGTTTAATAATGAATGGCATTAATGGTTTCACGCGGTGCTAGCATCAAATGATCGATGTCCATATATCAATAGCATTGAAATTCAGGAAAACATATGCCTCTATGGGCTAATGTGAAGAGGGATGAGCAGTGTGCGAGCTTTGCGCACATGAAGAGCTCCACACAAGAAAAAATTCACACAATGAACTTCACATTTCAATTTTGCAAAATATGTAATTAATAAGATCTAATTATAAAAATAATTAAAAAAAGAAATTGAAATTCAAAGTAATAATATTAACGTCAAAGTTGTGCAGAAAAATGAAATTTACTATTAAGCTACATAATTAACCAAATTTAATAATAAATTAATATTTGAGAGATGGCTTATGTGATCTATAAATTGTAAATAAAAAATTTTCTGCATCTATTTCCTTGATCTGTGCTGTCATCTTTTCTTGAATATGATCTAAGGCCTTGATTGGTGCTCTCATCCCGTCGAGAAGATGAACCAAAATAGTTGGTTTGAAATGCATAGATGAAATTGTTTTGTATGTGATTATTACCAAAATATTTTTATTCACAATGAATTAATAGTAAATTTTAATTCATTATTATAGTTAATTACCGTAAATATGCCACAATGAATTAGAGTCAAACTTCTTACCAGTTAAAATGGTAACAATAATAATGAATTATTTGAACAATGCACAGTTGGAACATATTTTGATTGTTGCTTTCATATTATTTACTAATTAGAGGGTTTTTTAACAAAGGCTAGTTGTAGTGTATTCTGATTGCTACTTTCAATGCTTGTTTTGATTTTTGACCAGTAACATATGGAAAAGGATCATGAATCTCAATACAAATGTTGGATTACTGAGAAAGGAAAGAATTACAGTTCTCATCAATTTTATAGTTCTTCTCAACTTCCTTGCATCAAGGATTGTACAATAAGCTAAGTAGCTAAGTTCATTATGTGGAGCTCGATACTCCCACATAGTGAGAAGTCATCCTTACTCCCTTATAAAATTATTTTAATGAATTAATTATATGTACACCAGCTATGTCAAATAGCAATGTCCGATAGAAAAAATACAACACATATGATTAAGGTTTCTTTATTCGGAAAATAAAGAACTCAATAGATATACATATGTTTCATTGAATAAAAAATTAGGCATCTCTTTTAGATGGTAAATTGTATTAAGTAAAAAAATTTCAAGATAAAGATTAACATTTATGATTCTCCATTTAAGTTATGTGGCAGAGTATCACCATTTGAGTTTAATCAACTAATGCTTTTCCATATGGACATTATATATTGTATATTTTTCAGTTGTTAAGTGCGCAATGGACGTAGAACATATGATAGTATTGTGAAGCCTGTGTGGAGGTGGCTATGTAGAGGAAGTTGTGTAGGTGGTTCTGTGAAGGAAGCTTGTGCGAAGCTTTGGTTGTGCAGAGTAAACATGTGCAGAGGTGGTTGTGTGGGGGTGGTTATGTTGAGGAAGTGTTCTAATTTGACTTTCACCTCTTCATAAAGTTTATGGACAAAAAATCTATAATGCAAAGGAATTTCAAGTTCTTCCATTCTACGCCATAACTTATCTCTAGGGATTGTGTCAAATGCCTTTTTGAATTCAAAAAAACAACATAATACTTCTTATTTATCCCCCAAACCTTTTCAATAATGTGTCTCATTCTGATGCCATTATACACTATAGAATGCTTTGGCCTAAAACCCACTTGTCCTTTTTCCCTCTTTTATTTTACTTTTTCCCACTTACTAATTCTATTTTCTACCATGCTGCCAAAAAGCTTTTCAAACAAAGGTTTGACCATAATGGTTCTATAATTTGAATGATTATTAATGTCTCCACTTTTAAAAAGAGGTATTTCTAGGCTAGTTTTCTAATCACTTGAGAATCCTTGTTTAATGATGTTGTTGAATATTTCCATGATGTGTGGTGCAAGAGTGTTCATTCCCCATTTTAGATACTCTGCTTTAAGTTCAACCAAGTCCTTTTCCTTTCCTATTTTTAGCTTCTTAATTCCAATATCCACCTCCTGTAACATGAAGAGCTTTCTAGTTGTGTTGATCCCTAGGGGAGGCTCAATCTCTGATTATTTCTCACATAGTTTTTTTTCATATTCAAACCATTAATTGGCTGTAATATAATTTTGGTTTTCTTCTTCCTTGGTTGAAGTTCCTGCCAAAAAAGATTTGGGTTATTCTTGCTTAGATATATTAACTCTTCTCGCCTTGTTTTCATGAACTCATATTTTTTCCTTTTTAGTATATACTTATATAACTTTGCCTTCATATTCTCCTTTCTTGTCTTTTTCAAGGTTCTCCTTGCCATTTTGCATTCCTCATCAAACCAAGTATTTAAAGGTAAACAATTTGATTCTGATTTCTTATTTTTTTCTCTTTTTCACTTCTCAAGTGCACTTTGAATTATATTTGTTAACTCATGATTGTTGAAGCTTTGGAAACCAAATTTCTCCTTTTGAAATAATCACTCCAACATTATATTGAAAATAGTGCAATTTTCTTATGTTAGAAGAATTTTTCCCCTTGATAGTGATTACCAAGAGCATTGGGTTTTTCTCCTATGCTGCCTTTCTTCTAACCATGATAACTTTATATAATTCGGTTATGGTATGATTTTAAGTCCAAAATATGCTCTCCAATACTAAATTTGTTTATCTTTTCTATCAATATTTGTGAACAAATCACATAATCAATGATAGCTGCCCCATTGGACGTGTTGCAATTGAAGTTCCAAGACCTTTTCTATATATATAGATCATTGCAAACAATTATGTTGAAAGCACCACACAGTGTAAGAAACTCCTCTCCAAAATGGTTGCTAACTTTGTCATCTTTTGAACATCTCACCAATTGGTGATTCTCCTCTTGAGTGATCCAAATAGGATTATGATCCTATTTGCAACAAAGAATACTAGCTTGCCGATTTTCTGTTCTAGCATTAAAATTTCCCACTAAAATCACTTCTCCTTGTTGAGAGTACGATAAAATATCTTTCTTTAAAGCTGCATACAGATCCTTGCTATCTAGCCCCTTATTTTCGTAACTTTTTGATACTTGAGGGGCAAAAAAACATGCCGAAATTCTTATGTGATTCTCATTCTCTACTATTTTTAACCATAAATATTGTTTATTTCCATCTTCTTTCATCAACTGAATGTGATGACCTTCTTTTTATTTCACTAAAACTAGTATTCCCCTATAGCCTTTGCCATTTTCCATTATGTTGTGCACAGGGAGCATGTGCGGAAGAAGCATGTGCGGTGAAGCATGTATGGAGATGTAAATGTAGGCGAAATAATGAATTCTACTTTCATTAATTAGAGATAGTGGTGGAGGTAGGGACTATGTTGCATTGCAACTATTTCTCTTATTTATCATATCATAACATTCATTGAAATTTATATTATTAAATTTTAAATTTTAAAAATAAAAAGTAATAGCCTTGAATGAGCCACTTATTAAATGATAAATTGTGGTTCTATAAAACCCATAGGGTACAAATAATAGGATTAAAAATAAATTATTTAAATGTATTTGCTAAAATATTTCATATATCGAGGTGCCATGTTATATTTATCTTAATTGAATTTTAAGTTGATTGCTTTAAACTTCAATTATTTACAACCTAATCTAAGTTATTTTTTTAATAGTTGTTATTTTGTTGCATTTGTAAGATGAGAATTAACGATCAATTCCTTATCACTTTAGCAATTTGGTGGACTAACATATACTATGTAATACATGGAAGGAGAGAGACATTTCTAATGATGGTTGATGGTGTTAGGAACAAAAACATAGATTTCACCGGCTTCTCATTATCCCTCTTCACAAAGTCAATAATGATAATTCATATTAGATGTTAATGTGTATTTTTTTTACGGAACTAATTCCTATTATTTTCCAACAGTCATTTGTTTATATTTTTATTGGACCATTCTTTGTCATCATGCCAAAATTTTCTTCACTACAAATGTTAAGACATTAATCTATGCATAATCATCGAATTGTATTTAACCATCCATATCTCCTACCAATATGCATAATGTAAACCATGGATTATTCTTGAATATGGTGTAGCTAGGCCATAAGGATATATTTTACATTTAGCAAATCCTGTAAATTTTCCTCTAACTGCAAATAGTTCATCTATTGCTATAAATTTGTAATAATGTTGACCATAGAGAAAATTGATCCTTATCATCTCCCAACCCTATGATTCATGTATTTTGGAATCATAAGAAAGGAACTAGAAACAAAATGACCCAATCTTAATTTCCATCATTGAACTAAGATGCTTATGTTTTGTTGGAATCCACACTTCTTTCCTTTACTCATTAATATCATTGACTTTAAGGGAAACTACATCCAATGGTATCATCGTTTATTTTACTCAATCCATCCCCAATTGATATTTTTTTGATCTAAAGTTTGACATATTTCTCTACTAGGTCATATAAAAGCGCAACAAAAAAAAATACACCTAGTTTTCCTTGCACTCCTACTTCCCAAAGGTGTTGTAGTACAACCTCCTTGTCATGTCATTTCATGCTTTCAAAATATGTTTTCTCTTTGGTGGATAAGATTCATGTAATGTTAATAGGATTCTAGGCATTCTCTAATGAACATTTTCAATGCCATTGGTCTCTATGATTTTTTCTCACATTAGCAACTTATTGATAGTATAAGTGCCACCTTCTATTTTGACGATTTGTTATAGTATGATATGGCTCAGTGAAGTTCCTTTTCCACGACCTACACTTTTTTAAAGTTATTGGTATTATCCCATATGTTTTCAACATATGTGTCCTTTAATTGTCCTTTGTTATTTTAAATAATGAAAGTAAAATTCCAATCATATTTATATCACTCAAAAATTAATTTTTCCATCGAAGGTTTTGGAAGCCTCCATGTATATGTAGTGTCACTTTGATTAACATTCTTATAAGTTTATTTGCTACGAATATTTTCCCATGTCATTTCCAATACTTGAGTATTGTTGTTAGGTCCCTATATTACTAGTATAGTCCATTCTTTTTGTTAGTGTAACCCCCTTATTGTTATTGTTGTACCCCTGTAACCCCAATATTGTTATTATTGTGCCCTTACATTATTATTGTTAGGTTGGCTAGGATTATATTGTGACCCCATGGATCCCTATATATAGAAGGAGGTTTTGTCAGTTGTATCATCCAAGAATTGTTCATTTATGTAATGTATTTGGAGGTTTCCCCCTCAAAGTGGCTATTTCTAAGGTTTTGATCTGACTTTTCTTCTATTTTTGGAGCTGGTTTCATAACATTTGGTATCAGAGCTTTGGATTCTAGGGTTTCACTGCTCCAAATAGGTCATCGTGGAATTTTCATTATAATGTTTTTTCTACGAAGGTTTAGAAGTTGAATTTTTTACAGAGCAACGCAAAAATCCTGAGGAATGTCTTATAAAAATTTTAGATCTTGGTTAACAATATTTTCAGAGATATGATCTGTGCAAGTTAGGGTTTTTTTAAGCTCTGAATTTCACCTAAAATAGTTCATCGTGGAATTTTCCATATAACTTGTTTTCTATGAAGGTTCAGAAGCTTAAAGTTTTACAGAACAAAGCCAAAATCCTGAGGATATTCATGTAAAACTTTCAGATCTTGGCTCAAAATATTTTCGGAGATATCATCTGTGGAAATTAGGGTGTTTTCAGGTTCCCAAATTTCATCTCAAAGAGGTGACCGTGGGAAAATTGTCATAACTCTCTCTCTAAGTGTCAGATTGGAATTCTGTAAAAATTGGCCACAAGTACACAGACTGTAGTTTCCTTTGTATAAATTTTAGAGCTGAAGGAGGAAACAATGACATGTGGCACTTTGTACAAGTTCGCTCTATTGAACCAGTCCATAATTAGGTCATTGTGGGAGATTGGGTATAACTTTGCCTTGAAGAATCTAAATCAGGTCTGACCTGTGGCATTCGAAAGAAGATTCAGAGGACTCCTACATGGCCGAATTTCAGATATTGAAGATCCAAAATCATAGAGATAATTCAGTTTCAATATTGATCTCCCCAAACGCAAGAAAAACGTGTGCATTTTTTTTCGAATTGCATAAGTCTTGTGTGAAAAATCATTTTGAAGTAGTTCCAAGGGCATATTGAAGCATATATATTAGTATTTGGTTCTAAAATGCCACCTAAAAAGAATTCAACACCTATTAAGCCTTCAGAAGGCTCTACTATGACTCATGAAGAGGAAGAAGCGCAACATGACATATCAAAATTACAAGAGAAAGTCCACCAAATTTCGCTCTTGCACAGAGAAAAAAAATAAATAAATGGAAGTTTTGAAGAAAGGTGTGGAAGCTAAGATGGATGGTTTGAAGAAAGGCATGAATGGTTTGAAGAATGGCATGGAAGCTAAGATGGATGGCATGGAAGTTGTCATGGAAGTCAAGATGGATGACATGGAAGCTAAGATGGATGACATGGAAGCTAAGATCGATGAAAAAATGAAAGTCAACATGGAAGACATGAAGAATGATCTAAAAGTAGACATTTAAGGTTTGATGACAAGGTTAATACAATAAATTATTCCTTATGGTGGAAAGATAATAGAGGAAAGTCATGATGAGAACAAAATAAATGTTAATCTTGATTTCATAAACTCTAATGTTGGATTGAAGAACCACCATATTCAAAATATGGATATGAGAAAGTTTGATGGCAAGGATCCCGTAACATGGATACTATATATGGAGCAATATTTTAATCTCAATAATGTGCAAAACACACAAAAGGTACGCAATGAAACTTTACATTTAGAACAAAATACATTTGTATGGTATCGATGGCTTTGCTCCCATAAAAAAATTGTCACTTGGTCAATTTTTACGGAGGAAATGATAGCACATTATGAGGATACAAAGAACAATACCTTCTTTAGCCAATTGATAAATCTCAAAGAAAAATTTTCAGTGGCAGAGCACATTGAGGACTTCCAAAAATTGAATATAAGGGTAACTGTTATTCCAGAGGAACACATGATTGATGTCTTCATAGGAACTTTAAAGGATAACATCCAACATGAAGTTCGCGTTTGGGAACCTAATTCATTGGAGAATTCATTCAGGTTGTCAAGAAAAATTGAATGTAAAATTATGGAGACAAGGAAGCCTACCACTTACATATATAAATATGGAAGTGTTGCTACTCCTATATTTCCACAACCTTCAAGGTTGACACTGCAACAATTGGAAGAAAAAATAGCAAAAGGGATTTGCTACAGTTGTGATAGCAAATACACTAAAGGTCATAAGTGTGCTAAGAAGAAATTATTTTACATAGATTGTGAAGAGGAGGAAGAAAATGAATAAGAAACTTCAAAAGAAGAGGATATACACCAGGAACCAACCCTAGAAGAAAAAGAAATGAGTCTGACCATATCATGTAATGCATTGGCAAGAATTACCACTCCTCAAACTCTCAAGATAGAAGGAAATATCAAGACGAAAAAGGTAATAGTGTTGATTGATTTAGGTAGTACCAGTAATTTTATTCATTATAAAGTAGCCAAGGAATTGAATTGTTTCCTATACCCAACACCAGAATATCAAGTGATGGTTGCAAATGGAGGAACAATAAATTGCTCTGGAAAATGCCATAATATCAAGCTAACCATGGGGGAATATGTATTGAATATTCCAATGCTTCTCATTCCAATGGGAGGTGATGATGTTGTCCTAGGAGTACAATGGTTCCAATATTTGGGGATGGTAGCTTTTAATTTTTTAGAAATTTTCTTGAATTTTTTTTTTGGAAGGAAAGGAAATCAAAATACAGGGTATCGCAGGGAAGCCATGAAATATAATAAGCTCTAATGTCATGACAAAGCTTCTAAAGAAAGAACAATGAGTCGTAATTTCACAAGTATGCTCATTAGAAGTTCCAACATCACAATCATCTATTTCTCAAGATCTCCAAAAAGTCTTGGACAATCATTCCAAGGTGTTTGAAACTCCCAAAGGACCCCCACCTATTCGTGATCATGATCATGCTATTCATTTGATTCCAGGAAATTTTCCTCCAAACATTAGGCCTTACAAATATCGTTATGTCCAAAAGAGTGAAATTGAATGCATGATTGCAAAAATGTTAGAGGTTGGTGTTGGGTTTGTTTTATATTCTTTCCATGACTATTAACGTGCGTGGGGGTGATAGCCCCCCCTGTACGTTGCGCTGGGTGGAACGTATGGGGGGCGGCAGCCCCCCCATGTCGGGGTCTGGGTCAGTACCCTGGGAAAAAAATTTTGTTCCTTATTTTCCGGTGGGCGGACCCACCCATGGTTTTGTGCATGGGTTTGCACATGGTTTTGGGGCATGATGTTTTTCGGTCCCTGGTATTTTGTTGATCCGGTCAAGGGAACTATGGTTATGTTCTAATCCAGGGTTAATGGATTGGGGTTTATGTATGCTTCAGCATGTATATATATGTGTTGTAACACTAAAAGGAATATAATGAAAAATCAAGCTGGTCGTCTTGATTTGGGATCCAGGGGAAAATCTATGTGTATATCTATTTTATGTTTTATGCTCTTGCTTTTGTTTATTTTCTATTTTTAATATTTGTTTACAAGATGTTAATTTATTATATTAAAACTTATAGTTGGTATATAATTCAACATAGTCAAAGTTTCTTTTTGCTACACAGTTTGCTGAAAGAAGGATGGATCATGTATAAGCTTGAATGAGCTGTATTAAGATCATTATTAAAGATAACCCCCCCCCCCCCCCCCCCTATTCGCATCCATGAATTATATGATAATTTATTTTATTGTTGGGATCTTTGGTCTGTGATATCATCAAATTAGAATGAAGACTGAAGATATTCCAAAAACAACATTTCAAACTCATGAGGGTCATTATGAATTTTTGGTCACGCCTTTTGGCCTTACCAATGCACCTTTTGGCCTTTGAACATATTAAAGAGGCAATGTGCCTAGAACCAGTCTTAGCTATGCCAAACTTCACAAAAACCTTTATTGTGGAATGCGATGCCTCAGGAAATGGAATTGGTGTTGTTTTAATGCAAGAAGGAAGACTCATTTCTTTTGGAAGTTGTCCAATCAAAGGAAAGTATTTACAGAAAGAAATTTATGAGAAGGAAATCTTGGCAATACTACATGCACTAAAGAAATGGCGACCTTACCTAATGGGAAGGCATTTCAAGGTAAAAATTGATCATGATAGTCTTAAACACTTTTTGGAGCAAAGATTATCTTTAGAAGAGAAGAAAAAATGGGTCACAAAGATGTTGGGTTATGACTTTGAAATAATCTACAAAAAAGGGAAGCTAAATATTTTTACAGATGCACTCTCAAGAAAGGATGAAGAGGTGGAAGCATTTCTTTGTGCCATTTCTATTATCCAACCAGATTGGATAGCCGAAGCAAGGGATGAATGGAAGAAGGACGAAAAAATGTGGACACTCATTCAAAATTTGCAACAATATCCTAGTACATCTGACACATTTACTTGGAAAAATGATTCCCTATGGTACAAAGATCACTTATATATTTGCAAGAATTCCCAACTAAAAAAAAATATTCTTTTGGAATTGCACACTACTCCTTTAGGAGGACACTTAGGATTTTTTAAAACTTACCACAGGGTGAAGAAAGAATTTTTTTGGGATGGCCTTAAATCTGATATTCAAAAGTTTGTGGCGGAATATTTGGTTTTCCAACACAATAAAGTTGAGACAATTAAGACCTCGGGTCTTCTACAACCTTTATCCATTCCAAGTCAACGTTGGGAGGAAATTTCAATGGATTTTATCACAGGTTTACCTAAGTCCAAAGGAAAGAGTGTCATCATGGTGGGAGTTGATAGACTTACAAAGTATGCACACTTTTGTGCATTATCTCATCCATTTAAAGAAAGTACAATTGCTACTGCATTTATGAAAACAATTCAAAAGCTACATGGAAACCCAAATATTATTGTAAGTTATATAGATCCCATTTTTACTGGAAATTTTTGGACGAAATTATTTTCTTGTTTGGGTACTCAATTAGCTCATAGCTCATCCTATCATCCTCAATCTGATGGTCAAACTGAGATAGTGAATAAATTTTTAGAAGGATATCTTCATTTTTTTATATCTGATAAGAAAACATAATGGGTCAAGTGGTTACCTCTCGTTGAATGGTGGTATAACACTTCCTTCCATACTGTAGCAAAAATGACCCTATTTATGACACTTTATGGATATCATCCACTATCCTTCACATATTATTTAAGATAAAATTCTAAGGTTCCAGCAGTGGAAGATAACATCAAGCATTAACAATAAGTTCTACAACTCTTAAAGGATAACCTAAATTTGGCACAAAATCAAATGAAACAACAGGCATGTCAACATCCCAGCGAGAGAAGTTTTGATGTAGGAGACTGAGTATTTTTATGGATACAACCATACAAAAAATTGTCCCTCAAGCAAGCTAGGAAGGATAATAAATTATCGCTAATGTACTATGGTTCGTACAAGGTGTTGCAAAATATTGGTACTATGGCATACAAATTGGAGCTTCCTACTTCTCCGCGAGTGCATCTAGTTTTCCATGTTTCATGCTTAAAGAAGGTTATATGGGACAAAATTCTAGTTCAAACAATACTTCCAGAACTTGATGAGGAAGGAAAAATCATATTGGAACCTGAAGAAGTCATGGAAACAAGAACTCGACAACTACAAAATCGATCAATTTCAGAGTATCTCATCAAATGGAAGAACTTACCCATTGAATATTCTACATGGGAGGTTGATAATTTTATACAAAAGCATCCAGAGCTACTCAAGCGTTGACGACAACACTTTTTTGAAGGAGAGGGGCATGTTAGGTCCCTATATTACTTGTATATTCCCTTATTGTTGTTAGTGTAACCCCCTTATTGTTATTATTGTACCCCTGTAACCCTAATATTGTTATTATTGTGCCCTAGCATTATTATTGTTAGATCAGCTAGGATTATATTGTGACCGCATGGAATCCTATATATAGAAGGAGGTTTTGTCATTTGTATCATCCAAAAATTGTTCATTTATCTAATGTATTTGAAGGTTGCCCCCTTGAAGTGGTTATCTCTCTTTTCTTCTATTTTTGGAGCTGGTTTCATAACAATTGTTTCTTCTTGTCCCCTAAAGATGGTGTTTTCTTTATTCCAATCCTAGGTGTAATGAACATTACACATATAAAACCGTACACATGTGTGTGTGAGAGATAGAAAAAGAAAGAGAGATAAATATTTAAGCAACAAATTAATGTAGATAAAGTGTCACATCCTAATTGAAGACATGATCTAATGAAAGAGATTACTCGAAAACCTTGTGACAATATGTGTGTCTCTGTGTATCTATGTGTATGTATGTGCATATAGATATGTATGTATGCATGTATATTGTCGTATAAGTCATTGAAAAAATCCTTTCTATATTATTAAAGTATTTATTTGTATTATATGGATTTCAATCTATTGTTTTTCTTATGTTGAATATTTCCTTATTGAGTGAAAATTGTTCATTTCATTTTGTATCAACATTGTTTTTTTAATTTAGCCCTTGGCCACATTATTTTATCAAAACTTGTCCAATCTAAATTTTGGTGTCCTCTATCTTTTCAAATTTTTTTTTTGGTCTTTACCATAATTATCCTTTGGCCATTCACCATTTAAAATTTTTATTGAAGAATTTCAAGCAACTATATATTGAATTTTTTATGAAGATCATCCACTCCCAAATTCATCTACAATTATAATGGGAAATATCCATCAATATTAATTTGTTAGTTATTTTTATAAGTTTAAAATAAATAAAATAAAATAAAAAATTATTAGACTTGTATTTGGAATAGAGAAAAATTGATCAGTATATCTCTATTGTATAAGTCATCATTTGAAATTTGAGATCTTAGATTGCCATAAAAATCCAAAAATAGATATTTATACTAACATATATGGTGGTATCAAAATGGTTTAGGCTTCATACTCATCATTAGTTCAAGTGTTAGTCAATATAGGGTGGGTGCAAACTAATGATGGCATCTCATGACATGTTAGTGACAGTGCAAACTTTTGAAAAATAATGATATGTTAACTTGGAGGAATGATTAGAGGTACTCACACAAGAATTTAAAGATCATGTAAAAATATTAAATGTATGCAAATGAATTAACTTTATGAATATATAATTTATATTTATAAATAAGTTTAGTTGGATTGTGGTCAATAATTATATAATTTTACTAACTTCTCATGGCACTAGGTATCTAGATACATTACCATAAGTCTAGGAAAAGGCTATATAATGAGACCCTCTCAAGGAGAAAGGGTGTAGGAGAGGGAAAAAATCTCAGTGATGTTGGTGTATTTATGTTTGAACTTATCTTACATGTGAGATGAGCCTAGTCTTCTTATAATTCAAGGGAATGATATTGTTTTTTTTTGCTAGTTTAGACTAATCCTACACCCACGGGTTTCGAACCGATGACCTTGCAGAACGGAGTGCCTTAACAGTGCACCCCATCACCGACTGTTCTACGCCTCGTGGGCCAAGGGAATGATATTGTTGAGGATTAGAGATGATATCATATTGTTACCAAGGTATATTGTGTCTTGTACTTGTTACATTGATATTAATGTGAATTTTTTCCCTTCAAATGTCTTGTTTATGATATGGAAAGCTTTATCATGTTTTTGTATTGAGTTTATTCACTATGTTAATATATCTTCCATGGAGTGAAGAATCATTTTTGTATGTTTTTTGTTGTGTATAGGATCTTAGGTCTAGAAGTTGGAGTGAGAGCTACAAGCGAGAGTAGGATCTTCAGTAGAAAAGGTTCAACATATTTAACACTAATTTGTGAGGGATGAGGTGTGAACTCCTTTTTTTTGTATCTATTGTATATGATGATGGTGCTAGTATAGCTACCTGGGAATGAGTTTGATTATTCACACACGCTCTGAAAAATCTAGAGGAAAGATCCATGAAGGAACAAATTCTTAGCTTCTGAGTGAAATTTGAGCTAAAAACATGGAGTATATATAGAAAAAAAATCCATATATCATTTTTATGGCATCCTCTACTTTTTGTCTAGTCCAAAGTGCTTCCACTACATTGTGACTTACATTATGGATAAGTTCTTAAGAAAGGATTCATATCTAGTTCGCATTAAATATTTTTCTATAACTCCACTTGAATGACATCCAAGTCAATGGTATGATTAGAAATAATGTATATAGTTATTAAACAAGTACACATGGAATACATTATTTTATTTTAGAGTAGGAGGTAGGGAAAACTTATATTTCATTGGCCCCACTCTCTATAACATCACAAATTTTCCACAATATCATGGTGTTTTCTTGGAATAAACTCCCATTCTAAAGGAAAACCTCTTGGGATTTATCTTGGAATACATATGCTCTCCTACATTGAACTCCTTATGAATCCTATTACTATCTACATAATTTTTCTATCAATCTTGTACTACATGTTAGTGTCTATGAGTCACCAGTGATCAAATCTACTCTTTCTATGTGATTGATAAGGTCTTAGGGTCAAATGGTTATATTTTCAAATAAAGTTCTAATAAATTTGGCATCTCTCTGTTGTCATATGGTAATTGGTTATTGTGTAGGTCAGTGCCACTCCCTCCAATTTCTCATGGTAATCATCACTCATCATGATCATGTCATCATTTAGGTGTCCTAGGTCATCAAAAGAGTTAATGTGCCATCATATAGGTTGTGGTCTAGGATTTTCATTTGAATGTCATCATAATGTCAGTCATCAAAATCAAAAGGAAAACCATGTCCATAATTTGGGTCACCATCACGGGAGTTAGAAAATTAGGGAATAAATTAAAAAAGGTAACATTTCATTTTCAAGAAATTATGCTGTAGTACAATCACCTCATCAAGTCATTTCTCAAAAGTACATATGATGTTACACCACCACAAAACCAAAAAATCGAGTTTAAAGCTAATAAAAGAGCATAAAATCACTCAAGAAATTAATTTCATCCTCCAAGAGCTCTTGTACACCATTGTGACTCATCTTAGCCATCAGAGCATCGATTTTCATCACCAAACACCTTGCCCATCAGGTCGCTTTGTTTCTACTATACATTTGTTGCGCTTCTAGACACTCACTATATTTTTGAGTTTGAAGGTAAAAGCAAGAAAAAAGGAGGTAATTTCTCATCCAAGAATTTTTTAACACTCCTAAAAAATTAAGTGAAGCATTCGTCAGCCCTCTCATGCAGTGATTTCCCAAAAAGTGATGAAATCTCTTTCCTAGGGTTTTATATTGTGTTTTTAAGATTTCATGGTTTTTTATTTCTTCCAAGGAAAAAAATCCCAATGTTTTCTACCTAAAAACCATTTTACACACTTCATAGACCCTCCCCAACCATTTCCCATACCTATTTTCCCCATCTCATCATTTTTCCCTAAACATCCAAGCCCTCGCTGTGTTTCTGGGTTTTCCCTATGTTTTCCTCTTTTCCCCTCCTTCCCTCACCCATTCTAAGAAATTTCACTACCCTTGTATACCTAACATCTACCCTTACCCCCCAAAATTTCCCTATAATTTTTCCTAACTCCTATCCCATCCATTTATCTCCCTAAAATAGCTACTGTGTTTTCCTTGTTTTGCAGTCCTCAACCCCTATCCTTTTTTCAGTCAAGCAAGACTAACAACATGGATAGTGAGAAGAAGAAATACAACGAGGATAAATCTCAAGATATGAGCCAACTCATATGTAGGATAGAAATTCTTCAAAGTTTATCAAGAGGTCATTTGAAGAGGCAAGCTGCCTAGGGTTTTGTGAAAAAGTACAAGAGGTGGGCTACCATTGTAAGATGACTAGTCTATTTTCCGCCAATTTTAAGAGGAACAAGACCACCATAGCATGGATGGACTTCCTGGTATCAACATAGGTCATAGCTTCAACCACTGGTATCCCTAACCAAGGATAAATTTGGTTTAAGTGGATGGATTTGGACATAGAAAATTATAAAGTGTTCCTGAAACCACAATATAAGGAATCTCACTCTAATATTTTCCCTTGCGGGAAATTATTGGATAAATATACTCCTTTGATGAATATGATTATGAAATATTTCACTTGTGAAAGCAGTTTTAGTAGGTTGTATCAATATCACATAATATTGTTGATGCACTTCACTTCCATCAAACCACTAAATCTACCCAATTACTTGTTCATAAGTTTGGTTAAAATGATATAGAAGGTGCAGACAAAGGGAAAGGATCATTCAACTAGCTTGTTTCATCATTATTTGATCAAAATCATAGTTCTCCACTAGCTCACATAGATCAACATGCCATGGGAGACCTTCTTGGAGAAAATTGCTCTTATACCTACTTCAAGTCAGCCAAAGAGCCCAAGTGTTCCTTCATCAGCTAGACCACAGGAGTTTGGGTCGTCAAGCAAGCCATCAGTGAAAAAAACTCAACCTAGAGCAAGTTTTTAGAGACCAACAAAAGAGGTAAGTGGTTAGTTTTTTCCCCTGAGATTGAAAATTATATGGTTACACCTAGAACTAGAACTAGGTTTAATGCTAAGAAACTACATAAGGAGGTTGTGAGTGATAAAGAATTTCAAATTGAAGCCATGATGGAATCACCTAGAGACATAGATAATTCACCTTTCCAACATCATGAAGAAGTGCCTCCTGCAATAGAGATGACTAACCTAACAAAACACCTTGAGGACAAGGCAGCTGAAGACACACTGAAAGAAAAAGAGGCACAAATAAGAGAGCTCAAAGATGACCTTGCTAAGGAAAATTTCATGGTTTCCCTCTTGGAACAAGAGAATAGGCGGCTCAAACTAAACCTATTGTTGCAAAGAAAACCACAAGGGGGCCATCCATCATCTAGTAAGGCCTATATTGTGGTAGAAAAAGACAATGGCAAAGCCATAATTTATCTGGATCAATTAGAAGACAAATTAATTCAGGCATAGCGAAGAAGGCCTAAAACTAGAGCAAAAGAAAGAAGAGAAAAACTTGAAAAAGAGTCATATCCTCCTCAAGCCCACAAAGACATCAATGACATCATATCTGCTGAAGTTGAATAAGACAGAGAATTCTGGCTTTGGGTAGTAAATGAACACCTAGAGAAGCTGTTGACGAAGGAAAATAGAGACACTGCCATGCGGAGGCACATGACAAGGCATTGTTACACAAGAAATTTGATTTGGAAGATTGGGGTTAAGAACATGAAAAAAAAGCCCAAGAAGACCCTAAGAAAGCTCAAGAATAAGGATAGATTTGATATTTTGGCTTGTGAATCCTTAGTTGCTTGAAGGCATGATAGAAAAATGGAAAAGGAGAGAAATTTTGGCAAAATTTTAAAAATTTTTGGGTTTTTTGTCACACAGAAAAAACTAGTGCACAAAAACATAGTGTGTGCTTGTTGCGCTTTTTCCTAGAGGCTCCAAATGAATATTGAAAAGCATGTGGAGGTGTCTTTTGCTTAGTAAATTCCAGAAATATACTTGGGGTTACTTTTTAGTTCATGGATTTTCAAAAATAAATAAATAAAAATTTAAGAAAAAATTTAATTTTTTTTTTTTTTAAATTAAAAATAAAATTAAAAATAAAAACCCACCTATTTTCAACCCTTCTATCACTGTTTTGAGTCACTAACTGCGATTGTACAGTAGTTGTGTTATAATCAGTTTTGGGGTGTATTAAAGATGTATTTGTGGTTATTTGAAGATTCAGAGGTGTAGTAGACATCCTAACCTATCTATACCATCCTTCAAAAAATTTCAAAGATCCCTCAAAGTCATCAAAACATCTTGCCAAAAAATTTTGCACTTCTACTGCCAGACGCTGCGCTTCTGTAACTGTTCGCTGTGTTTCTGGGGTTAAAATTTTTTCTTGACACATGCAGGTCAAAAGTCAAAATGGTTGATGTAAAAACTATATCATGAGTTGTTTGATGGTTAATAGGTCTATTTATGGTCATCTTTATTAAAGAATCTTATGTTTAATGACTTGAGACAAAAACTCAACTTATTAGCTAAAAAGGGGGAATGTTGTTTCTAACTCCCCTAGGAATAGGCTATGAGTAATTAGGTGAATTAATTAGTTGCTATGTATAAGGATTCGACTCCTATAGGTGGAATGTTATTTTATTTTCTATATCTACTCAGAAATAAGTCATTGAAAGGGTTGGATATGTGAAGTTCTCACTCTTTGGCGCTAGTGTACTTGAATATTTTCAAAAGTAATTTACAGGCAGTTGCAGTTGCTATTATGATATTCTTGTGATATGGTTAGTGACAATGTTTTTCTCCATTTTTCCTCATGCATATGATGATTAAGTAATTATGAAAACCATCTATGTTCTTCTTGTGGTAATATCATAAGTTTTAAGCAAAATACATTGCTTCATATGCTCTGTTTTATATGAGATTTTCATGTAAATGTTTTTATCTTCCAAGTAAATAAATTCATACTTGTATGCTCATGTTACTCTTTCTACATGACTTTTTCCTCACTGCATTACAATGAATAATTCCAATTGTGTCACTAGTCATACATTAGGGGAATTTTGAGGTCTAAAATGGGCCTCCTATGAAAAATGTACAACCAAAATAGAGTTTATAAGAAGCAATAAGATTCAATATGATGATGTCAACCATGGGGGATGATTCACCTTTTTTGGAGTAAAAAGGTAAAAGGATTAAAAATAATAAAATAATAAAACTACTTTTTCAACTCGTATTTTGAACTTATCTACCTATGGTTTTACTAAAATTTCGAGCAGTAGTACTCGCTGGATGCAAAATTGAATTCCTCATCCAAGAAGTACCCATGTAATTGCATACTTTTGATGGACCCTACTACACAAAAAATGAGAAATACATGAAAAAATGTGATTCCAATCACATTTTTCATGTATTTGTCATTTTTCTTGTAGTAGGGTCCATCGAAACTATGCAACATGGGTACTCCTATAAGGAATCAAATTTTGCATCCAACGAGTGTTTCCGCCATAAATTTGAGTAAACCCATAGGGTGATAAGTTGAAATTATGAGTTGAAAAATTAGGTTTTTCTTTTTTTCCCTCTAAAATTTGATGATGTAATCTAATATTATTTTATTATTTCCACTATTATTTTATAATTTCCTTAAGAGGCCCATTTTAGACCTCAAAAATCCCCTAATTTTTATCTTTCCGCATCCTATATTTCTACAAATCACCTTATATATTTGGATTTAGTTCCTAAATTGGTACTTCTTACGCAACAAACTTAAATAAAAAAAACCATAATTAAACTTTACTGAGCTTATAACTAGCCTAAATCTTTATATTCTCCAGTCATTTCCATTGGTTGTGAGACTGAGCTTGAGAGAGCCCTCTCTGACTTGGTAGGGCTAGATACCAAGTCTAAAGTTGTTTTTTGGTTACCCCTTTAGCTTCTTTTCTTAGCCTTGGGAAACTGAAGGGAGTTAACACTGCAATCAAGTTATGCCTCTCTTTTTCCACTTCCTGTTGCATTTCCTTTAGCATGCATGGTCTAAGTGTGATACGATCCATTGAATTATCTGAAATGATTTGGATATTACATTTTCTACCATAAGGTTCCTCAAGTGGAATCATCTTTAAGGATTCTTAAGGAAAAATTTACTAGAGGTAAGAGATCTTCTCACTTCATGATTTGTTGCATACCATATGTCCTTAAAATAACTTCTAGAACCCTGTTTACTCCCTTTATTTTTCCATATGTATAAGGATGGTAGGATATGCTAAAATCCATTTTTTTCTAAAGGTTGTAAGAAAATATTTCCAAAAAATTGAAGTGAATTTAGAATTCTATATTGATATGATTTTCTATCGTAGTCTCCTTTTATACTATGGATTATTGATTTTATAGGGGAAATTAATCCACCTTATAATGGACAAAATATATAGATAACAATTGCTATAGACTATTCTACAAAATAGGTGGAGGCTAGTCCTATAAGAGTTAAACTGGATACCATTGTAATAAATCTTCTTGATGAAAACATTTTACCAAGGTTTAGTTTTCCAGGAAAAAATATAAAAAATAATACTCAAACTTTTAAATCTATGCTTATTCTAATTTTTTGTTAGAAATATAACGTTATCCTTGGACACGCCATAGCATATTACCTTCAGGGTAATGGATTTTTGAAATAGTATAATAAGAGTCTGGTGATAATGACTAAGAATATTTTTAAGGAAAAAAAACAACCCACTACTCACATCTTAAATATGCCCCCTCGACCAAGAGGATTGCTACTAAAATGTTTACAAGTAAACATTCTTTCTAGCTAGTATTTATTGCTTATGTTATTTTTCCTATTTAGCTTGCTTGTCTTGTTTTAAAAATTTAACAATATTCTTATGAAGAACTGAATGATTTTACTGGAAGGATCAATTAGATTATCGAATTATAGCAAAATAGAGAATAGCTTAATGAAAAGTTGCAATAGTATAAAGTCACTATGAAAAATTTATTTGATAGAAGAGATAATCATAGATATTTTAATCCAATTGATATAGTACTAATATGGGATGCTAGACAATAGGATAAAGGAAAACATGGAATATTTGATATGGACCATTTAAAATTGCAAAAGAAAATGGTAAAAATACCTTTATCGTATAGAACCTAGAAATTGATTAGTTGAACTACTTATCAATGGGTGGTGTTTAAAAACTTTTATTCAGTTCTAAAACTATCTTGTTTATTTTGCATTATATATAGTGATGACAATTGACATTAGAAAGTTTAAAGTTCTCATGATGAAATTATGACTCCATAGCTCGAGGCAAAGGAACTATTCTATGGTTCTTATCATCCCCCATGGAGACATTATTCCTTGATGAAGTTGATGTTGCAGATAAGACATTTTATGGTTTTTCTGAGACTAATAAGATTTAATTTTTAAATTATGGGTTTATACTTAGTTTATCCAAAAAAATATTGAGAAAATTTAAATTTTATATTGTTATCATATCTAAGCACTTAATGAATAATTTGTTAAATGACATGGACATCCAATGTAAGGCATGCCTAAACAATGTTTTTGATTTATCCCTACCTGCCCCCCTCTCCCAAAATAAAAATTATCAGTAGAAAACATGAGGTTTCGAAAGGCTTATAGGGATGTATGCCATCTAGAATACATGTCAACAATATATTAGGTCCACCAAACCTCATGATTTTGAAACCTCTAGGGGGCCCCTTGAAAACCACTATGTTTGCATATAAGGTAACATGAGAGTGAACTATAGAGTCAAAGTGAAAAAATAATAAAGTAGGTGAACTGGTGACCACTAGGGTCAATGATAGAGTATGAAATTGGCTATAATGGTGATGTGATAGCTAAATAAGAAGTGAAATGTTAGTTTAATAGGAATTTGATGGGATATTGATATGGTAGAGGACATGGTAGGTGACTTTATCATGACACGTACTAACATGACACTCAAATGTCGAGAAAATGATCCCTAGGTAGTTTTCATACCAATCAATCACTGCCACATATCCGCAAGGCATGGATTCATGGATAGAAAGGAAAATCATTTGGAAATTAGCACATTTTAAAATTAACAAATAGAACAAACATGACCAAGACAAAACATGGGTATTGTGTTGAAGATATTTTTATTGAAAAAATCCAACGGCATTGATCTAGGTCACCAAGTTTTACTTTTTCAAGTATTTGTCTTATATATTCTTTGTTTTAATAAAATTAAAAAATGAAGAATTCTAGCTCTTCCATTGTTGAAAGCACTCACCCGATAAATCCTGAAGAAATGAATCTTTTTTATCACAATAGTGATATATCTAACATTTTCATTTACCATTATGACTTATATGAGTTACATCAACAAATCCTAAATCATTTCAATCACCTTCATGATTAATTCTATATTTGGAGTATCATTTGGCTAAATTAATTATCCCTCATACCTACCCATCTCTAGAAATTTTCACTTGGTGTGTAGAGAAATATGTCCCAAGTGACATAGCCATATCATCCTAAAAAACTATTTTATTATTCATTGTAAACCCAAAGTCTATTGTTTAAATGCTCAAAGTTGTTGTATTTCATGAAACCCAAGTGTTACAAGATGAAAATATAGTGGCTCTATACAATGAACTATCCTTTGAAGAGAAGGTAATCTTAGTTTATTCACTATTTCCACTGATGAATCTATTAAAACAATCCTCCACCCCCCAATACCAACATTTTTTTGTGATATTTCAAGATAAATTCTTTCTATAACATGTTCACTATTTGGATATGGCCATGACCAAACAATTGTTGAGATAGTCCTAGGGTTTATGATTTCTCTTTGTCCTACGAAAAAATATATAGTTATATTCCACTATAGTTAATATATAGTAGACACTATAATGTTTTAGCTAGCCCAACTAAAGTAACTAGGAGTTTTTTGCATTAATCCTATTTGATATACTTGTTCTTGAATTTTCAAAATGAAAATATGTTAAGTCTACATTTTAATTTTAGACGGGAAAATGGTAATCCTTATTTAGTTATTCATTGAGACCCCATAGTTGAAGTATCCTAAGAATATTAGTTTTTTTGAGTTCCTCAATAATGTATGTCAATGGTTGATCCAGTGGATTAGTAAAGTGCTCAAAAGTGCTCGAAACCGGTTCCAAAATGAATATATCATTTCCATGAATCCAACGCAACTTGAATCACTCAATACCGATATCATATGCTCATGATATCTGTTGAGATTCAACAAGATGGTGAGCTTAGTGAAAAGTAAGCACCTTCACTAAGTGGAGCCTGCAGGTTACTTTTATGTGTATGTCTATTTTAGACATGGTGAGCATGTTCTATAAGTTGCAGGATGCTATTTCTAGATGGTTGGTCAAATGTGGAAAATATATGGAATTGTAATTTTAGAATATTGGGCGAAGTATATTTATAGTTCGTCGATCTAAAAATAGGTGCATGTTGATTATTATTAACCCTTAATAATAATCCAAAAATAAACGTCAACTTATTCTCTTGAAGCACTTTATTTCATTAAACAGGTTTGGAAAATCAGTGGGCTGAAGGAATTATGCAATTCCTTGGGTTATTGGTGGCTCATGCATGAAGGACTCAGTTAGAACTGAAGTGGCAAAGTTATGACAGAGTTGGAAGAGTAGATTATGGAGTTGTTATTTAGTTTAACTCGGTTAAGTGAATTAAAATCAGTTGAGCTAGTTGTATCTAGTTTAAATGAAAGATACACTAGTGAGATTTAAGTGAATTAATTAGTCAATTAACTCACAACTAATAACTCACTAACAACTGGACAAACACAGTAGTTAACTACTTTCATGTCAGTTCCAGTGGAGACCCAATGGAGAGATAGGTGAAAGGGTGAGATGGATTATCTGTTGTGACTATAGTGATGCATTCAATGCATCTAACACACATTGGAGTTGCCAATGAGGATTGTGCAGTCAATGCAAGGCCAATTAAAATTCATTTAGGGGTCTTCTTTAGTAGGGATTGCACAATGGAGGTAGGTTTTTATGAGGTAAGAAATTGGTGCATAGATATGAAAATTTATGCATGACAATGTGTAATGAATCTACATTGTACTGATAACTTGATGTACTAAGCTTTGTATGAGATTATTACATGATTCCATTGAAATAGATAATATATTATAGTCGGAGTTTTTAGCTTTAAGCTTTCTCGTTAAACAACCGTGTTATGTGCGATTGAATTTATTCCCATGTGTTTGCAATTGATTTTTAAATTTCCGCAAGCATAACAGTGGAAGGATTCTATATTTAGCAAGAAGATAAATATTTTTAGATAAGGAGAATCCAGTAATACATCATTATTAATAAATTTATACATGGTATAGGAGAAATATTGATCACTGGAGATTGCAATTATGAATAAGTGATGAGTTTTGTGTTGGTGGATAATTCGAATTTGCTACAGAAATTTCTTGGTGCGACAGTTGAGTATTCATTGAAATGTCTTTCAATGGGTTGTGATTGGAGTATGCCCTTGAGGGTAGCTCGAATTAAATATCCTGGAAGGATAGGATGGAGGCGGTGCTTGAAGATAATGGACTTAAGGATTTCATCGATAGCGATGTTCTTAAGCCTGCTTCTAGCGATGCTGTAGGACTTGACGCATGGAAAAAAAAAGTAGCAAAGACAAGAAGAATTCTATTGGAAGGTGTGAAGGAACATATTGTGTCAAGCCTTCATGGGAAATCCACTCCATTTGCAATGTAGAAGGCTTTGACAGATATTTTCCAAAGCAGCAACGATCAGAGGAAGTTTGTGCTAAAAGATAAGCTCAAAAAAATAAAAATGGAGAAGGGTGACAGTATTCCAAAATATCTCACGAAGTTTGTCCACTATAGGGATGAACTAGGAAGTGTGGGGAATACATTTGATGATGATGAATTGGTGAGCTTGGCTCTCCTTGGGCTTCCGAAGATTTTGCATAGCTACGAAGACTCTATCAATGGATGAGAGAAACTGCCAAGTTGGGAGCGACTTTGGTCAGATCTTGTGCAGGAGGAGATAAGGCGAAGTACCAGGGATGGCTCTTCATCGAAGAATGATGATGAAGAGAATTGTGCTTTGGCTGCCAAAGCAAGGAAAGGAAAGGGGAAGAAATCCCATCCAAAATCCGAGGCTAAAGGCAAGAAGTTGAATTTGTCCAAAGTGAAGTGTTTTCACTGTCACGAACATGGGCATCTCGCCACTAACTCGTCACAGAAAAAGAAAAACAAGAAGGCTGTTGGAGATGCAGTTGGAGAGGCCTTAGCCTCAAAATTTGAACTTGATTTCTCTTTTATCACATGTTTACTTTCAAGCTTAATGGGATCGGTGTGGTATCTTGATAGTGGTGCATCTTTCTATATGACGGGAGACAAGGAGTTGTTTAGTGACTTGGAGGAGAAGGATCTCCAAATGCATATATAGATGGGCGACGATGGTAGATACAGTGCAACTAGCATTAGAACTATTAAGTTTGAGAGGGATTCAGGTAAACCATTTCTGTTGAAAGATGTTATGCATGTTCCAGGTCTGAAGAATAACTTGGTCTCAGTCGCAATGTTGGAAGACAGAGGTTATGACATTGTTTTCAGCGAGAGAAAATCTTTCTTGTGACATAAAAAAACGGGTCAAACCAAGAGGATAGGGAGTCGAGTTAAGAATCTCTAAAAGCTAGAGGTAGATGGTTTCATTGCAATCATGGGCAAATCAGAAGAAGTGGTGAGTCGAGATGAGGGAAAATTATGGCACAGGAGATTGGGCCATCTTCACCATGGCACCTTGAAGATTTTGCAGTAGATTTCTACTGGACATCCCAAGGGTACTCTTATGTAGTCATATCAGTGCAAGGGATGTACTATGGGTAAGTTTGTGAAGACCACCTTTCATGAGAAGGAGAACCGTGTTTCGGTGATCCTAGAGAGAATTCACACAGACGTGTGTGGACCTTTCTCGTTTGCTTCAACAACAAAAAACAGGTATTATGTTATATTTTTTGATGAATATTCGCATAGATGCTGGATCTTCTTCATGCAGAAGAAGAGCGAAATATTCTCAAAGTTTTGTGAGTTTAGAGAATTGGTGGAGAAGGATTCGGGGAAGCAAGTGAAGGCTCTACAGAGCGATAATGGTGGTGAATATATCTCGAACGAATTCAAAGACTTCTGTAGCAAAGAAGGAATTCGAAGAGAACTCATAGCGCCTCATAACCCATAGAAAAATGGGGTTGCGGAGAGGAATAACAGAATGATCATGGGTGTTTAATGAGCTATGCTGCTTGACCAGGGCCTACCAATGCACTTGTGGGTAGAAGCATGCAACACTGCGGTTTATGTGCAAAACCGTGGTCCTCATATATTACTTGGCATGATTACACCTGAAGAATATTTTACTGGTAAGAAACCTGTTATTTATCATTTGAATATTTTTGGCGCATTTTTTTACATTCATGTGACAAAGGACGCCAGGAAGAAGCTGGAGCCGACTGCAGAAGTTGGGATATTTTTGGGGTACACAGAAACACCCCATAATTATGTGTGTATTTTCCAAACAGTCGAATGACTGTGGTGCGACAGGATATAAAATTCAATGAGGTGAAAGCCATGAAGTTGTCGCTTGAGAGAGAGCTACACTTGCATGTAGAGGAGGAGCTACTTGTTCCCAAAGATGAGCCTCTATATGTGGATCAACCACAGGAGGAGATTCATGGAGTGGAGGAGTCCACTCATGCAGAACCAAACATCAAAATAGGCAGAAAGCGTACCACAGAAGCTGAGAGACTGAAGCTTGATGCAACAAAGAATGTAGGATTCCCTACATCACAACGTAGATAAAGACAGTCACCTGACCAATTTACGAGATACATGGCTCTTATGAGCAAGTGTATCGTGACAGAGCCATCTTATTTTGAAAAAGCAGCGTAGGAGCCCACATGGGTAGATGCCATGGTGGAGGAATATGACTCCATTGTCAGAAAAAATGCTTGGGAGATTGTTCCAAGACCGGTGGGTAAATCAGTGGTAGATTTGAAATGGATCTACAAGGTAAAGCAAGTTGTTAATGGGAGCGTCAAGAAGTATAAGGAAAGATTTTTTGCCCGAGGGTTCTCACAAATCGAGGGGATTGCTTATGAAGAAACCTTTGCACCTGTCGCACAGTATTCTTCCATAATGACGATCCTTGCTCTCTCAACGCAGATGGGTTGGCACATTCATCAGACGGATGTGAAGACTGCATTCCTTAATGGGATCATTGAGGAAGAGGTGTACATTGAGCATCCTGAAGAATTTGAGATCTTCAGCAATGAGTCGCATGTGTGCAGACTCAAAAGAGAATTGTATGGGCTGAAACAAGCACCACGTGCTTGGTACACACGGTTCGATAGCTATTTCACTGGACTTAGCTTCACTAAGAGTGAGGCAAATGCAAACCTGTACCAAATTGTGGTGGAGGGTAAGCTTTTAATCATTGTTCTTTATGTTAATGATTTAATACTAACAAGTGATGAGCAGTTGATACACTCATGCAAGGCAGATCTTGAAAAGGAGTTCGAGATGAAGGCTTTGGGCCTCCTTCATTATTTCCTTGGATTGGAAATATGGCAGCGAGAAGGTGAACTGTTTCTGTCTCAAGGAAAGTATTCTTGGGAGATTCTTGGTAAGTTTCACATGGAGGACTGCAAGCCCATGAATACTCCTCTTCCAAGAAATTGGAGGAAAGAGGATGCTACATCGGCAGAGGTAGTGGATGCCATTGTTTATCAACAGTTTGTGGGTTCGCTCATGTATTTAGTTAATGCAAGACTGGACATATGCTATGCGGTAAACCAGCTTTCACAAGTGATGGTTAAGCCTACCAAGCTCTTTTGGAAGGCAGACAAGCATGTCCTGAGGTATCTTAGGGGAACATCTGAGTATGGCTTATGGTATAGACAGACGGATGAGGTGAAGTTGCATGGCTTCATGGATGTAGATTGGGAAGGCACCCCAACGGGCAGGAAGAGCACATCAGGAGGGGTTTTTAGTATCAGATCTAAAGCAGTTTCTTGGTACAGCAGGAAACAAAGATACATTTCACTCAGTTCAGCGGAAGCAGAATACATGGTAGCAATTCAAGCTGCATGTGAGGCTATCTAGATGAGGAAGATCCTGGTCTGTTTGTTCGGTTCACATTTAGATCCTACAATGATACATTGTGATAATCAGAGTTGCATCAAAATCTCGATTAATCCTATGGTTCATGATAGAT
This sequence comes from Pinus albicaulis, assembly GCA_034641835.2. Classification (NCBI taxonomy): domain Eukaryota; kingdom Viridiplantae; phylum Streptophyta; class Pinopsida; order Pinales; family Pinaceae; genus Pinus; species Pinus albicaulis. The sequence goes on from CM076581.1 coordinate 419,077,039, forward strand.
CTAAACATATTGATATCTGGTATCATCATATCAGAGATTGTATGTAGCAGAAGATCATGTTGCTTCAGTACATTCCTATGGAAGACCAGGATGCAGACATTCTGACAAAGGTGCTCGGCAGGAGCAAATTCGAATACCATAGAGGCAGGATTGGAGTGAAGGATAATCCCTATCTTGTTGAGAGGGAGTTTTGAGATTCAACAAGATGATGAGCTTAGTGAAAAGTAAGCACCTTCACTAAGTGGGGCCCGCAAGCTATTTTTAGGTGTATGTCTATTTTCAGACATGGTGAGCATATTCTATAAGTTGCAAGATGCTATTTGTATATGGTTGGTCAAATGTGGAAAATAGATGAAATTATATTTTTAGAATATTGGGCGAAGTCTATTTATAGATCATCGATCTAAAAATAGGTGCATGTCGATTATTTTTAACCCTTAATAATAATCTGACAATAAACATCAACTTATTCTCTTTACTAGTAGAAAATGATGAAATTAGTGACTAGGTGACTAAAAAAGTTAGTCACCACAACTATTTTAAGTGAATTACTACTAAATTTGAACAATTTTAAGTGACCCAACTGAGAACGACTAACTTAAATGACTAATTTAGTCTAGGGATAAAATAAACGACTAGATAATAAGTGACCCAACTAAAAATGACTAACTTAAATGACTAATTTAGTCTAGGGATAAAATAAATGATTAGATAATAAGTGACCCAACTAAAAACGACTAACTTAAATGACTAATTTTGTCCATGACTAAAATATATGACTAGATAATAAGTGACAAAATTAGGAATAATTAATGTAAATGAATACTCTAGTCCAAGAATAAAAATATGAACAACTAGAAAGTACAAGAAGTATATGATTTAGTCATTTATATTAGTCATTTTTAATTGTGTCACTATAGAAATGGAACATTGCAATTTTGATAGTAAAATGTTACATTTCACTGAATTTTGACATTGCAAATGGATTCAGAGATAAAGTGGGTCTCTGAATCCATCTGCAGCTTTAAAATTTAGAGACAAAGGGTTTGCTTCCCCACATTCATGGATGACATCAACAATAAATTTGTTAGTGTGGACTGGCACACCTTACTCAAGAGATTTGTCGATCTAGGCATTTGATAGTGTAAAACTAGCCAAATACCCATCAACACTAATAACAAATTGTTTAGCTAACCCTTATTTTCTATGAAAAAATACTCAAGAGATATTTTTCCACATTCGTGAATACATGTTAAAAAGAATTATAACCAACTTAATTATAAATTGATTATAAATATATTTCTATATTTTCTTATGCTTTGATATAAAAGTGCATGTTTAAAAATATTTTCAATGAAACTAATGTTTAAAAATTTAATCATAATATTATTCATTTAAAAGAAAGGTGAAAAGATTCTATAAAATTTATACAAACATTATATATCTTAAAAATAGCTTAAAAGATGAATTAATATAATTTTTTCATTTTCTTATTTTAAAAAACATATTTTTTTTTCTTATTTTGCAAGAAAAATAAGAAATTCTCTTGAGTTGACAAATTCATAAATATTTAAAAAATTAAATACTATTCAATAATCTAAACCCAAATCAAAGTAAAGTGGTGGAGGGAAATTCATAAATATTTAAAAAATTAAAAACTATTCAATAATCTAAACCCAAATCAAAATAAAGTGGTGGAGGGAAAAATTCAAAATGATAGAGGGAAAAATAAAAAAAAGTTTAAAAAATGAAAAATAATTGGTATATTTCCATACAACATTTCCAAATGCCTTTTCCTCTGACCGCGACACAATTCAATTGTTGGAAACCAACAAGAAGCGAGAAAGAAACCAAACAGAGAGCGGAGCACATTTTACATGTCAATGTAAATATATAGCATAAAAAATCCACGCGTTCCCTAGGATTTGGAGCCATTTTATCTATGTCTTTGGTTTTTGAACTAAAATGAAATCAAATTTGTTGAGGTTTTGAGGGTGTTTGTCCAGAGTTCTGTAGTAGAACGATGGATTTGTAGATCTATCCCTATGGCTTCGCGAATCTCTGGTGCAACAGGGTTTGGCCCGGCTTCTGGCAGAGGTTTTTAATCAAACCAGTGAATGAACATCCACCTCCATCATTCATTTCTGCAATGGAAGAGTATTCACGAAGCTCTGGTGTAGCAAGGTTTGAAGGGTTTGGCCCGGCTTCTAGCAGAGGGTTGGAATCAAATTACTAAATGAACAACCACAAGCATCATTCATTTATGCAATGGAAGAGTATGTTAGATATGCCCCAAGAGCATCATCAATCATCAGTCCAGAGGGAGTTGGTATGAACATCTATCTCAGGAGATTATACAGTTTATTTAAGACATCGAAATTGCATTTTGTTTGTTATTTCCAAAGCTCTAGTGAAATTTTCTAATAATTGTTCCTTTTTAAAGAAATATTCATTAATATGATAGTGTTTCTCGAATAGAAGACTGTGTCTGCTCCAAAGGTTTTATCTCTGGAGTAAAAGAAAAAATCAAAACCCCAGGATGATGCACCACTGGTTTCTTCCTTAGTTCCATTCGAATAGAAAATGGAGTCTGCTCCAAAGGTTTTATCTCTGGAGTTCAAGAAAAAATCAAAACACCAAGATGATGCACCATTAGTTTCTTCCTTAGTCCCATTCGACCTCTAGTTTTCTTCTTGACAACTACTATCAAGGATACCGCTACACATATTAATTTCATAGCAGACTTGAGACCTGCAACAACAAAATGAATATTCTTGTTATCTAAACCCCTAGTACATAGAAAACACAGTTGCAGCGAAGCCAACATCTTTTGTGTATGCTACCCAAAAGAGATAATGGTAAGAAAAATCATCTTAGAATTTACACTTCCTTCAGAGAGTATAACAACAAGTATACATACATTAAAAATATAAACCAATAAATCTAATACAGATATTGTGCTTTGCAGAAACAAAGGTGCAAACCTAGATTAACAATCACAGTATCCTTGTGGCTTTCCTCATGGCCAAGTGGTGTCAAAGCTTCCTTTTCTAGAACTACCATGCCTATAAGACCACCTTTCATCGCAGTCTTCTAAGTATGCACTCGACCACCATCTGTAATTCTAGCACACATACCAACCCCAATATATACCTGCCTCAACTTATCACCATGTGGAATGCAAGGACCATGTCCATACAGTGGGGTAGCTGGCACATTATATACTCCAACTGCATGATTTGGTACAACATGATTCCACTGATGAACATCTCCATCACTAGTTAAAGCAATGAAGTCTTATTGTGCGAGTGAAAATATTAAAATAATATAAAAATCATTGCACTCAACATAAATGAGTATCCATCCTTTCCCTAGAAACAGTCTACATAAATCCACACTTGCATTTCTAAAATGTATTTTTTTGCACACATGTATGTGGGCATGAATACAAAGTAGAATGAGAAAGAGTGGATTCATTAGTTCATTAGATGATGCGATGTCTCATTAAGTCATTACATAGTAGGAGAAGAGGAGCACATTGCATATCTCCCAAATACCTAACTAATAGCAACCACATTTAATACTATATTAAATGCTTAATAAGTGAATCTTCTATTTGGCAGCTTTGGCAGCTCAATTTCACAAATTTTCTAGGTGGATACTAGTTAAATTTTGTATGGCAGCTATCAATGCTCTTCATTATCCTCTACTACAGGTTGGCTTCTCTTTTGGTGGCTTAATCACTTTGATTCAGAGGCTCTATCAAGAACATAAGCTATACCTTTTGACATTTATGTTGGCAGCTACCCACTCACTCATGACATATCTGACTTGATTCTTTGGTTATTCAGCAGATAATATCTACCCATGTGATTCTTTGGTGATCCATCATTACTTTTTTCCAAAAAAAAATGCTCCAGACTGAGACAGATGAGGCTATGGTTCATGACCTATATTTTCTTATGTTCCATTGGGTACAGGCATGTGGTACAATCGTCTACATCCTAAACAGTTTTTCTCTCTATATTGAAGGAAAAAGCACCAAAGGAAGCTTTCATCGGTGAGAAATCCTAGGTATCACACTTTTTGTGTTGTTGTTCTGTATATATTCATATTTTTGAGGAGAAATGAACTAAATTGAAACACTTCAATTTGAAGGGTGTTTTTGTTGGATATAATGAGTCCTTCAAGGCCTATGGAGTCCACATTCCGTCACAATGGAAAATAATAGTGGATTGAGATGTAAACCTTGTGATGATGCATGGTCCCTCGAGGTCTTAGGATCCTTTTAGTAGAGGTTTAGGAGGGAGAAAAATTTTCTGTCCTAATGATGATTAGCAAGGTTTTGGAGGTGGAAGTGATGATTTAGTACTTTTTGGTTCAACAAGGCATCCTAGGTGGTACTAAACATAGTAGGATGCATAGGAGCATGTTGGATCTCCAAAGCCATCCTTTGTAGCGAGTTATCTTTCTAAAAAGTTTCTGAATTATGTTTCACTGATGTCTTCCATAATTTTTGTAGAGCCTTTTAGTTACAGGGAGGTAGTTGGTTAGTAGGGATGATAGAATGTTGTAGTGGACGTGGAAAACTCTATATTAAAGAATGATGTTTGGGAGATTGTGCCAACACAAATGGGGCAATTTGTGATTTATTCTAGGTGGATGTTTGAGGTGAAGCTTGGAGCAGATAAAAAAGTACAAAGGTTCAGTTCATAGTGAGAGTATTCTCTAGAGAGGAGTTGACTATAAGGACACATTTACTCTAGTTGCTAGTGCACTTGCATCAGGTTCGTTAATGTCTTTAGCGTCAATTCTTGGCTGGCACTGATATCAAATGGATGTAAGAACATTGTTTCTTATTGGTCTAATCAAGGAGGAAATATAGATCAATCACAACTCTATAATGAAGAATTTTGTTTGGGAGATTGTGCCAACACAAGTGGGGAAGTTTGTGATTTATTCTAGGGGGGTTTTTGAGGTGAAGCTTGCAGTAGATACCATAAAAATGTACTAAGGTTTAGTTCACAGTGAGACTATTCTCTAGAGAGGAGTTGACTATGAGGATACCTTTAGGATTTACTCTAGTTGCTAGGGTACTTGCATCAAGTTCATCATATCTTTAGCATCAATTTTTGGTTGGAATTTATATCAAATGGATGTAAAAACATTGTTTCTTAATGGTCTAATCGAGGAGGCAATATACATTAATCAGTTGAGAGGATTTCAGGTGTGTGGGTGAGAGATCCATGTATGCAAATTGAAGGAGGACTTTTATGGGATGAAGTTGGAATCACATGCTCAGTACTCAAGGATTGAATAATAATTGGTAGGTTCAAGCTTTACTATAGCTATTGCACATCCTGATCTTGATTATTTATTTGGTAAATTTGATTTTCTTGTTTTTATGAGATCCTAGGGAAAATTTCACCCTAGGATTTCAACAAATTATTTTTCGGACAATGACACCAAGACTCATCCAATACAAATGAAGTCTTCAGTAAATAACATTGTTATCTCAACATTATAGTAAAAAATGCGATAGCTCAACCATGCAATAGAATTTCATAGTACCACTATATTCTCCAGATTTAATAGTTTAGTATAGTTTCAAACAGTTACAGTATAATTTTGTATTGGACAAAGTTGTATTCTAACCAGAAATCCATAGACCTGAATAAAACTTTACGAATTATAATTAGGGCTGATATACGAATGGTTTCAAGGGTCAAGATGGAGGATAAAACTCTTCTTCTTCCTTAGACTTCCTTTATAAAATTCTCCGAGAATATATCCAATACCACTGCATCGTATTAGAGGGTCTTGGATCTACTTTGGTCCTAAATCAATTCCTCTATTCTTGCCTCAGATAGCCACTCCGAGCTCTATATAGGAGTATGAAATTTCTTCAGAAGTTAAGACCTATTGCAGAGCACAAATAATCCCTGAGTGTCCTGAGGAAGGGGGTTGGCTAGGATTAGCCTCCTTTGATGCTAAAAAAATTCATATTAATTTGCCTCAGAATAATTACGTAAATAACCAGTCTCAGGGTTTTGTTTCAGTCTCAGGGTTTTGTTTTCCTGGGAATTGTGATAATATATTGCCTCAGATACTTTTTCTTCTGGGATGGGAAAACTTTCCACAATCATCTTTTATAGATTCATTGGATGTTTGTTTGGCACCATCTGCATGCAACTGAATGTTGTTTTCAGTTATTTCCTTTTCACTAGCCAATGACATTTTTGCATCTTTAAGCCAGGTTGATACTGAGATTGGATCAAGTGTTCCACATACACATCTTTGCTTCTTCTTTGATTCTACATCATATGAGACATAGATTTATTGGGTGATCCTTCATATTTCTACACCTTTCTTCTTGGTCTCTGCATTTGTCCAGTAGTACCATGTTTTTTTATACACCTTCCTTTTAGTAATTTTTTCCAGAAAATATTAGTAGGTATGTTCTTTGCTATCAATTGGTTGTCTAACTCACCAAGTAGTGGGACACCTTTTCCATACCTACCTTCCCGTGGTACTTTTGCAATAATACCATTCTATGGTGTATTATCAATCTCAGATATGTCACTTGCACGGGTTAACATGTCTTGAGATAAAGACTTCAAGTTTTGATTTCTAGAAACATATTTCAATTTGAAATCAAGATCATTCACATCATGAAGCTTCTCATACTTCTCAAAAAGATGTGCAACACCCCACCTGAGGAGAAAATGGCAAACTGTTGCACTGAAATTTTCCAAATTGTTATCTAGTAAATAGTCTTGCTTGGGATAAATCAAGACTCTCTCCTCCATTATGTATGGGAAATAGAACCAAAATTTTTTCAAGTACTCAACTTGGTTATCGATATGTATCTTCTGTAAGGCCCATAAGTCACTGATTGGGTTCTAGTCACTGTCAAATATTATAACAGTGTCAATTGAAAAAATATTTATGCTTGTTCCATAAGTACATTTTTTGAGTAAAAACACAAACCGCCCAGAATCCTTACTATTAAACTTCTGCAAGGCTGCCTGTTTCTTGGTAGCAGGTAAGAAACCATCAATATGCTCATAGGATTCAATCCCAAAACATTGGCTGATATGATCATCCAGAATATCACCAATGGAAATTGGCCCAAATAGTCCAATCATCTGGAAAATAATCAACACCCTTTGGCCTTCTAGCCTTAGCTCTGATAGTATATTTTCCAACAGTTGCAACTTGTTGCTGGCATTTATATCAGCATCAAGGAATTCAACTTCTGAAAGGACCTTTCGATGCAAACTTTGCAATGAACCATCCACAAGATAAGGATGATTGCAACACTTAATGAAAGAAGGATGTCCCTAAGAGCTCCAGAATTATTTTTCTTTCGCCACTGAACACACAAAATCTATATTTTTCATAAAAATGTTGCAGTACTACTCCACCTATACATATGCCAGGTCTACAGGAACCCAATACTCTTTTAAATTGGCACTTGTCAAAGGGTCTGATTTTCGCTCATATACAATGTTTTCTGACAACTTTCTCTTCAATAAACCAAGATGTTTAGTACTGCTATGTTGTTGCTCTTCAAAATCATCAACATGTTGACTCTCTTTTTTAGTATCGAGGAAGTCAAGAAGATGAGAAACGTCGGGGGAATTATCCTTCAACTACTCATGGAAAATTACAAGTCGAAAATCAACAGGTAGTTGCTCTTGATGCTAGAAAACTTTTGAAAGTTTAAGGCATTGTCCTTCATCTACAATCACTGCTTCCCAATCTAGGCATATTAAAGAGTCTAGATCCGTGGTGACAACATCGGAGGTGGATAAGACAATCTAAACAAGAAAACATCCACTTTATTCTAAAAATTAAAGCTTCTGGATAATATCTCTTGACTCTCTATTACCACAGTAAGCCACCATATTTATAGAAGAAGCCCACCTCAAAAATTCTGACTCCCAGCTATATATTTGACAATAGGTTTGTTTATGTGAAAATACTTGATTAAGGATAGGATAAAGGAAATCATTATAGAAATGTGTTCCTGATTAACTTCATCAATGAAAACATCATTCTTGTGGTTTTTCCAGAACTCTCGAAGTTTATTGACAGATGTAAGAAGAGAAGAATCCAGTAGCCCTTTCATCCAATCTGGAGGTATTTTCAACCTTGAAAAAAGGATTTTTCTACAGCTCTTTTGCCTTAACTTCTTGAGTAGGACTATCTTGCTGGTGTGCCTCATTATAGCAAAGTTCGTATGCTTTCATTAGTTCCCTAGTTGAAGTTAGGTTAAGAAAAGTTCTATCTTCTAACTCCCATGTACATTGATCATAACCTAACCCTTTCCATTTGACGAACCATTCTTGCCAGCCCAATTCACTAACTGCATATGTGCACTCTTTATCAGGATGCTTAGGAAAGATCAGTGCTCTCTTCTGCATAAGCCGTTGTGGTTCAGCCCATTCAGAGTTCCATTTAAGAGCCTTTCCTTGTTGCAGTTTTTTCTTGAAATTAGCCAGCTGCTTGGGAGCTTCCTTGACAAGCAGAATTTCAATGACCCAGAAATTAGGAAGATGAGTGAGTCCTCTATACTTAACAAAATATATCCTTTTTTTTTTTCTTGTGTCGTCCTACTAATTGATCTAATTTCACTTGGTATGCAGTCTTCATAGTCATTTCACGATCTCTAGCATTATTAGATTTAAACAATGTTTTTTTCTTTTATCACATCGTGATCTCTTTGAGTTGAATCCGACATTGAACAACATATAAGAGGATGAACACCATATTCACTCTCAAAAATGTTGTTCACTTTCTCTCTTTTTTTCCACAAAGACATCCTATTCAGCAAATTTTTTAGGTTCAACATGCTTGATGTCCCATATTGATTCGACTCCTTTGTAGACAGAGTGTACACCACATGATATTCTCATGTAAGTACAAGTTGGGCAGTACCAGTCACCAGGAGGAACTTGAACCAAGGGTGGGTCAAGGCAACCTATATGGTAAGTTACGAGGCAGTATTTTCCATCACAACACAGCAGCTCCCTGCCTTCTTTAGAGACTTGGCACAAATTATTATAAAAATCTGTAGAAGACTTCACAACAGAACCACTTATATGCAAAGAAAATGGTTCCTCGGTGTTAGCATCTTCTATTATTACCTCTGTTCCACCATCCATTCTCTTAAGGCCAAAAGTGTCCTCATATTCATAATCCTCTAAACAGATTTGATGACTATCAAACCCTGGAACATTCTTAATCAACCTTTTTGCCCCCTTTTGAGTTACAACAGAGTCATCTCCTCCATATTTATCTGAATTTACAATAGCTTTGTCCTCCTGCAGAGAACTAAATGGTTCCTCAACTTGTCTTGATGACTCCAAATAGCTTCTTTGTTGTCAATTGGTTGTCTGACTAACCAAGCAGTGGGACACCTTTTCCATATCTGCCTTCCCGTGGTACTTTTGCAATAATACCATTCTCTGGTGTATTATCAATCTCAGATATGTAACTTGCACGGGTTAACATGTCTTGAGATAAAGACTTTAAGTTTTCATTTCTAGAAATAGATGTCAATTTGAAATCAAGATCATTCACATCATGAAGCTTCTCATCATTCTCAAAAATATGTGCAACACCCCACTTGAGGAGAAAATGGCAAACTGTTGCACTAAAATTTTCCAAATTGTTATCTAGTAAATAGTCTTGCTTGACATAAATCAGGGCTCTCTCCTCCACTATGTATGGGCAATAGAACCAAAAAAATTTCAAGTACTCAACTTGGTTATCGATATTTATCTTCTGTAAGGCCCATAAGTCACTGATTGGGTTCTAGTCACTGTCAAATATTATTACAGTGTCAATTGAAAAGATATTTATGCTTGTTCCACAAGCACATTTTTTGAGTAAAAACACAAACCACCCATAATCCTTACTATTAAACATCTGCTAGGCTGCCTGTTTCTTGGTAGCAGGTAAGCAACCATCAACACGCTCATAGGAGTCAATCCCAAAATGTTGGCTGACATTATCATCCAGAATATCACCAATGGAAATTGACCCAGATCGTCCAATCATCTAGAAGAGAATCAACACCCTTTGGCCTTCTAGCCTTAGCTTTGATAGTATATTGTCCAACAGTTGCAACTTGTTGCTGGCATTTATATCAGCATCAAGGAATTCAAATTCTGAAAGGACCTTTCGATGCAAACTTTGCAATGAACCATCCACAAGATAAGGATGATTGCAACACTTCCTTAATGAAAGAAGGATGCCCCTAAGAGCTCCAAAATTATTTTTCTTCACCACTGAACACAAAAAATCTATATTTGTCATAAAAATGTTGCATTACTGCTCCACCTATACATATGCCAGGTCTACAGGAACCAAATACTATCTTAAATTGGCACTTGTCAAAGGGTATAATTTTCTCTCATATACAATGTTTTCTAACAACTTGCTCTTCAATAAACCAAGATGTTCACTACTATTATGTTGTTGCTCTTCAAAATCATCAACATGTTGACTCTCTTTTTTAGTATCGAGGAAGGCAAAAAGATGAGAAATGTCTGGGGCATTATCCTTCAACTGCTCATGGAAAATCACAAGTCAAAAATCAACAGGTAGTTGCTCTAGATGCTGGAAATTTTTTGAAATTTTAAGGAATTTACCTTCATCTACAATCACTACTTCCCAATCTAGGCATATTAAAAAATCCAGATCCATGGTGACAACATCAGAGATTGATAAGAAAATCTGAACAAGCACACATCCACTTTCTTCTGAAAATTCAAGCTTTCGGATAATATCTCTTGATTCTCTATTACCACAATAAGCCACCATATTTATAGAAGAAGCCCACCTCAAAAATTCAGACTCCCAGCTATATATTCAACAATAGGTCTATTTATGTGAAAATACTTGATTAAGGATAGGATAAAGGCAATCATTATAGCAATTCATTCCTGATTACCTTCATCAATGACAAGAGCATTCTTGTGATTTTGCCAGAACTCTCGAAGTTTATTGACAGATGTAAGAAGAGAAGAATCCAGTAGCCCTTTCATCCAGTCTAGAGGTCTTTTCAACCTTGAAAAAAGGACTATTCTACAGCTCTTTTTCCTTAACTGTTTGAGTAGGAATAGCTTGTTGGTGTGCCTCATCATAGAAAAGTTCGTATGCTTTCATAAGTTCCCTAGTTGAAGTTATGTTAAGAAAAATTCTATCTTCTAACTCCCATGTACATTGATCGTAGCCTAACCCTTTCCATTTGACGAACCATTCTTGCTAGCCCAATTCACTGACTGCATCTGTGCACTCTTTATCAGGATGCTTAGGAAAGATTAGTGCTCTCTACTGAATAAGCCATTGTGGTTCAGCCCATTTAGAGTTCCATTTAAGAGCCTTTCCTTGCTGCAGTTTTTTCTTGAAACTAGCCAGCTGCTTGGGAGCTTCCTTGAAAGGCAGAGTTTCACTGACCCAGAAATTATGAAGATGAAGGAGTCCTCTATACTTAACAAAATATATCATTCATTTTTTCCTGAGTCGTCCTACTACTTTATCTGATTTCACTTGGTATACAGTCTTCACAGTAATTTCACATTCTCCGGTATTATTAGATTTAAACAATTTTTTTTCTTTTAGCCCATCATGATCTCTCTGAGTTGAAGCCGACATTGAACAACCTATAATAGGATGAACACCATATTCTCTCTCAAAAATGTTGTTCACTTTCTCTTTTTTTTCCTCAAAGACATCCAATTCACCAAATTGTTCAGGTTCAACATGCTTGACGTCCCATATCAGTTCGACTACTTTGCAGACAAAGTGTACACCACATGATATTCTTATGTAAGTACAATTTGGGCAGTACCAGTCACTAGGAGAAACTTGAACCAAGGGTGGGTCAAGGCAACATATATGGTAAGTTATGAGTCAATATTTTCCATCACAACACATCAAATCCCCACCTTCTTTACAGACTTGGAACACATTATTATAAAAATATGTAGAAGACTTCACAACAAAACCACTGATATGCACACCAGATGGTTCCTAAAAGCTATAATCTTCTCTGCTTAATTCTGTTCCACCAACCATTCTCTTAAGGTCCAAACTGTCCTCATCTTCATAATTCTCTAAACAGATTTGACGACTATCAAACCCTGGAACATTATTACTCAACCGTTTTGCCCCCTTTTGAGTTACAGCAGAGTCATCTCCTCCATCTTTATCTGAATTTACAATAGCTTTTTCCTCCTGCAGAGAACTAAATGGTTCCTCAACTTGTCCTGATGACTCCAAATAGCTTCTTTGCAAGCTAACTGAATGAATAGGTGGGTCCTTTGGCAAAAAATTATGATACAACTGATGAGTTTTGGTAACAGAATCTAAAAATTTCTTTTATTTACACATACTTTTAATTTCTTTGTAATTATCCCAAAATGGATGAAAAGACCTTGCCTCAATAAATTCGGGTTCCTCCCTTGAATCCAAAGAGTAAATGAGTTGAGTTAATGCCAACCCATAATGTGTAGATGAACTGTTTTTCTGCATACTATCAGACTTTAGCACATTGAAAGTAGGCCACCATCTGCCCTTTTCTATCTCACCCCAAACAATCATCTTTGGTTCAGAATCATTGCTTGTGTTATTCTCATCTGAGTCAGAATCTCCATTAGCATATTATTTCCCCACTCCTACATTTCCACATATATTAGAAAAAGATTTATTTCTTTGAAAACAAGCACGTGATTCCACATGGTCATCAGCATTTTTATTTGGTTCAATGTGCACACAAGAATCAGAAAGAATCTGTTTAGTTTCCTCCTGTGAATCAGCAAAATTAGAATTCAAAGCATGACATGCACTGTCATCACAACACCAAGACTGCCTACATACTTGAATATTCTCTATCCTCTTCCACTTTTTGCATTGATACATTGTGCCCATTCCCTAGTATGCTGATCCTCACTCATCCCATGCTGCTGCACTCATCATAAATGAGTATCCATCCATTCCCTAGAAACAGTCTGCATAAATCCACACTTGCATTTATAAAATGTATTTTTTTGCACACATGTACGTGGGCATGAATACACAGTAGAATGAGAAAGAGTGGATTCATTAATTCATTAGATGATGCGATGTCTCATTGAGTGATAACATAGTAGGAAAATAGGATCACACAGCATATCTCCCAAATACCTAAATAATAGCAACCAAATTTAATAGTATATTAAATGCCTAATAAGTGAATATTATATTTGGCAGCTCAATTTCACAAATTTTCTAGGTGGTGACTAGTTAAAATTTGTATGGAAGCTACCAATGCTCTTCATTATCCGCTACTACAGGTTGGCTTCTATTTTGGTGGCTTAATCACTTTGATTCAGAGGCTCTACCATGAACATAAGCTATACATTTTGACATCTCTGTTGGTAGCTACCCACTCACTCACGACATCTATGACTTGATTATTTGGTTATTCAGTAGATAATATCTACCCATGTAATTCTTTGGTGATCCAGCATTAATTTCTTCCAAAAAAAAATGCTTCAGACTGAGACAACTGAGGTTATGGTTCATGACCTAGATTTTCTTATGTTCCTTTGGGTACAGGCATGTGGATTTTCTACATCCTAAACAATTTTCCTCTCTATATATTGAAGGACAAAACATCAAAGTAAGCTTTCATCGATGAGAAATCCTAGGTATCACACTTTTTGTGTTGTTGTCCTATATATATTCATATTTTTGAGGAGAAATGAACTAAATTGAAACACTTCAATTTTAAGGGTGTTTTTGTTGGATATAATGAGTCCTGTAAGGCCTATGGAGTCTACATTCTATCACAATGAAAAATAATAGTGAACTGAGATGTGAACCTTGTGATGATGCATGGCCCCTCAAGGTCTCAGGAGCCTTTTAGTAGAGTTTTAGGAGTGAGAAACCTTTTCTGTCCTAATGATGATTAGCAAGGTTTTGGAGGTGGAAGTGATTCTTTAGTATTTTTTGGTTCAACAAGGCAGCCTAGGTGGTACTAAACATAGTAGGATGCATAGGAGCATGTTGGATCTCCAAAGCCATCCTTTGTAGCGAGTTATCTTTCTAAAAAGTTTCTGAATTATGTTGTACCGATGTCTTCCATCATTTTTGTAGAGATTTTTAGTTATGGGGAGGTAGTTGGCTAGCAAGTATGGCAGAATGTTGTGGTGGACGTGGACAAATATATACTGAAGAATGATGTTTGGGAGATTGTGCCAACACAAGTGGGGCAGTTTCTGATTTATTCTAGGTGGATGTTTGAGGTGAGGCTTGCAGCAGATAAAAAACTACAAAGGTTCAGTTCATAGTGAGAGTATTCTCTAGAGAGGAACATTTACGTTAGTTTCTAGTGTACTTGCATCATGTTCGTTAATTTCTTTAGTGTCAATTCTTGGTTGGCATTGATATCAAATGGATGTAAGAACATTGTTTCTTAATGGTATAGTCAAGGAGGAAATATAGATCAATCACAACTCTATAATGAATAATTTTGTTTGGGATATTGTGCCAACAAAAGTGGGGAAGTTTTTGATTTATTTTAGGGGGGTTTTTGAGGTGAAGCTTGCAGTAGATACCATAAAAATGTACTAAGGTTCAATTCACAGTGAGACTATTCTCTAGAGAGGAGTTGACTATGAGGACACCTTTAGGATTTACTCTAGTTGCTAGTGTACTTGCATTAGGTTCGTCATATTTTTAGCATCAATTTTTGGTTGGAATTTATATCAAATGGATGTAAAAAAATTGTTTCTTAATGGTCTAATCGAGGAGGAAATATACATCAATCAATTGAGAGGCTTTCAGGTGTGTGGGTGAGAGATCCATGTATGAAAATTGAAGGAGGACTTTTATGGGATGAATTTGGCATCACATGCTCAGTACTCTAAGATTGAAGAATAATTGGTAGTTTCAAGCTTTACTATAGCTATTGCAGATCCTGATCTTTATTTTTTACTTGGTAAATTTGATTTGCTTTTTTTTGTGAGATCCTAGGGAAAATTTCACCCTAGGATTTCAACAAATTGTTTTTCAGACAATGACACCGAGATTCATCCAATACAAATGAATGAAGTCTTTAGTAAATAGCATTTCTATCTCAACATTGAAGTAAAAAATACGATAGTTCAACCATGCAACAAAATTTCATAGTACCACTATATTCTCCATATTTAATAGTTTAGTATAGTTTCAAACAGTTGCAGTATAATTTTATATTGGACAAAGTTGTATTCTAACCATAAATCCATAGACCTGAATAAACCTTTGTGAATTCTGATCAGGGGCTAGTATCCGAATGGTTTCAGGGGTCAAGACGGAGGATAAAAATCTTCTTCTTCCTTGGACTTCCTTCAGAAAATTCTTCGAGAATCTATCCAATACCACTGCATCGTATTAGAGAGTCTTGGATCTGCTTCGGTCCTAAATCAATTCCTCTATACTTGCCTCAGGTAGCCACTCTAAGCTCTTTATAGGAGTATGAAATTTCTTCAAAAGTTAAGACCTATTGCAGAGCACAAATAATCCCTAAGTGGCCTGAGGAAGGGGGTTGGTTGGGATTAGCCTCCTTTGATGCTAAAAAAATTCAGATTAATTTGCCTCAAAATAATTATGTAAATAACCAGTCTCAGGGTTTTGTTTATGTCTCAGGGTTTTTTTTTCTTGGGAATTGTGATAATATCCCGCCTTAGATCATTCTTCTTCTGGGATGGGAAAAATTTCCACAATCATCTTTTATAGATTCATTGGATGTTTGTTTGGCACCATCTGCATGCAACTGAATGTTGTTTTCAGTTATTTCCTTTTCACTAGCCAATGACTTTTTTGCATCCTTAAGTCAGGAGGATATTGAGATTGGATCAAGTGTTCCACATACAAGTCTTCACTTCTTATTTGATTCTACATCATCAGAATGAGACAAAGATTTATTGGGTGATCCTCCATAGTAATACACCTTTCTTCTTGGTCTCTCCATCTGTCCAGTAGTACCATGCTTTTTTATACACCTTCCTTTTAGTAAATTTTTCTAGAAAATATTAGTAGGTATCTTCTCTGCTGTCAATTGGCTGTCTGACTCACCGAGCAGTGGGACACCTTTTCCATACCTGCCTTCCCGTGGTACTTTTGCAATTATACCATTCTCTTGTGTATTATCAATCTCAGATATGTCACATGCACATGTTAACATGTCTTGAGATAAAGACTTCAAGTTTTCATTTCTAGAAATAGATGTCAATTTAAATCAAGATCATTCACATCATGAAGCTTCTCATACTTCTCAAAAAGATGTGCAACACCCCAACTGAGGAGCAAATGGAAAACTGTTGTACAAAAATTTTGCAAACTATTATCTAGTAAATAGTCTTGCTTGGCATAAATCATGACTCTCTCCTCCACTTTGTATGGGAAATAGAACCGAAAGATTTTCAAGTACTAAACTAGGTTATTGATATGTATCTTCTGTAAGGCTTGTAAGTCACTGATTGGGTTCCAGTCACTGTCAAATATTATTACAGTGTCAATTGAAAAAATCTTTATGCTTGTTCCACAAGCACATTTTTTGAGTAAAAACACAAACCGCCTAGAATCCTTACTATTAAACTTCTGCAACGTTGCATGTTTCTTGGTAGCAAGTAAGCAACCATCAATACACTCATACGATTCAATCCCAAAATGTTTCCTGATATGATCATCCAGAATATCACCAATGGAAATTGACCCAGATCGTTCAATCATCTGGAAAATAGTCAACACCCTTTGGCCTTCTAGCCTTAGCTCTGATAGTATATTGTCCAACAGTTGCAACTTGTTGCTGGCATTTATATCAGCGTCAAGGAATTCAACTTTTGAAAGGACCTTTCGATGTAAACTTTGCAATGAACCATTTACAAGATAAGGATGATTGTAAAACTTCCTTAATGAAAGAAGGATGTCCCTGAGAGCTCAAGAATCATTTTTCTTCGCTATTGAACACAAAAAATCTATATTTTTCATAAAAATGTTGCAGTACTGCTTCACCTATACATATTCTAGGTCTATAGGGACCCAATACTCTTTGAAATTGGCACTCGTAAAAGGGTCTGATTTTCACTCATATACAATGTTTTCTGACAACTTTCTCTTCAATAAAACAAGATGTTCACTACTGTTATGTTGTTTCTCTTCAAACTCATCAACATGTTGACTCTGTTTTTTAGTATCGAGGAAGGCAAGAAGATGAGAAACATCGAGGGCATTATCCTTCAACTTCTCATGGAAAAGCACAAGTTGAAAATCAGCAGATAGTTGCTCCAGATGCTGGAAATTTTTTGAAATTTTAAGGCATTTCCCTTCTTATACAATCACTGCTTCCCAATCAAGGCATATTAAAGAGTCCAGATCTGTGGTGACAACATTAGAGGTTGATAAGACAATATGAACAAGAACACATCCACTTTCTTCTGAAAATTCAAGCTTCTGGATAACATCTCTGGACTCTCTATTACCACAATAAGCCACCATATTTATAGAAGAAGCCCACCTCAAAAATTCCGACTCCAAGCTATATATTCCAGCAGTTGATGTGATAATGACAATAGGTCTATTTATTTGAAAATACTTGATTAAGGATAGAATAAAGGAAATCATTATTGCAATGCATTCATGATTAACTTCATCGATGACAAGAGCATTCTTGTGGTTTTGCTAGAACTCTCGAAGTTTATTGACAGATCTAAGAAGAGAAGAATCCAGTAGCCCTTTCATCCAGTCTGGAGGTCTTTTCAACCTTGAAAAAGGACTGTTCTACAGCTCTTTTTCGTTACCTTCTTGAGTAGGACTAGCTCGCTGGTGTGCCTCATCATAGTGAAGTTTGTATGCTTTCATTAGTTCCTTAGTTGAAGTTAGGTTAAGAAAACTTCTATCTTCTAACTCCCATATACATTGATCGTAGCCTAACCCTTTCCATTTGACAAACCATTCTTTCTAGCCCAATTCACTAATTGAATCTTTGCACTCTTTATCAAGATGCTTAGGAAATATCAGTGCTCTCTTATGAATAAGACATTGTGGTTAAACCCATTCAGAGTTCCATTTTAGAGCCTTTCCTTGCTACCGTTTTTTATTGAAATTAGCCAGCTGCATGGGAGCTTCATGGACAAGCAGAATTTCACTAACCCAAAAATTATGAATATGAGAACTTCATCTATACTTAAGAAAATATATCATTTTTTTTTCTTGAGTCGTCCTACTACTTTATCTGATTTCACTTGGTATGCAGTCTTCACAGTAATTTCACGATCTCTGGAATTATTAGATTTAAACAATGTTTTTTCTTTTAGCTCATCGTGATCTCTCTGAGTTGAAGCCGACATTGAAAAACCTATAACAGGATGAACACCATATTCTCTCTCAAAAATGTTGTTCACTTTCTCTTTTTTTTTCCACAAAGGCATCCAATTCAGCAAATTGTTCAGGTTAAACATGCTTGACGTCCCATATTGATTCGACTTCTATGTAGATAGAGTGTACACCACATGATATTCTCATGTAAGTACAATTCGGGCAGTACCAGTCACCAAGAGGAACTTGAACCAAGGGTGGGTCAAGGCAACCTATATGGTAAGTTACGAGGCAGTCTTTTCCATCACAACACAGCAGATCCCCGCCTTCTTTACAAACTTGGCACACATTATTATAGCAATCTGTAGAAGAATTCGCAACAAAACCACTTATATGCACAAAAAATGGTTCCTCAATGTTAGCATATTCTCTGCTTACCTCTGTTCCACCAACCATTCTCTTAAGGTCCAAAGTGCCCTCATCTTCATAATCCTCTAAATAGATCCGATGACTGTCAAACCCTGGAACATTCTTTCTCGACTTTTTTTCCCCCTTTTGAGTTATAGCAGAGTCATATCCTCCATATTTATCTCAATTTACAATATCTTTGTCCTCCTGCAAAGAAATAAATGGTTCCTCAACTTGTCCTGGTGACTCCAAATAGCTTCTTTGCAAGCCGACTGAACGTATAGGTGGGTTCTTTGGTAAACAATTATGATACAACTGATGAGTTTTGGTAACAACATCTAAAAATTTCTTATCTTTACACATATTTTTAATTTCTTCATATTTCTCCCAAAACAGACGAAAATACCTTGCCTTAATAAATTTGGGTTCCACCCTTGAATCCACAGAGTAAATGAGCTGAGTTAATGCCAACCCATCATGTGTAGATGAACTTTTTTTCTGCATAATATCAGACTTTAGCAAGTGAAAGTAGGCCACCATTTTCCCTTTTCTATCTCAGCCCAAATAATCGTCTTTGGTTTCGAATCATTGCTTATGTTATTCTCATCTGACTTAGAATCTCCATTAGCAGATTCTTGCCCCACTCCTACATTTCCACATATTAGAAGAAGATTCATTTCTTTGAAAACAAGCACGTGATTCCACACGGTCATCAACATTTGTATTTGGTTCAATGTGCACGCAAGAATCAGAAAGACCCTGTTTAGTTTACTCTTGTGAAGCAGCATAAGTAGAATTCAAAGCATGACATGCACTGTCATCACAATACCAAGACTTCCTACATACTTGAATATTCTCTATCCTCTTCCACTTTTTTCATTTGATACATTGAGCCCATTCCTTGGTATGCTGATCCTCACTTGTCCCATGCTGCTGCATTTCACCTTTGTCCCCAATAGGAACAAAAACAACAAGATCCATGCCAGAATCATCAAGAAAATTGCCTTCTTTATTGTCCCTGTCGACATCTCCTTTCTGTCATATGCTCCTTTTTCTTTTCTTTTTATAACTCTTTTCTCCAGACGTTTCTTCAAGAAATTCACGTGAACCACCTTCTTGACTGCTAGTAATATATTGGATACATCCTTTAACCTGATTCTGTACAACATCATGTTTTCCTTTTCTTGAAACCTTTAGACCTATCAAATTTATTTCATGGTATCTAACAGCATCTGTGAAACCTCTAGTTTGAACATCATCATCTGTACTAGTGCCAATTGTGTCCTCCAGAAATTTAAACTTGTACATTTTCCCAGATCTTCTCTCAGGCGCTGAGTAACTCTCTTTAACTAAATCTTGTTGTATATCTTTCTTGTTATGAATCCTACTGCTTCTGGGAACTTTCTCTTTTTTATGTTGACCATTCTCAACCTCTTGTTGGTCCTCTAGACCTTCTAATTCAGTGATGTTAAGCCATGAAGTTTGATTGTGAGCACCAACAACTTTAGCTGGGGATTTGAAAGTTGTTGGAGTAGGCACATAATCCTGTGGCAATTCAGCTTGATTCTTTTACTTTCTATTTATTCGAGTGAATTCCCTCTATTCGCTACTTTTCTCAAACACAGTCAAACTATTATTTGCGCCATATTGTCCTGAAACACCGAGCCCACTTTCCATATTTTGTTCCAAATCCTGCAACCTTCCATCATTGTCCAGCGACTCTAGCTGCAGTGTCACATGCTCCCCAATTTCTATATTCTTATTTCTTATTGCACTTCTATCAATGGCAGTGGAAGCATCACTTACTTTATTCTTTGTGCTTTCTTCTTCTTTTGGTTCCCTTATGATAACCTTAAACTTTGCTGACATAGATTGTCTGTACCTACGTGCATCTAATCTTTTTGATGCAGAGATTATTTTTGTCACCATCCACTACAGTGTTTGTCATCTTAGTAATATTTACTTTTTCAACTTCTTCTATTGGAGGAACCTTGCATGGTTTTTCAGAGATCCCTGTCTTCCCATTCCCTGCATATGTAATACCAGGAGAATGGTTCCTGGCCACATGCTCTCTTTTTGATCTCCTCATGGTTGGTACCAAAATTATAACACAATCACCATATCAATCCAACTCGGAAGATATTCTAGGAACCTTTTTATCATTCCTTTAATTTAAATTCTACACAGATTTTCAACTCTCCTTCCAAGATATGCCCAAAAGGAATGTTTGGGTGTTCTGAACAATGAAATTTTATAACAGTGCAACTTGAGGATCCAAGTTTCAAATTTATTTTCCTCAATAGACGGCATTGAAATTAAATCTACTCGAGTTAACCTCTTTTCCCCTGAGCATTCAGCGACAACAAACCCTTCGACACTATGCGTCCGTACAACGTGACAATATCACATACGAAATGCTTGCCAGCTGTCTGAAAGAGTGATGTTTACAACAACCTCATAAACAACAGAGCCACACATTCAAAACACTTATTTATGGCCCCTAGAATCAAAATCAGCACTTTTAAAATTTTCTGGATTTCAAGATCCCCCTCCCTCTTTCAACGGAATACCATGGACATCTGAAGAATCGAACCTTGGACCTTCCCGTTTCTGTGCTAGCTTGGAGCCACATAATCTTCTTATTTTTAGCTTTTTAATGGAAAATTACTGCGGTGAAAGAACAATCACTTTTATTTTTGGTTCATGGGCACCAGGAGAGGAAATGAAAATGGGAAAGAAAATGTTTTAGGAATGCCAGACATGACATCGGTGGGAAGGTAAACAATTTTTTTTATAATTGCAATTTCCATTCCATGATATTCTCTCTTTATTGTTTAATTTTATTTTGGAGGCTTATTTTGATTTTGTGTTGTTGTTTAACTGTGAAATTGAAAATACTTGGTATCATCTCCATTTAAACAACAACCAAAACTTGAAGATGAAATTAGTATTACACAATATTTATTGGAATCCTTATAGCTATTTTGTGTTAAAATATTTTCATGAATATCAGAAAATTTAACTTTCATGTTGTTATTTGAGTACATTTTGTTTATATACTTGACCAAGTTCATGCATTAGAAAATAAATTTTTTTTGTAAATAAAATGACAAGGATTAAACATCACACCTCATATTATTTGTTTTCACAAGTTATCTACAACTTGAGCTTTTTAGCATATAACTTAGTTGACATGATTGTTTTTAAGCTTTCTCTGACGGTTGAATACTAAGTTACTAAGGTGTTCTTTTCTATATATGGTGACATTTTATTTTCTTTGTTTATACAGGTCATCTGGCCACATTATTGTTGCCACTATCGCGCAACTGAAGAAAATATGTTCGAGTTTCTTACTTGTATGGGGAAAAATGGCTTTGACATTGCTGATATTGAGGTATATGTCATATAAACTATTTATAGTCAAATTCACTGTATATTATAGTGTTTATTTTCTTTCATGTCTTACACTCTACATTGTATCTTTTGTTTTCAGAAAATGAACTCAATATTGATGGTAAGAAGCAGAAATTGAAAAAAGAGGAGAGCAATAACATTGTAGTGACAAATGCAAGAAAAGAGAGAAGAGAAATGGTCTTGTGATACCCTTAGAGCCAATATCTCTCATAAGACACACATATAAATACTAATGGTCAGGTCTTCAGAGTTGGTGAATTCACTTGCAATGCCTTGGCAACATAATGATAATGTTTTAAAGTGATGAAACATCATTTCATATATAAATTGTAGTCCAAACAATATTAAGTTGGAAACTCATTGTAATACTTTAAAATTTCATATAATATAATTTGTGGTTGAAATTATTTATAATTGCACTTGATATTGTTTAGTATTATAATTAACATATGCAACTTTATGTTTTCATATTAGATGAACATGCACATTGTATGATATTTTTTAAAATATACAAATTAATTTATGTTGATTAATAGTGAACACATAAAATCAATTTAAAACTACCAAATTAGTAGTTTATATTGATTAATGATGAACACAAATAACATAAATATATGACTAAATTAGTAATTTATAATGATTATTAATGAAAGTAAATGTGATGAATATAAACTACTAAATTAGTCATTTATATAATGAATATGAAACTACCAAAAAAGATAAATGACCATTGCAAATGATAAATTTGTGATTACAAATAATGACTAAATTTTGCATATATATGACTATTAGTAGCTAATTTACAGTATCTTATAACACGACCAAAAATTTAGTCATATTTCTTTGGTCATTAATTAGTTTCAAGAAATGACTAAAATTTGCATATATATGACTATTAGTAGCTAATTTACAGTATGTTATAACACGACCAACATTTTGGTCATATTTTTTTGGTCATTAATTGGTTTTCTCAGGTGATTATATAGTAATATATTTTGTGGTATATTTGGTCATTAATTGTGACAATTAATGACCAAATCAATGATTAAATTAATGACCAAATCAATGACTAAATTAATGACCAAATCAGTGATTAAATTAATGACCAAATATACTACTCGACAACAAAATTGAGATAACCAATTAATGACTAAGTTAAAAACAACTAAAAGTTGGTCACGTTATAAAATACTGTAAATTAGCTACTATTGGTCACCAACCAAAAAATAGTCGTTTATATGCAAATTTTAGTCCTTTTTTTAGTAACTAATTAGCTATTTTGTACTAGTGCTTGGAGCACTTTATTTTAGTGAACAGATTTGGAAAATCAGGGGGTTGAAGGAATTACGCAATTCCTAGGGTTATTGGTGGCTCATGCATGAAGGGCTCAGTTAGAACTGAAGTGGCAAAGTTATGATAGAGTTGGAAGAGTAGTTTATGTAGTTGTTATTTAGTTTAACTCGATTAAGTGAGTTAAACTTAGTTGAGCTACTTGTATCTAGTTTACCTGAAAGATACACTAATGAGAGTTAAGTGAATTAATTATTTAATTAATTCACAACTAATAACTCACTAACAACTGAACAAATACAACAGTTAACTACTTGCATGTCAGTTCCAGTGGAGACCTAGTGGAGAGATAGGTGAAAGGGTGAGATGGAATATCTGTTCTGACTATAGTGATGCATTCAATGAATTTGACACACATTGGAGTTGCCAATGAGGATTGTTTCGTCAAGGCAAGGAAAATTCGAATTCATTTAGGGGTCTTCTTCAGTAGGGATTGCGTAGTGGAGGCAGGCTGTCAGGAGGCAAGAAATTGGTGCATAGATATGCAAATTTCTGTATGACAGTGTGTAATGAATCTACATTGTAATGAGAGCTTGATGTACTAAGCTTTGTATGAGATTATGACATGATTCCATTGATATACATAATATATGATAGTTGGGATTTTTATCTTTATGCTTTCCCGTTAAACAACTCTGTTATGTTCGATTGAATTTATTCACATGTGTTTGCAATTAGGTTTTAAATTTCCCAAGCATAACAGTGGAAGGATTTTGTAGTTAGAAAGAAGATAAATATTGTTAGATTAGGAGAATCTGGTAATACATCAATATTAATAAATTTCTACAATATCGAGTTAAGTTCATTTTCCTAAACTACTAGAAAAATTTGCAGTTGGGTTGTAGGTACGAATAGTCAGCAATCTGTATGCTAACTAGGCATTTGACTGGGAAGATTGATTGTATTTTTTAGGACCAGCGGTTGTGCACAAAGTGCCTTCATTTGGTTCATTCGTGAATGGAGGTTTTTGATTGGTTGTTGGCTCTTTGATATGGACCAATGAATGGAGGCCACGTAGGCCAATCGATAGCTACCACATGGCCTCTCAATGGTGGTGTAAAATTTTTTTATCTATCGAACTGACCTCCAAGAGAATCGAACAGGTGACCTACTGACTAGAAGCACAGAGTCTTACCACCACGATTGTTGCTTAACATCTATGGTGGACAAGTTTTATTTAAAGTTTATAGGTGGGAATTTTGGGGGACGGTGTCGGGGTTAACCCCGGCCCCCCTATCCACCCCAACTCACAAGACAGCGGGTCAAGGTGCCATGGGCATGGGGTTAACCCCAACCCCAACACCATGGAACATACACCAACCATAGTTCAAATGAGCAATCAGTTAACCGGCAGTTCTGGAACCCACACAACATACAACCATGGTAATGGAGTGGGATTGGAGTTATGGTTATGGCAGGGAATTTCAAACTCAAACCATAGTTTGTGTACATTCAGGTTTTGGCATGGGAATTCAAATATAATGACCAGCAGTACAACTCAACAACAACACAAACCTTGGTTTGAACCATGGTCAACAGTTGGCGCGTCTCTTTAAACCAGCCATATCTTATGGCACTCAAAGTGCCACGTGGCCCCAATTCGTTGGTTCATGGGGTCACCACACTTAAACCATTGAACAATTTGCACCTAAACTAGCATGAATCTCACCAACGTGGGGTGAATTTGTCACTCCACGATGCCAAAATTGGTGAAAATTGTAAGATGCATTACAGGTGGGTGTGGATTGTAGAACAGTTAGCAGAAAAATTACACTAGAGTATAACTCAATCATTTTTTGACCAATTTGAGTGAAAAAGAGCCCATCTAGGGGTTTTTTACTATTACAGAGCCATTGGAGACATCATTTTTTCATTATAAGCACTGAAAATCCATGTAAACACATATTTTGAGCACATAATGAAAGAGGCCCAACATTGGAAGTTCAACTAGGAGATATAGCCTAGGAGGGGTGAAATTCTTATCATTTTGTTGTTTTTTGTTTCTGTTATGCTATTATTGTCTCTATTTTATGCTACAAAATTGAGTTTAAACACATAATTTATGTGTTAATTAAACTTCCCTAATTTCAAAAAATACATAAAATTTCACTTGAAAATTTCATCAAACCTTCACGTTTTCTATTTCAGATCAGTTTGGTATCAGAGCTTTGGTTCTTTGGTTTTATTGAGGGTTTAATTATGTTGCAAGTGTTTTATGATGCTTACAAGGTTGAAGCTCAAAAGAGGAGAAGGAAATTTTGTGGTAGCATGTCCTCAAGCTAGTTCAAGGAGAGCACATTTTCCACAATATTCACCACAAATTTCACCTCAAGTGTCCCCAAAAGCCTCATAAATAATGGAACATGAAGGAGAGCTTGAAAATATGAATGAGGATGAGAATGCTTTCAGGAAATAATTCTTTGACATGTGTGAGATGGTGAAAGTTCTTTATGAATAAAGGAACTCAAGGTTGCATGGTGAAAGCTCAAATTCTCCAAAGGGAAATGGTGGAAATGGAGACAAACATCCAAAAGGGAATGCAGGAAATGGTGATAAACGACCTCTACCTCCACCTTTCTCCTCACCTTCATCGTAACCATCATCTTATTCTACATGAAACCCTTCAAAAACACCTCCTTAGTCTCCAAAGGGACATGGTAAAACTCCATTTTTAAAACTTGACATAAATTTTGAATTGCCTATGTATAATGGAGAGGTAAGTGCTCAAAAATTAGATAATTGGGTTTTCCAACTTGAAGTGTATTTCCGGATACAAATGATCAAATATTATGAGACCAAGATTCATATTTCTTCATTATTGTTGGAAAGTTCAACACTCATTTTGTGGGAAGCCAAAACTCAAGAGGATATCAAGAAAAGAGGTAAGATCATAACTTCTTGGAATGATTTTGTGTATGCACTAAGAAGAAAATTTAATCCTTTAGCATACATGTAGAAAGTTATAATGGCTTGGAAAAACTTTAGGCAATTAAACGGTCAAAGTGTGCAAAAGTTATACACAAGAGTTTAGAAGGAGAACATTGGTTTTGGGTGTAGATTTATTGATCAGAGGCTCTGTATTAAGCTCAAAAATGAAAGTTCTCAGAAATGATCCAAACCTGAATGACAACGAAGAACTCATCACCAGGAATCCGGTGCAATTCGTTTCATCAAAAGCCGACTCTGGATGAGGAAGTTATGACTTGTTGTTTGTTTTCCTAAACAACTAAAATAAATTGTGGAATAGTGACAGGTTGATGACATGGAAGCCCAATTATCACTCCAAGTATATTCAGGGAATATTCTTGAGTTCTAGCACAATGACACTGTGACAAGTGTCATAATAATATTCGGCAATGAACTTTGGAGGTGAAATTTTTTTACAGTTTATCCTAAGGTTGAAGGAGATTTTTTTTTAGTTTGGAATAGTCCAACCAGAGCTGGACATGTGGTGCAGCAGGGGGCTGCCACATGCCCCCTCTGATGGACCCATCCAAACCTTGGAGAAACTAGTCAAAGATTATGTCAAATTCTGAATTTGTGGTTATAACCAAAGTTTTGTTATACATTAGCGCATATATATTTTGGGCTGAATATATATATTATAACTCAAGGTCTAAACCATTGGACATGCATATATTAATGCGGGCGAATATATATTTCAACCCAAATTTTTAAATTATGGGATTGGATGAACACCATGGATAAAAATTATGGTACATGGGTCAGGGTCGAACCCACGACCTACCCCACACAGTTCCAATGACTTACCGCTTACTTTATCCATTGGGTCTTAACCCTATATGGTTTCAACCACCATTTAAAGTATGTTGGATCCGATGGCGGGGGTTTGGAAGGTGCTAGACCCGTGGGCCAACCCTCTCCCATATGACTATGCTGTGGAGACCGTGGGCGAAGCCAAATCCAACAGGCGAAGTATTAACTTCTAATCCACGTTTATTTCAACAAAGTCGTGGATTAACACTAATTAACACCGATTTATGAAATGTGGTTAAGGCGTAGTTAAGATGTGCTTATCACAGTTAAGTGCGGTCTTAACTGTTAATTAACCTAGTTGATAATTGGTGGTAGAGTTAGTGGAAGCACCTATTTCAGCGGAATCTTCCAAATTGTCGGAGTTATCTGGAGTCTTCTTCAGATTTGGAGGAGATATTGTAGGAAATTTTTTTTTGACCATAACTAAAGCAATGTTCAACTAATTTTGGCTCAGGAAGAGTCATTATTGGTAGATTTCGATGTTTTAGACACATTGCAGTAGGTTTCATAGGCAATAGGAGACTGTAAATAGAAATTTTTGCACAATTGAGCTAATACAAAAGCCCATGCCATGGAAGTTGGACCAAGGAAATGTAACCCAGGAGGGGTGAACTCCTTTATCAAAACAAAGTGTTAATGTATTAATTGTGATGGTTTTTTGTGTGTTTGTTTTTTGTTATTCAACATTTAGTTTCCATGATTTTATGTTCAAGTATTCAACTTAATCTCGACACATTTACTTGTTAATCAATTATAAGCACGTCAATAAGCCCATGTACAAGAATAAAAGATCATCACTTTTAATATAAATCTGAAGATGAAATTAGCGCAACAAAACTAACATTTGAATTCAGATCAATATGGTAATAGAGCAAAGGTTATTTTCTTGTTTTGCTTGAGTTTTGTACAAGAAGGGTTTTAATAGTTTCAATTTTGTGATGCTTACAAGGTTTAAGCTACAAAGAGGAGAAGGGAAAATATTGGTTTCTAGTCTTGAGGTTAGGACCAAAAGAAGGACAGCTATAAGAGCATCACCTCCACCCAAATTTTCATTTCCAGCTAAACTTGAAGAATCTCAAGTTTTATCTCCAGAAGCTGAGATTGAAGAGGTACAAATTTCACAAGAAGATGAGTTGATTGAAGAGGTACAAGCATCAGAAGTTAAGCGTGAATCCATAGCCATCATCTCAGGTATTTGAAAGACTCAAGGTCATTTAGAAGAGGATGATGTCAAGAGAGACTTCAATGACATAAAGATGATGGTTAAAATTATGTTTGATGCATTCACTGTTGGGATGGTAGGATAAGGTCCTAAGCCTCCACATGGAGAAGGAACTTCAGATTATAAGAAGGATGAAGAGAAGAGTTCAAAGGGTAGTGAAGGAAAGCCTCCTCCATCTCCACCATCCTCATCCTAATAATCTTCATCAACATCATCTTCCACTTCCACCACAAAAACCACCCATACTCATTCAAAAACCCCAAAATCAAAAACTCCATTACTCAAATTGGACATTAAGTTTGAACTTCCTATGTAAAATGGTGAGGTAAATGCAGAGAAGTTGGACAATTGGATTCATCAATTGGAGGTTTATTGTAGAATTCAGAACCTACAAGAAGACGACATAAAGATCCAGTTAGCTTCATTAAGGCTAGAAGGAGTAGCACTAGTCTGGTGGGAAGAAAATACTGAAGAGGAAATGCGAATCCACGGTAAGATATCCATTTCTTGGATTGAGTTTATTTCTTCAATTAAAAGACATATTTATCATTTAGCTTATATGAAAAAAGCCATTATGAGTTGGAAAAAATTTAGGCAACTCAAGGGTCAAACAATTCAATAATATACCCAGGAGTTTAGGAAAAGGGCTTTGTTGTTAGGAATAAAATTGAATTCCCAAGACACACTCTTAAAATACATTGGGTTTTACGTTCCTATTTGAAACATACTATCCTTATGTTTAATCCAAGAAATTTATATGAATTTTGTGTGCAAGCCACACATCTTGAAGCAAGGGGAAAGAACATTCAAGAAGAGGGTAGAAATAAGAAGCCATTCAAGGGTAAGGGAAAAGAGAATGGAAATAAGAATGTAAGTGTTAAGAAATAAGGGGAGAGAAATACATGCAAACATTGTTCCAAATAATGGAATGATGAAGCCCACTGTTGGAAATTACATCCCGAATTAAGGACTAAGAAACCAAATAACAAGGGGAAACAAAAGATGACTGTGACCACAAAACATGATCTTGGATCTGATTCTGGTGTTGAGACCATGATTATAGCCATGGTCAAAAAGGGAAAATAAGCCATAGCAAGCACTAGCTCCTCAAATTGTCACAACAACACTCCAAATGAAGAAACACATATAGAATTGTTCCATGTAAGGGTGATTTCCAATCATACAAAGATTGATGCATTGTTTAATAGTGGGTCACAAGAAAACTTGATTTCAGAATACTTGATCAAAAATCTTAACCTTGAAACTGTACCACATAATAAGCCATAACCTTTGGCTTGGATAGTCAAGAATTCCAATTTACAGGTTACAAGGAAATGCATATTCTGATTTTCCATTACTGCAAACTTTGTTAATGAAGTTGAGTTAGATGTCGTTCCACTTTAAATTTTAGGAATTGTCTTAGGAAGTCCATATTTGTATGACAGGAAAGTTGTATTTTATCACCATGAAAAAAAATATCATTTTCTTAAGGATGGGGTGGAGTATATTGTGAGAGCTCATCGCAAAAATCTAAATCTTTCTTTAGTTAATGCAAGGCAGATGAAGAAACTAGTTGATGCAAGTAAAAATTTTGTGCTTCTCATGATCAAGAAAAAGGATGATATTGAATATGAATATTTTTAAGGATGTGATGACAAATTAAAATCTGATTTGTTTGATGTGGTAAGTCAACATGGTGAGATGTTTCAAGAACCAAGTGGGTTACCTCCCAAGAGGGTAATTCAACATGATATTCAGCTATAGTAAGATGTTCCACTTCCAAACATTGTTATGTATCGCATGTCAATCATGGAGAGTTTTGAAATCAAGAAGAAAATCAAATAATTTCTAAACAAAGGTATCATACACCCATCTACTTCGCCATGTGGTTCACTGATTGTTTTGTTACCAAAGAAGGATGGGACTTGGTGCATGTGTGTGGATTTATGTGCACTGAATAAAATCACGGTAAAGAATCGCTATCAGATCCCATGAATTAATGATTTTCTTGATCAGTTAAGGTATGAAAATTATTCACTAAGTTATACTTAGGAAGTGGTTATCATCAAGTTATAATAACTGAAGAGGAAATTTGGAAAACTGCATTTAAAAATAGACAAGGATTGTTTGAGTGGCTAGTTGTGCCATTCGGTTTAACCAATGCTCTAGCTACTTTAATGAGAGTTATGAATGATGTTTTAAGACCATTTCTAGATGACTTCATCATTGTTTACTTAGATGATATTTTTATATTCAGAAAATCAAGAGATGAGCATGTCATGCATGTGAACAAGGTACTTGATGTATTGAAAAAAGAGCAGTTATTTTTAAAGATGTCGAAGTGTGAGTTTGGAAAGACTTATTTAGTGTATTTGGGACACATTTTTGGAAAAGGTTAGTTGAAGACAGACCCTTCCAAGCTTGAGGTCATTGTGAATTGGCCTAAGCCCAATACAATTATGGAGGTAAGAAGCTTTCTTGGGGCAACACAATATTGGAGGAAATTCATTGCTAAATTTTATTCCACTGCATCTCTGTTACATGCATTGACAAGTATCAAGAAAGTCTTCCATTGTGGAGATATGAAGCAAAAATCATTTGATGCTTTAAAATGAAAGATCAGTTCAACACCAGTATTGGCTCTTCCTGATCTTAGACAACCATTTTAGATCCAGACATATGCTAGTGATTACGCCATGGGAGCAGGTCTCATGCAGCATGGTAAGCCTATTTCGTTTCATTCTAAAAATTTTAATGGAGTTGTGACTAAATATCCCACCTATGAAAAAGAGTTATATGCATTGGTACAAAGTTTAAAGAAATGGAAGCACTATTTTATGGGGAAGGAGACTATTATCCATACTGACCATTAGCCATTGCACTACTTACAGTTACAATAAAAGTTGCAACAATCAAGACATTTCAAATGGATGGGATTTATAAAACAATTCCATTTGGTTATCAAGTATAAAAATGGAATCTACAATAAGGTAGCTGATATGTTCTCTAGGCCCATTGTAAATTCATCTATTATACTCAAGCATAATTCAGTTATGCATGAAAGTGACATTGAACAATATGCATATGATAGTGATTTTCAAGATGTGTATGAAAGCTTGAATCAAGAAAACCAAATTTAAGAGTTATATTATCATGTGCAGAAAAATCTGTTGTATCACTTGGGAAAGTTATGTATTCCATAGGGAGAAAGAAACAATATCATAAGGGAGGCACAAACTTCATTGATTGCTGGACATTTCGATGTAGGCAAGATGATAGTGAATCTCCAAAGGTATTGTTATTGGAAATGCATGATTGAAATGTATCTCATCTCATTAGAGGATGTTATTTGTGTGAAATAAGTAAGCCTAGCAATAGGAAACTAGGATTGTACACTCCACTTCCAGTACCTTCACGTCCTTGGGAGAGTATTTCAATCGATTTTGTAGGAGGTCTTCCAATGTCAAGGAAAGGTCGTGATTACTTGTATATAGTTATAGATAGGTTCAAAAAAATGTGTCTTTTCATTCCATGTAAAAAACAAATTACAGCTGAACAAACAACTCATATTTTCTTTCAAAATGTATGAGTTCATTTTGGTCTTTGTACTTCTATTCTAAGTGATCGAGATTCCCTATTTGTTGGGAATTTTTGGTCAAAATTGTGGGACATGATGGATACTAAGTTGAAGAAGAGTAAATACTTTCATCTGAAAATAGATGGTCAGAACAAGGTGGTTAACAGGACAGTCATTCATCTTCTTAGAGGTTATTGTAGCAAACATCCCAAGTTGTGATATGAACAGTTGCATTACATTCAACATGCATACAATAGTGAAAAGCATTCTTCCACAAACACATAGCCATTTGAGGCATGTCTTGGGTACTTGCCAAGATCGCCTTTGGACTTCATTTTTTAGAAATATGTCACTATAGATGGTCATAGTGACATAGATAAGGCAAGGAAGTTCATTGAGCAAATTCAGTTGGTACATGACATAGTGCAAGAACAATTGGAAAAGAGTCAAAACAACTACAAGGCAAGGCATGATCTTTAGGGGAATTCTGAGGTCTAAAATGGGCCTCCTAAGGAAATAATAAAATAATTGTTAAACCAATAAAATAATATTTATGAATTTGCAATTCACTTTTTGCACCACAATCGATTAACCATAGTTAAATTCAATTCAAAAGTTGTAGCAAAATAAAATTAATAAAAAAATTGTATTGATGTGACTCTAAATAAGAATGAGCTTTTCAAGAAAAAGTCAATATCATTCAACAACTAATGCATTTGTGCTTTGTACTTAAATAACTTAAAATAAATATAAATATAAATTCAAAAATTCTTAATTATATAATATTTTATTAATTAAAATTTATATTATTTAAATTGTATAATAACATGTAATCAATATACTATACAAAAATAATATAATATAATATAATATAATAAATGTAATATATTATTTCATGTATGAATTTTATATAACATATTAAATTGATGTGATTTATAATATAAGAAAAAACAATATATAATATAAAAATTAATATACTATATATTCTATGAAATTTAGATTATTTTTCATAATATTATATATAACAATATATAATATTAATATAATCATAATGAAATAACTTAATTTGTATTTAAAATCAAAGAAAAAAAATATTGAAATAGATTTAATTTATATTTATAAGTATAATATAAGATTTATATACATTGAGATTTAGATTTTTTTTGCCTCAAACTAAATTGAACCTAATATAACTTTTTTCAACATACAAAGCTAATATACATTTTTTCATCATGCAAAACTAATTAAATATTTTTTATTGCTATTAATATTATAATAATACTATTTATAGATTTGATTTATCCTAAAATCACAGGGTTACATTTTTATTTAATTTGATTTCATAGGAATAATATATATGTATAGATATTAACTTATAATTAATTTGAATTTGTAATATTAAATAAAATGAAATGGTATAATTTAAAAATAAATATATGAAAATATGCAAATATAATATTTATTGAAAAATGTGTAAAGATAAGAAGATTAGGTACAGATATGCCTTGTTTATTTCAAAAAATAGGAAATGAAAATAATAATATTTTATTCAAAAAGTGTGAAATGACATTTATTATGAGTATTTTACTTTTTGACTTTAAAAGTACTTAGAGAACTACCATGGTTAACCATGAGTTTTTATCCACCATTGAGAATGTGACAAGTAAGTACCTTTAACTCAATCAATGCAACATCAACCATTAGGGATGATGTCATCCCATAAAATGTGATTGGTTCTCATAAAATTAATTTTGATTGTACATTTTCCTTAGGAGGCCCATTGTAGACCTCAAAATTCCCCTAATAAACACCGTGTTGATCATAAATTTCAGGGTTGGAGATGAAATTTGGTTATATATTAGCAAATAAAGACTTCAAGGGGAAGGTAAAAAGCTTAAGCCAATCCATTATGGTCCTTTTAAAATTCTGGAAAGGATTGGTAACAATGCATTTAAGCTATATTTGCCTCCTTATATGCAAATATATTCTGTCGTTAATGTTGAGAATTTGAGATTGTTTGAGCCTCCATTGGCTGATGATCAAGGAGTGCATTTTCAGATGCCATCAATAGATAATTTCTCGCCAGAATATCTTGATGAACTTCAGCAATATCTCATACTTGATAGAAAAACCAGAACTTCAAGAAGAGGGAATGTCGAATACCTTAGAGTGGGACTCAAGGGAAGAAATCCTTCCAAGGCCAAATGAATGGAGATTTAAAGGGTGAGGGAGTTGTACCCTCACCTGCTGAACAATTGATAGTATCTTTTGGGGTCCAAAAGGCTTCTAGTGGGGAGGAATGATCAGAGGCTCAATATTAAGTTAAAAAATGAAATTACTGAGAAATGCTCCAAACCAGAGTGACAGCGAAGAGCTCATCGCCAAGAATCTGGTTCAATTTGTTTAATCAAAAATTGACTTCGGATGAGGAAGTTATGACCTGTTGTTATTTTTCCTAAATAGCTAAAAAAATTGCAAAACACTGACAGGTTGATGACATGGCATACCAGTTAGCACTCCAGGTATATTCACAAAATATTCTCCAATTCTAGCCCAATGACACTGTGACAAGTGTCACAACAAGATTCGCTAGTGAACTTTGGAGGTGATATTTTTTTATAGTTTATCCTAAGGTTGAAGGATAATTTTTTTTAGTTTGGAATAGTCCAACCAGAGCTAGACACATGGTGTAGACGAGGGATGCCATGTGCCCCCTCTGGTGGACCCATCCAAACCTTGGAGGAACTAGTCGAAGATTATGTCAAATTCTAAATTTGTAGTTATAACCAAAGCTTTGTTATACATTAGCACATATATATTTTTCGATGAATATATATATTATAACCCAAGGTCTAAACCATTAGACAAACATATATTAATGCGAGTGAATATATATTCTAATCCAAAGTTTTAAATTATGGGATTGGACGAACACCGTGGAGAAAAATTATGGTGCGGGGGTCGAGGTTGAACCCACGACCTACCCCACACAATTCCAATGACTTACCGCTTAATATATCCATTGGGTATTAACCCTACATGGTTTCAAACACCATTTGAAGTTTGTTGGATCCGATGGTGGGGGCCAGCCCTGCAGGCCAACCCCCTCCCATATGACTATGTTGTAGAGACCATGGGCAGAGCCGAATCCAATGGGTGGAGTATTAACTCTTAATCCATGTTTATTTGAACTGAGCTGCAGATTAACACTAATTAACACCGATTTATGAAATGTGGTTAAGGTGTAGTTAAGATGTGCTTATCACAGTTAAGTGCGGTCTTAACTATTAATCAACCCAGTTGCTAATTGGCCGTGGAGTTAGCAGAACCACCTATTTCGGCAGAATCCACCAAATTGCTGGAGTTATCTAGAGCATTCTCCAGATTTGTAGGATATATTGTAGGAAAAATTGTTTTGACCATAACTAGAGCAATTTTCGACCAATTTTTGCTCAGGAAGAGTCATTCTTGGTAGATTTTGATGTTTTGGACACATTGGAGTAGGTTTAAGGGGAAATAGGAGTATGTAAACAACTATTCTTGCACAATTGAGCTAATACGAAGGCCCATGCCATGGAAGTTGAACCAAGGAGATGTAGCCCAGGAGGGGTGAACTCCTTCATACAAAAAAAAGTGTTAATGGATCAATTGTGATGGTTTGTTGTGTGTTTGTTTGCTACTATTCAAAATTTAGTTTCCATCCTTTTATGTTCAAGTATTCAACTTAAAATCCACACATTTAGTTTTTAATCAATCGTAAGCACGTCAATAAGCCCATGTAAAAGAAGAAAAGATCGACACATTTAAGAAATCTGAAGATGAAATTAGCACATCAAAACTAGCATTCAATTGAGATCATTTATCCTTGATTGCATAATCCGAATTATCCACGGTATCATAAAATGATTGTCGACGTTTCAAATCCCAACGGGGATCCATCTTCAGGACGAGAAATGAATGAAGAATACTCTTCATGGCATGGCCTTTTATATTTATTAACATACTTTTGAACATTTATTTTAATAGTTAAATTATTATACTATTTTAAGTAGGATTTAGATTATAAAATATTTTTTAGACATTAGAATAAAATTTCTTAACATATTATGAGATTATATAGATTATAGGAAAAAATTTAGACATTAAAATAAAATTTGAAATTATTATTAAGATAATAAATTATTAAAAAAATTTAAGTAACAATTATTGTAGAAATTTAGAGTTATTATATTATAATTAAAATAAATTTATTAATTTTAGTAGCTCTTAAGGGTTTATAATAAATGATAATTAAATAAATAATAAATATAAATATTTATTAAAAAAAATATTTATATTAATAAAAATTGTAAATATTTATTATGAAAATTAGAATTAATTTATAAAAAAAAATTAAATTTTTTTTATAAAACTTATTTTTTATTTTTTAAATAAAATAAAATTATTTTAAATAAATTATAGAGTTTGATGGCTCTTCTCATCTTCTCATCATCTCATCCCTTCACTATTTATACCTTTTGTGACCTTATTTCATTCTTCATTCATTTCTCGTTCTAAAGATGGATCCCCGTTGTGATTTGAACGTCGACAATCATTTTATGATACTGTGGATAATCTGGATTCTGCAATAAAAAAAAACCACAGAAGTTTGAAAACCATAATACTTTATCCTCTCAAGACACTTTACCCAAATACATTGGAGGTTTGCCACTTGATAAACACAATTCTCATGTTTAACCCTACAAATCTATATGAGGTTTGTGTATAGGCAACACATCTAGAAGCAAGAGGGAAAAATGTTTGACAAGAGGGAAGAAAAAAGCCATTTAAGGGTGGAGACAAAAGAAAGGGAAAATTCAAAGGAAAAGGGAAGAAAAATGCTTCCATCAATAAAGAGGGAAAAAAACTCACATGAAAACAATGTTCAAAAGAAGGCCACGATGAAGACCACCATTGGAAACTTCATCCTTAGATGAGACCCAAAAAGTTTAAAAGAAAAGGAGAACAAAAGATGGTTGCAACTACTTAACATGATTTAGGATATGATTCAGGAGATGAAATAAAGATCATAGCCATGGGATTGAGAGGTAAGGAATTCATTGCAAGTATAAATTCTTCTAATAACCTCAATGAAACTCAAAATGAAAAGGAAAGAATATATATTTTACATATTATAGTTAACTTAAAACATAACAAATTAGACACCCTGATTGATAGTGGCTCACAAGAAAACCTGATTTCTTAAAACATTGGAAAGAAACTCAATTTGGAAACCATTCTTCATCCTAAACCTTATATGTTAGGTTGGGTGTGTGACAATGCAAAATTGCAAGTAAGTAGAAAATGCAAACTGAAATTCGCCATTACTGCAAACTTCATTGATGAGGTAGAACTTGATGTAGTTCCATTAAAAATATGTGTTCTTGTTTTGGGAAGCCCATTTATTTATGATAGGAAAACCATATCTCATCGCCATGAAAATAAATAGCATTTGTTTAAATGTGGTATTGATTACATTGTTAGAGCACATCACAAGAATCTAAATATATCAGTTGTGAATGTTGGAGAAATGAAGAGGCTTGTTGACTCGAGCAAGATTTTTTTACTTTTGATAATCAAACCCAAGAATGATGTTGAGAATGAAGTCTTTCAAAGATGTGATGTAAATTTTAAATCTGATTTGGTTGAGTTTGTTAACCAATATGATGATATGTTTTAGGAGCCTAAAGGATTTCCTCCTAAAAGAGGAATCCAACATGAGATACAATTGCATCAAGATTGTCCTCTTCCTAACATTGACATGTACAGGATGTCAGTGATTGAAAATGCAGAAATTAAGAAACAAATCCAATAGTTTATTGATAAAGGGATCATCTGAACAAGCACATAACCATGCGGGTCACTTATTATTTTAGAGCCAAGGAAGTATGGTACATGGCGCATGTGTGTGTAATTTTTTGCATTGAATAAGATTATGGTAAATAATCGTTACCCTCTTCCTCAACTCAATGATTTACTTGATAAATTGAAATATGTTGTTAATTTCACTAAGTTGGGCTTGAGAAATGGTTATCATCGGATTAGGATTGCTAAAGGATTAGTTTGTTTGAATGGTTGGTTATGCCCTTTGGGATTTGCAATTCTCCTGCTACATTCATGCAGGTAATGAATGATGTTTTAAGGCCTTTTATATATGATTTTGTGATAGTATAATCAAATTATATTGATTTTCATAAAGTCCCATGAAGAACATATCATGCATGTCAAGCAAATGTGAGATGTCTTAAATAAGGAAAGTTCATTTTTAAAGATGTCGAAATGTGAATTTGGGAAAAATTCTTTAGTCTTCTTGGGTCATATTGTTGGAGCGGGTGAGTTGAAGATAGATACCTCAAAGATCAAAGTCATTTTGAATTAGCTAAAACCTAAGACTATGATAGAGGTTAGAAGTTTCTTGAGAGAAACCCAATATTGGAGAAAGTTTATTTCTAAATTTTATTCCATTGCAGCTCCATTACATGCATTGACAAGTGTGAAGCAGTTTTTCAGTGGGGAGGAAAACAACAAAAAACATTTGATGGATCGAAGAAAAGAATTATTTCAGCAACCATACTTTCACTTCTCGACTTGAGACAATAATTTGAGATACAAATTGATGCAAGTGACTATGCCATGGGTACAGTATTGATGCAACATGTTAAGCCCATCTGTTTTCATTCAAAAAAATTTAATGGTGTAGTGATTAACTATCATACATATGAGAAGCAATTGTATGCATTGGTGAAAAGTGTGAAAAAGTGGAAACATTACTAATATGTAAGGAAAAAATAATTAACAATGATCATCAACCATTGCAATACTTGCAATAAAAAACAAATCTACAACAAGCGAGTCACTTCAGATGGATGTGCTTCTACAACAGTTCCACTTGGTGGTAAGGTATAAGAAAGGTATCTATAACAAGGTTGTTGATATGATTTCTAGACCAATTGTTAGTGCATCCATTATTCTTAAGCATAATTATGTCATGCATGAGAGCTACATTGAGAAATATCCTTTAGATAATGATTTTAAGGATGTATATACGACTTTGTGTCAAGGTAACCAAGTAGAGGAATTGGATTATCACGTGCATGATAAATTTTTGTATCATCTTGGAAAGCTATGCATTCCACAGGGAGAGAGAGTCAACATCATAATGGAAGTGCATACTTCTCTTATTTTTGGTCATTTCGTTATACGTAAGATAGTGGCACAATTACATAGCCATTTCTACTGGCCTCATATGCTTGAAAGTGTGTTACGATTTGTAAGAGGATATTCTTTATGTGCTATCAGTAAGCCTAGAAATAGAAATTTGGGATTGTATACACCACTTCTAGTACCTTCCCATCCATGGGAAAGTGTTTCTATGGATTTCATTGGAGGTATACCTATGTCTAGGAGAGGTCATGATTATCTTTATGCAGTTGTGGAT
This sequence comes from Pinus albicaulis, assembly GCA_034641835.2. NCBI lineage: Eukaryota > Viridiplantae > Streptophyta > Pinopsida > Pinales > Pinaceae > Pinus > Pinus albicaulis. The sequence continues at coordinate 419,116,618 of CM076581.1, forward strand.
AGGTTTAGAAAAATGTGTATTTTGGTGCCTTGTAAAAATCAGGTTACAGTTGAACAAACTCCACAGTTGTTATTTCAAAATGTATGGGTACATTTTGGTTTGCCCACATCCATTGTTAGTGATCGAGATTCTCACTTTGTTGGGAAATTTTTGTCAAGATTATGGGGACTCATGGAAACCAAATTGAAAAAGAGAACAACATTCTATCCACAAATAGATGGCCAAAAAAAGGTGGTGAATAGAATGATGATACATCTTCTCCATGGTTATTGCAGCAAGCATCCTAAGTTATGGGATGAACATTTTCACTATATTCAACATTCTTACAATGGGGCCAAGCATTCATCGACTTAAACATCGCCATTTGAGGGATGCTTGGGATACTTACCAGAATCTCCTTTATACTCTATCTTTGGGAAATATGTTGCTATTGATGGACATAGTGACATAGATAAGGCCAAAATATTCATTGAAAAATTTCAATTGAGGCATCAAACAGTTAAAGAATAGTTGGAAAAGAGTCAAGCCAAGTAAAATACAAGAAATTATAAGCATCACGTGGATCACAGTTTCCAAGTCGAAGATGAAGTTTGGATTCACATTAGCAAAGAAAGAATCCAAGGAGAAGGTACAAAATTGAAACCAATTTGATAAGGTCCATTCAATATTTTGGAAAATATTGCTAATAATACCTTCATGTTGGATTTTCCTTCATATATGCAAATGTATATAGTTGTAAATGTTGATAATTTGAGATTGTATGAGCCTACTTTGATTGAATATCAAGGAGAGAATGTTCATATTCCTTAAATTAAATATTTCTCTCATGAATATCTTGAATAATTATAGCAAGAGACCATCCTTGAAAGGAAAACAAGGAATTCAAAATGAGGGAACGAGGAGTACCTTCATGTGGGGCTCAAAAGGAAAAATCCAAGTAAATGCAAATGAATTTGAGATTGGAAGGGTGAGGGAAATGTACCCTCATTTGTTTATTGACTGAAAATCATCTTTTGGAGGTCCAAAAGCATCTAGTGAGGAGGAATGATCTAGTTGATCAGTAAAGTGTTGAAAATTAATAGTGTTCAAAATTGCTTGAAACCAGTGCCAAAACAAATATCTTATCACCCTGAATCCAATGCAACTCGAATCGCTCAAAACTGATATCGTATGTTCTCGATATCGCATCCTGGTCATTTTCCTAAACAACTAAAAAAAAAATTGTAGTTGGTGTTGGGCCTTGAAATTGTCATTCACTTCCATTACATTTTCACTTATATTTCCATATTACCACCTTCACTCCAACTCCATTTCATTACATTTACCTTACCATTACCACTATTGGGTTACATTTATGTTTTTCCAAACTTTATTAATTCTTATCATTTTTAAATGAATTTGTGGTTAAAAATTAGAAAATAATGTGCATATGCTTATACCTAACAAGTGGGATGATATTTTTGCCATGTGTATGTCAAATTGAAGCTTCTAAAAGACTTTTATGTGGCCTACCAAAACAAAATTCGAATTTGAGTGGAGAAGATCATGGGATCATGAGAATATGTGTTTCATTTCCTTTTTGTTTTAAAACTCTAAGAAGATATGTCTCATTTCCTATATTGTATTGAAACTCTAAAAAGACATGTTTCTTATCATTTCCTATTTGGATTGTAACTCTAGAGATAGAGAGAGAGATTCATGGACTCTCATTAATGATATAACTTCTCATATTTTTTTTATAAATAAGAGAAGCTTTCTCCTATAAAAAAATGTGAAAAATAGGAGAAGAAGAGAAAGGATTATAGAGTGTTTTGTAACAAAGCAGGAGATGGAATGGGATGTAGATTTGTGAGTTTATCTATAAAGAAGTTCTTTGATGTTGTTTTGATCACATTTTCAAGGAGCTAAGGAATTCATTGAATTGGTAGCAGAGGGCCCCTGCTGCTAACGAGGTTTCATGCGTTTTCTAGCTAAGTTTATTTCAATTTTTGTTTAGCATTTCTCTTTAATTTTTTCTCAAATGATTTCTTTCATAATTTGCAATTATTGTATCCAACTAAGTAAAGTATGTTGATGAATGGATAGTGACTTATAGGTGCAGTAATTGTTTAGGTTTCATTTCTTGTCTTTCATAGTTAAGAGTTACTGTGTTCAACGAAGTAAAGACCATTTGAGTCTTAAATTAGAATGGTTAGTGACTTATAGATACAGTAATTGTCTAGCATAAGAGATCCTCACTATGCTACACTTGATATTTTTCAAAAGCTCTTCCAATAAATATCAATTTAATGAATTGGATTTAGTTGTAATGTTTGATTTATTTCTTGTTTCATCATTTTATTTCATGTCATAGGATATCCTCACTACAATACACTTGATCTTTTTCAAAAGCTCTTGCAATAAATCTCAATTAAATGAATTGGATTTAGTTTTAATGTTTGAAATATTTGTTGTTTCAGCATTTTATTTCATGTCATAGGAGATCCTCACTACACTACACTTGATCTTTTTCAAAAGTTCTTCCAATAAATCTCAATTAAATGAATTGGATTTAGTTGTAATGTTTGAGTTATTTGTTGTTTCACCATTTTATTTCATAACATAGGAGATCCTCACTACACTACACTTGATCTTTTTCAAAAGCTCTTCCAATAAATCTCAATTAAATGAATTGGATTTAGTGGTAATGTTTGAGTTATTTTTTGTTTCAACATTTTATTTCATGTTATAGGATATCCTCACTATACTACACTTGATCTTTTTCAAAAGCTCTTCCAATAAATCCCAATTAAATGAATTGGATTTAGTTGTAATGTTTGAGTTATTTGTTGTTTCAGCATTTTATTTCATGTCATAGTAGATCCTCACTACACTACACTTGATCTTTTTCAAAAGCTCTTCCAATAAATCTCAATTAGATGAATTGGATTTAGTTGTAATGTTTGAATTATTTGTTGTTTCAGCATTTTATTTCATGTTATAGGAGATCCTCACTACACTACACTTGGTATTTTTCAAAAGCTCTTCCAATAAATCTCAATTAAATGAATTGGATTCAGTTGTAATGTTTGAGTTATTAGTCATTTTCATTTCTTGAATTTTCAATTAAAGCTGCAATATCCATGGATTAGGATTTCTAGCTCTCATCATTTCTTAATTAGAAAATAGACAAATAAAACTCTGTTTTAAATTAATCTTTCTAATTTAGAATAGAATACTAAAGATTAAAATATAAAAACTCTCAAAAACATCAACAAAACCTTAAGACAACGAAGTAGGAAAAATGGATACTTAGGCACATATAGTGCATTACACTTCATCAGTTTACTAGCCTTGGTCGATAATTTATGTTAACAATTTAGGACACTAAATTGACTAAACATTTTGGCACCATTGCTGGGGAAGTGTAACTAGGTAGCCTTATTTCTTACATCTAAAAAAAATAATAATAATTTCTCAAGTATTCTCTCCTCTTGCACTTTGTGTGATCTAGAGGATCAGAAAAAGAATTTTATGTTTAAAAAAAAAAAATGTTTTCATCATTTCATTTGATTTAATAAACTTTAAAATAAAAATAAATAAAAAAGGAGAAAAAAATTTCAATAAATTGTTTTGTTCAATAAAATATATATGTATATCTTTGAAAATATAATATATATAATTTTATTAACAAATCAATTAAAAATTAAAAATTAATTTTTTTTTGGCTCATGCATATGCCTGAGGCCAGCCTTTGGCTTGGCCTTACGCATATATGCAAGCCTTCAATCCACACAAAGACCTATGCACTGCAATAAAAAAAAAATGGAACCTTCTCTTTTCCATATTCATTTTTCCTCAAACAAAAATTATTAGAAATAATTTTTAAAATTTGTAGACAATGAAGGTATATCACATGAAGAAACTGTTGATTAGGAGGAGATTGCAAATTGTTGATGAAGAGAAGATTACAGATTCAATTGCAGGGACAGACGATGGAAGTGTATCACATAAAGAAATTGCTGATGAAGAGAAGATTTCAGACTGCTGATGAAGAGAAGATTGCAGATTCCATTGCAGGTAATTGAAATGAGGGAGATCGATCTGAACTTCTCTGTGAGAGACAAGCCATTACACTTCAAAACCTAGAAATAAAAACAAATCAAGCCACAACAATTTTATTGCAGAAGTAATTACCAGAAAACGAAATGTGTAATTATTAAAAGACCCGATTTTAAAACACATTTTCGGAGCATACCGAGGCAAATTAGAAAAAACTAAAACATGGGTGTTTTCAGGAATGGGGTGAATTAGGTAATCTTGTAAAAAAATTCTGAAATTCAAAGCCATTTGGGAGAAGTTCAGGGTTCTTCGGAGTACTAATTTACAGTGTGCGTGAGAGAAAAACGTTTTTTTTTATTGTAAACAATCGCGGTTTTATAAAATTCAATTTTGAGAAATAATCAAGGATATAATTTTCTTATCTGAAGGAAAATATGGCAGAATTCATCTGTGGTGGCACATGATGAGTGACAAATAGATTATTTGAAGCAAAGGCATTATCACATGTGCATCAAATGCAAGTTGTATAAATTGAGAAAGATTCTGCCTCCATCTTTTTTATAGGAACTTGACTTTAGAAATTTCAAACTTTTTATTTTTATCTTGCATGAAAGAGGCATTGACATGACTTTGTTTCAAAAACATTCATAAAGACGATTATTTCATCCATGCTTTATTTCATTTTTAAAAAAAATAAAAAATAAAAATAAAAATAAAATAAAATAAAATAAAATCTTTATTAATAATTTCTTTTTAATAAAGAAAAAAATATTAAAATAATAATAATAATAATAATAATAATACTAAAAAAATTAAAAAATTAAAAAAATTATTATAATTTCTTCTCAATAATGGTTTGCAGGACAATTGGAAGATTATTTAGATGATTTCTAAACATTTGGCATTAATATTGTTGATGTGTACTTTCCTATGAAGTTTTAACTTGCAGGACACAACGAATATTTGTGATGCCAATCGTTTTACTAAGCCCAGTGCATGAAGTCATCCAACAACAGGGAGTTGATTTATTTTTCATGGTTATTCTCTAAAAATGGATTGTTATCGATATCATGAATTGGACCGAATATAGAAATTTTTGGTTTACCTTAATCTGTTTCATTTGACATTTAATTTTTGCGTAAGAATAAAAAAGGAATTAGCCATTTCTTTTTTAACACACTTATGTTCTTTATGTCAATTTTTTTTTTGCAGGTTTGGGATGATCAAATAATCATTGAAGGAAACTAATTGAGCACACAATTGGTTTTCAAATGACTGATTTCATGAGAAACATAAGAACAATTCCATGTTCATATCCATCAAGACCATTACTTTTCCTTCCTTTTTGAATTGTAAATCCAACCACGAACTTCAAAGAAAACCATAATTATTTTCCCAACAAGAGTTAGTTGTTCATTTTCCTTCATTCACATACAATTTCCATTACTTTTTTTTTCTACTCCACAAATAAAAGCAAGAAGATCACCTACATGCTTATTTCCCATTGTCATTTTCCATTTTTCATCGTCCATTTCAATTTTCATTTTCCTATCCTTTTCGTTTTGAAAATAAACCTTGCTTCAATGCAAATTATTGAATCCATAGTCCTTCAAAAATTATTCTTTCATGCTCGCGTTAGATGATGGAGGATTCCTTAAGGCCTTCCTTCTAACAAGTCTTAGCCTATCGACATCAGTACATTATCTAGGTCCAAGTCTAGAGTCCTTAATAGTACCTTGAGGCTTGTATGCATTAATTACAAGTTCTCTCGATGACAATCATGGGAATACATCAATGTCCCTTGATCGTCAGATCTTGCAAGTAGATCGACATCAGCCCATCTATTCACACTTCGCAAGATTTACTTAGGTACCTTGGCACTCATTGACATTAATGGTGAGTTTTCCTCGCATTGGTTAACGACATTCATCAATGGTTGGTAATCCAATGACTTCTCTTCATGCTCGACATCAACACATTTATTCGCATGACTAGAATTGTACCATCAGTTTTTGTAACGATTGAAGACTACATCATTTTATCAGTTTACAGTAGGAATCAATTTGTATCAGCAGCAATAAAGATCCCAATATTTTCATCAGCACAAAGAGAGCAAAGAAGCAGATCAAATTCATTTGTTTATATAGTCCAACAATGTCAATAGCCACACTCTTCAGTACACACATGCAACTCATCCATTTCTAAAGGATAAGTTAAGGTACGTCATTTTCTAAATTTTTAGCATAGAATTCCTTGAAAATCGAGGATGATAATTTTTGGAAAAAAACATCTCTTCCTTATTGCCAATACCATCAGATTGGGGGGGGAATACATTTATATTCATACTTTTCCACATTCATATCACATTCAGAAACCCAAATACTTCCAAAATATATTAACTATTACATTATTATTATAGGCATACAATGGCTTTTCAAAAGTACTCAAAAGATAATTGGATACAAACACAATCATGGTTGTCACATAAGAACCAACCATGACGCAATCCAATAAATATATACTTTGCAATAAAAATCAAATTATCATTATGCAAAGATCAAAGGTTAAAATTGAATGCAACAACAAATATGGTTGTAACACAAGAACCAACCATGTTGCAATTCAAGTAAAACACTTTGCAGAAGTATGAAGTTATCAAATGATATCACACAAAGTTAAGTCGAAGATCACAGATCAAAAAGAATTAATGTAATAGATTGCATGAGGACATGCAATAGCTTCAGTTGGGGGGTATATTGGGCCTTGAAATTGTCATTCACTTCCATTACATTTTCACTTATATTTCCATATTACCACCTTCACTCCACCTCCATTTCATTACATTTACCTTACCATTACCACTATTGGGTTACATTTATGTTTTTCCAAACTTTAATAGTTCTTAGCATTTTTAAGTGAATTTCTGGTTTAAAATTAGAAAATAATATGCATAAGCTTATACCTAACAAGTGGGATGAGATTTTTATGATGTGTAGGTCAAAAGGAAGCTTCTAAAAGACCTTTATGTGGCCTACCAAAACCAAATTCGAATTTGAGTGGAGAATATCATGGGATCATGAGGATATGTGTTTCATTTCCTTTTTGTATTAAAACTCTAAGAAGATATGTGTCTCATTTCCTATTTTGTATTGAAACTCTAAAAATAAATGTGTCTTATCATTTCCTATTTTGATTGTAACTCTAGAGATAGAGGGAGAGATTCATGGACTCTCATTAATGAGATAACTTCTCATATTTTTGTATAAATAGGAGAAGATTTCTCCTATCAAAAAATGTGAAAAATAGGAGAAGAAGAGAAAGGATTATAGAGTGTTTTGTAACAAATCTTGAGATGGAATGGGATGTAGATTTGTGAGTTTATCAATAAAGAAGTTCTTTGATGATGTTTTGATCACATATTCAAGAAGCTAATGAATTCACTGAATTGGTAGCAGAGGGCCTCTGCTGCTAAGGAGGTTTCATGCATTTTCTAGCTAAGTTTATTTCAGTTTCTGTTTAGCATTTCTCTTTACTTTTTTCTCAAATTATTTCTTTCGTAATTTGCAATCACTATATCCAACTGAGTAAAGTCTATTGATGAATGGATAGTGACTTATAGGTGCAGTAATTTTTGAGGTTTCATTTCTTGTCTTTCATAGTTAACAGTTACTGTGCTCAACCGAGTAAAGACCATTTGAATCTTCAATTTGAATGGTTAGTGACTTATAGATATAGTGATTGTCTAGCATAGGAGATCCTCGCTATACTAAACTTGATCCTTTTCGAATTCTCTTCCAATAAATCTCAATTAAATGAATTGGATTTAGTTGTAATGTTTAAGTTATTTGTTGTTTCAACATTTTATTTCATGTCATAGGAGATCCTCACTACACTACACTTGATCTTTTTCAAAAGCTCTTCCAATAAATATCAATTAAATTAATTGGATTTAGTTGTAATGTTTGAGTTATTTGTTGTTTCAGCATTTTATCTCATGTCATAGGAGATCCTCACTACACTACATTTGATCTTTTTCAAAAGCTCTTCCAATAAATCTCAATTAAATGAATTGGATTTAGTTGTAATGTTTGAGTTATTTGTTTTTTCAACATTTTATTTCATGTTATAGGAGATCCTCACTACACTACACTTGATATTTTTCAAAAGCTCTTCCAATAAATCTCAATTAAATGAATTGGATTTAATTGTAATGATTGAGTTATTTGTTGTTTCAGCATTTTATTTCATGTTATAGGAGATCCTCATTACACTACATTTGATCTTTTTCAAAAGCTCTTCCAATAAATCTCAATTAAATGAATTGGATTTAGTTGTAATTTTTGAGTTATTTATTGTTTCATCATTTTATTTCATGTCATAGGAGATCCTCACTACACTACACTTGATCTTTTTCAAAAGTTCTTCCAATAAATCTCAATTAAATGAATTGGATTTAGTTGTAATGTTTGAGTTATTTGTTTTTTCAGCATTTTATTTCATGTTATAGGAGATCCTCACTACACTACACTTGATCTTTTTCAAAAGCTCTTCCAATAGATATCAATTAAATGAATTAGATTCAATTGTAATGTTTGAGTTATTAGTCATTTTTATTTCTTGAATTTTCAATTAAAGCTGCAATATCCATGGATTAGGATTTCTAGCTCTCATCATTTCTTAATTAGAAAATAGACAAATAAAACTCTGTTTTAAATTCATCTGACAAAAATTTCCTTTTTCCTTCCTTTCTAAATATATTTAATCTCATCTTTATAATTTAGAATAGAATACTAAAGATCAAAATATAAAAACTCCCAAAAACATCAACAAAACCTTAAAAGAATGAAGTAGGAAAAAGAGATACTTAGGCACATATAGTGCATTAAACTTCATCATTTTACTAGCCCTAGTCGATAATTTATGTTAACAATTTAGGACACTAAATTGAATAAACATTTGGGTTGTAGGTATGCACAATTAGTAGCCTATAGAATGACTAGGTAGGTGACTAAGTATATTGATTTTAATTTTCATGACCAATGGTTGTGCGCCAAGTGTCTTCATTTGGTTGATTCGTGAATGGTTATTTTGATTGGTTTTTGGCTCGTTGATATGGACCAATGAATGGAGGTCATGTGGGCGTATGAATGGCTGCCATGTGGCCTCTCAATGGTGGTGTAAAAAAAAATTATCGGTCGAAATGACCTCCAAGCGAATCGAATGGGTGACCTGCTGAATGGTAGTGCAGAGTCTTACCACTCCGCCATGGGTGTTACTTAACATCTATGGTGGAGAATTTTTATTTAAATTTTATTGGTGGGCATGTCAGGGGATGGGGTCGGGGTTAACCTCTAGCCCCCAGTCCACCACAACCCATGAGACAACAGGTCGAGGCGCCAGAGGCGAAAGGTTAACCTCGAACCCAACAACATGGAACAAACACCAACCACAGTTCAAACGGGAGTTAGTTAATCGGTGGTTCCAAAACCCACACAACATATGATTATGGTAATGGATCGGGGTTGGAGTTATTATTATGGTGCACAATTTGAAACTCAAACCATATTTAAAGAACCCAGCCATAGTTTGTGTACAGTCAAGTTTTGGCGCGGGAATTCAAATGTAACCACCAATAATACAAATCAACCACAAAAAAAACTTTGGTTTGAACCATGGTCAGTAGTTGGTGCATTTTTTTAAACTGCCCACTTCCTACAATACCGAAAGTGCCACACAGCCCTGATCCATCGGCTCATGAGGTCACTACACATTTAAACCATTAAAAAATTTGCACCCAAAACTGCGCAAATATCACTGACATGTGGTGAATTTGTCACTCCACGAAGTTGAAATTGGCATTGTAGGATGCATTGTAGGTTGGTGTGGATTGTAGAACAATTAGTAGAAAAATTACACCATAGTATAACTCAATCATTTTTTAACCAATTTGAGTGCAAAAATTTCCCAACTAGGGCTTTTTTACTATTCTGGAGCCATTAGAGACATTATTTTTTCATTTTGAGCACATAATGAAAGAGGCCTAACATTGGAAATTGGACCAGGAGATTTAGCCCAGGAGGAGTGGACTCCTTCATCATTTTGTTGTTTTGTATTTATGTTATGGTATTTTTGTCTTTTTTTTATGCTTCAAAATTGAGTTTAAATAAATAATTTATGTGCTAATGCAACTTCTCTAATTGCACAAAAACCATAAAATTTCACTTGCAAATTTAATCAAGCCTTCACGTTTTCTAATACATATCAGTGGTATATTCTACTAATTATGAAAATTCCCCCCCTTAGAGTATTTCCAAAAATCAAATGGTTACTTCAATCTAGTCTAGATACAAGGTTGGTGTCTGGTATCTCTTCGAACATCATATTGAGTTCATAATTTATAATTCTAATTCTCATCCTTATTAGCAACCAATTTTCTTACAATGAGCATGTTTACCTTGGACTATATTAGGCAGAGATTAAACTCTAATTATCTTCATTATATATCAAATAAATAACAATAAAACATTAAATTAAAGAATGAGGTTGGGTCATTTATTGTGAATACCATAACAACCATACAATAAGTGAAAAATGTGTTAAAAGAAATGAATTTTCACAAGTGGAAGCATGGTTTTATGACCCTCATAAGAATATCTCAAATAAAAGGATAAAATAATGATAAGTTCTATATGTAGAAAAACTAACAAATGAGGATATATGGGAATCTAAAAAAAAAGTAATGTAACAACAAGTAATAGAAGTAGGTCATTCTTCTCATACACCAGTTATAGAAACTCCTATACAACAAGAGAAACCCCTCATTAAAAAAATTATTAAACGATTTAGGAAATCGATGAAGATGACAAGAAATTAGGGAAGAGGGAGAGAACAAAATAACTAGAGGGAGACAAAGAATTATCAATTTATAGTACAAAAGAGGCTTCGTCAAGAGAGCCTATATCTTATTTATAATATGTCCCATTGACATGTATACCAACTCCAAGTGACCAAGGAAGATGGTTTACTACATCATCCTCAAAGAAAACAAAGTAGGAGAATTGCTTCTCCTAATAATTGAAAATAAACAATAAGAATGTGAAAATTAAACAAGACATGTATGCTCAGTTGTGGAAATCATGGCATTCTCAAACCATATTATTATCTTTGATTGATTTTTGAAAAATGATATTTTAGCATGGACATTATGGAGTTAAAGACTTAGAATATTAAAACAACCAATAATTATAAATCCTTAAAAATATCTATGAATTTGATAAGATTAACTTGGTTAACAACAAGGACTTACACATGAAAACAAGAGACATGGTTTTCAAATATTTAACAAAATATTATTTGAATGCTTCTTAATCACAAAGTATGGTATATAAAATGGAGAATCAACTAAGCTACGAAAATTTTCTTAATAGAAACAAACTAATGAGGATATAAGAATTAGAGGAATAGATAATAATGCTGGGAGCTTATCCTAATGATGTTAAATAAAATCAAGAATTAGAGAAATCCAAGGATACTTATATCTTTGCATTAAAACAAGGCTCAAATTTCCAAATGTAGAATATGTGTAGACTCCATAAATTTTCATATTCCAATAGGAAAAATATGAATTGTTAAGTCAAATAATTCAATTAAATAAGCAAGAAGAGAATTATGAACAATAGATTGAAGCATTCACAAAGGAAATAATATAACATATTTGTCATGTTACTTCATCTGCACTAGCAACCTCAACAACACTGATAACATCAACTAATCCATAAGAAGAGTTAGCAAAAAAAAATTCTAACTTATTTTTAATGGATATTGAAGTTGAGAATCCAAAAAGAATCATCACTATTAAAGATGATGAGTTGCATATCTTAAAAGTGCATATTATTGAATAAGGTATCACTATTACATCTTATCAAGAATTGAAGGCTAAGCTTCAACATAATTTGGAGCATATGAAAAATAGACTAACAAGGAAAACATATCTTATTGTAAAAAATCATATTTTATGGAATCATATAATAGAAAGAATAGCTAGGCTATGGATTTCCTTCATATTATATGGTAATGAGTCTAAACTTGTATGTAGAACACCACAGACAATTCAAAAAATATGGAATGAATGAGTGAATAAGCTTCAAATGGATAATTAAACCATTAAATTCCTTACATCAAAGACCTCGGAAGAATTAAATGCATTAGGATTCAGTGACATAAAATCATTAATTATGGAAACAAATAAGGCTCTAACTGAGAATAATTTAACACAATGAGTTCAAAACAAATGCAATGTAATATAAATGAATGTGGACCAATTTATGAATAGGTTTAACAATTTCGTAGAAATGCATTTACATATTTTTTAGGGTAAGAAAGGTAATTTATTGCTACTAGAAACTTACAAAAAACTACTACTAAAGGAGAGGAATACATATGATACAATTTACACGACAAAAACCCTACGAAGTCAAATAGTGGTCGATAAAATTAATTGATTCTTTTTACATGTTATGGAAAATCACAAACCTATTCTCTAAAATGTGAAACTATGTATATAGTTGTACTTTGCATATAGAAATACAGCCACATTCAATTATTTTATGGGTTAAGATTGGAACATGTTGGCTGAATTTTATAGATAGAGATTTATCAAACAATTGGTTAATAGAAGCATTCTCTACTCAACACTTGACAATCATTTCACTTATTTCTCTAACCAAAGTTTATTTTTATAACTCTAGTTCTAAAAAGTTTATTTTTGCAATTGTTGTTAAGATTTATTTATGCATTAAAATAGGCCAAGGATTGATACCAAGGGATAGAGAGTTTTGCTATTTTTCTAATACTATAGAGCATTGTATAAGATATTTTTATTAGTTTTTTAGATTCAAATTTTATGAAAGTTACATTTTGTGTTAAGGCCTTATAAATCCTTTTTAATGCTAGTAAAATCTTTTATTCTACATATTTGTTTCTTTATATGAACATATTTAAAGAGTTATTATTGGGTAATACCTCCTCTTTCATATATGATTCCATTGATGTTATGAAAAATAATTTTCCTATGAGTATGTTTTCCAACATAGAAGGGCTTGAGGATTGATTTGATATTAATAAACTTCTAGATTATGTTTTCTAATATTCTTCTTATCCTCCATAATCGTATGATTATTTTCTATCCCAATGGGATATTTGCCTAAAGACTAATAATTATAGCCATTGTCCACAAATTGGTTAAGGAGATAATATGAGTTTAAATTATTTCAATTATCTAAATTAATTGGTTCCTTGGAATAGTTCTATATCCAAGAACATCCCAAGGAACAAAAACTTCCATGAGTTTCTATCTTACCCCTTCGAGAAAGACAAGTTTGAGAGAAATTTCATCCAATTCGCAACTATGATCTCTTCTACGACTAAATTGGCCCCCTTCCCTCTTAATCCTCTAAGTATTTATTTTTTCCTTTTATCATTTCGAATATCTTACCTATGACATCCTTGGCCTTTTTAACCCTATAATTTTCCATAAAGATTTGATTCGTTTATCCCCTGGATTCTAATGTTGATTCCTTCTAAGATTATAAACCATATCAAGTTTGATTCCTTCAACGTGGAGGGAAAAAAACTTGACCTTATAAGGATAAAATTCATAGTCATATGTCTTATAAAGAAATTCAAACTCAAAAACAGAAGTGTTGAAGTATTTTGAGGTAAGGCCATGAAAGTGAGGATGAGTAGAAGGATTGGGATTCTTCATTTATTTTCTCTACATTGGTCTCCATAACGGGGAACTCAAAGGTTTTTTTTTTCATGTCCATATTCATACATGGTATAGTGATATGAGTGGCCTTGTCCTTCTTCTAAGGAATTTACAAAGTTACCTCCACCCTCTTGTAACAACTCCAAATTCTTCATTGTTTTATTGGTTATCTATATCACATTCTAATTTTTGTTGTACCTTGATCAAATTTACCTATTTAAATAGTGTTTTTTATTGTGAAAAAAACAACCATATCTATCTCTAAGTTAATGCATGCAATATAATGAGTTTTTCATTCTTTTCTTGATAAAATTATGTGATGCATGTAATTTTTAACACCTCCATGGTAATAATGCCAAAAATTGTTGGGCTAAATATTGTTGAACTCCTAAACTTAAATTTAAAATTTCAAACCATGAATGTCATACTTTGATGAGGTACTATGAATTGTATCTGCAAAATCCACTAGGAGAACTATTTATTAGAATAAAATATGATAATTATGACAACCCAAACCATGGTCCTCTTATTAAATGAAATATAAATATTTTTACATAAAAAATTAAAAGGGACTGATTCAAGGAATATTGAGGAGGTTGCTTACTTGGGATGTTCAATTTTTCCTTGTTGCGAGAAATTTGAACTGGTTATTGCGGTCATTAAAGGTTGGTTGGTGTATTTCAATGGACTGTTTTTCTAAATTTAATTGAGATTCAAGAGAATTATGCAGGGTCATGTTTCCTTGGAAAACATTACAAGGCATGAAGGAAAATTAATTTATGAAGCTTTAAGGCTATGCTGATAGTTGAATTAAAAATAAAAAAGTGGGGGGGGGGAGGGGGGGGGGGGGGGTAGGCAGTGGATCATGATTGAGGGAAGCGAGAAGTAGAGTAGGAGGAACAAAAAAGGAGACTTTCAGGAAGAAAAGAAAGACAATGATATCAATTCAATTGGAAATATTGGAAGGAAGATGATCTCCCTTAGGTGAGGAACAATGGCCTCTTGATTCCCTATATAGCTAGATGATGGAGATGTTGTTTCTTTGGATTCCCTTCATGGATGGGATGGAGGGTTGTTCCTTGGATTCCAAAAATGAGGATCTCTGGAGCCTTTCTTTTGTTTGGTTTCAAATTGGATTCTAGATTCCCCAAGGTGGGTGGAACCATTGAGATTTATTTTAATGGTGGAGACTGGCTTCTCTAGATTCCCTTGAAATTCTCGAGTGGAGGTGACAAGCCTTTAGATTACCTATGTGTATTGGTTCGCTAGAATTGAACAACTAGAGGGTGGGGGCTGCAAGCCTTTAGATTCTTTGTGAATTCTGGTAACTGTTGAGTAGCTGATGGGTGGGGGGAGGAAGACCTTTGGGGTCCTTGTTTCAACTAGCAGTTTATGTTTCATTCCCTTGAGGAAGACCCCTCAATCCTGGAATCTGACTCGATGGTGATAGTTACAAGTGAGGAATGGCTACAACTATTTATGGTTGGGTGGAAAGTCCTTGTCCCAAAATTAGTTTCCCATATTTCTACTCTCAATCGAAGATAATTTCTTGGACATGAATTTTGTGCTATTGAAATTATTTTTATATTCATGGCCTATGAAATGAAATTTGAATTGAATTGATTGAAATATGCATGGTTTACGATGTTAAATTAAAATAAAAAGGTTATGTTTATTTTCTCCTTGTGACTAATATTTGCTTTAAATCCCTATAGGCATGGAGACACACATTAGTATCAATGGTGTAGGCATTAAGTGGTCATAACTAAGCAGGCACTGCAAGTAAGCACTGGGAGGGTATTTCCACCTTTGGTAATTAATTTGACTCCTCACTTAAATTTTAAGTTGAAGTAATGCAATATTGTGCAAAGTGGGTCTAAGGAGGAGAGACCATTTTAACTGTGAAAATTATTCCTTCTGAAATCTTGCTCTAGAGAGGAGGGACTAGGATGATTCATCCCCCGTGGTTCATCCTCTAAAGCCTGAAGTGGCACGTGCTAGAAGTGTCGTCAAGGTGAGAGGACCAAGATGGTGTGTCCCGAAGGTACAAGAGGAGCTAGCAAGGAGGATCGTTGGGTTGATGGGACCAGGATGACATGTCCCAGAGGTACCACCATGGAAATACAAAGGGAAGTGTGCATGGAAAGTGCCAGGATGATGTGGTGGTTGGAGAGACGGGGCCCATCTTGTCGTTATGTGCTTTTCATTGAATCCCATCAGTGGTTTTAGGAAACCTAAAAATTCCAAATGACACCCCCCGTAGTGGTTAGGGAATAGGTGCAAGTAGGGTGTCACAATTACTTTTGGTCATAGATCTAGCAATGAGCAGGTTCTAATAACCCACTTTGTGTCACCCCTTTCCTTGTTAACATTCAGGCTTAATAACCTGGTGAAATCCATTGATCTGCAACACAAAGTGATGTGGGTCGTTGATTCTATGGTGGAGATGAAAGCAAGTGGGATTTGATGCTAGGTGGGGACCACCACTTTGATAAGATGGCGAAGATCAAATTCCTTGAGATCTGCGAGATGCGCGACACCTACCCTTGTGATTTCAACGGGAGGGGTACCCCCTATGCATGCCATTGATTCAATTTTTGAGATCGATGGTCAAGGTCTCAACAGAACCTCCCCCCCCCCCATAACGTCAGTGAGGAGTGGGCCCACATAAATCGTTGATCTACCACATTTAATCTCTACCATCGGATGTAGTTGGGCACCGAGGGGACTTCCAAGGTGTAGCAACGAGGTGCGATTTAAATTCATATTCATAATATATATATATATATATATATATATATAGAGAGAGAGAGAGAGAGAGAGAGAGAGAGAGAGATATATATATATATATATATATATATATATATATATATATATATATAGATAGATAGATAGATATAGGATAAATAAAAATTAATCCCATTTTTCTAACAATACAAGAAAAATTGGATTAGTAGCATCCAACCCACTAGGGTAAGTGGGGTGTTGTTACAGGTGGTATCAGAGCATCCAAGTTAAACACTTGGACTGGATGGGCACTATCATGATAAGGTGAAGATATAGTTACCCTCACAATAATTTCACATTGATTTTTAGAATTTTTACTAAAAAATTGTTTAGGTATTAAAATTTGGTTTAAACAACTTAATTGTGGGCCTAATTGGTTTATTGACTTTGTGATTTATGTAAGTAGAAGAAAGATAAAAATAATAAACATTTTAGTGTCATGAACAAATTAAAAATAGTGATTAATAGTTACAATGTTATTGAATTCTACAAGCTCGTATATTTCAGTTAATGATTTGTTGATAAACATGTGATAATGTGGATTATTTTGTTACAAACAGCCTATTACAACAACTTTGTAAAAGGACCATGGGCATAATGATCCAAGTGGAATAGGTGGGTGGCCACCAACATACCTGGATCACATAATTTTATTGTTCATTTATGAATGATGCACCAATAATTGATATTTATTGAAATAGGATTGATGCATATGAAATATTGAGTATAATGGGCATACTAACATGGTTGTTTTATCACAGTAGAGATCTCCATGGAAGCTCCATGAATACAAGTTCATGGTCCTGATTATGTTTATTTATTTATCACATGAATTATCTAACAATGTGTATGATTTACATGACATCGCAAGAAACATAAGAAGGATAAAAACACATAAATGTGGAACAGAATGGTGCAATATATTTCATATCAATCACAACATGGAAGTGAAGAGGTTAGGTCCAATAAAAAATAAAGATTATTTGACCAAGGGGGAGGTACTAACTCTCTATATTGGATGGATACTTTGATAAGCCTAATTTTTGAAGTTAAAATCTTCAAGGAAGATAATGAGAGGTTGGTGGGAGCTCAAGGGAGAGAAGCTAAGTTAAATGCATTCATTTTGCAAAGTCTCTCAAATTTAAAGAGAATGTAATATTCAAAATTAGGAAAGATAGTAAAATTGAACACCAAACTTAAATGTACAACAAATAATAATGAAAAATACATGAGAATATCATAGATCCATTAGATTATGTATTACAATAGTAAAATACACAATGTGTTGGCGAACAAATCACTCAAACTAGGCAAACAAGCCTCCAAATCCCAAAAACACAAGAACCCCAAAGGATGATTCAATACAGAAATGCTAGAATACATGACAATGTAGTCCCAGTGAGGGTTACTGCTATAGGAATATGGAAAAAATGGATCTACCGATATATTATTCAAAAGGAGCTGAAAATGGAGAACTAGTCTCTCAAACACAATCCCAAGATAACCCGACGAGGGTTTCTTGAAATGCACAAGATCCAAAAAGTGTAGACTACAACTCTGTGGCTGAATCACACTGTATCACTAAAGCTCTACTGGAATATGGCTGATATAACAAATATATGGCTGTAACTTCTCCTCCCTAGATTTTCGAGTGAAAGGATGCTCCTTTCACTAGGAAACTAGCTCATAAAAAACGTTTCTCAACCCTCCACTGCAACACCCTGCAAAATAACATAGTTCGCCAAGGAGATTGTGCTGTAGCTGAAGGTGACTACTTGGCCCAATGCCAGATAGTGGAAATGAAGCTTAGAATAACCCTCCTAGATGGATTTCTCAAGTCCTCCAAGGGAGAGTGTGGGATTCCCGCCTGGAAATGCCCTTGTACTAAACAATACAACAAACTCAGCTAAACAGCTGAAGCATGAAAGGAGTCATAAGACTCAAATATAAACAATAGTTTGAATGCCTCTCATAGCCACCATCCCTTCCCTTATATCCTTGATGAGATTCCTCCCCCTTGGCCCCACTCATTTATGAGGTTACTCCCATGCAAAGACTCCTCCTCTAAAATTGCGCTGTCCCCACTAACTCCACTCTCTTCTTTGGCGGCGCTGTTGATTTTGTCAACCTTGACCCAGTCTACATGCATTTCCCCCTTTCACACCCAAGGTGGCTTTATTCTGTCTATCTAAACTATTCCACATCCATATTGGAAGTGATTTATTCCTACTAAATAGATTTAAGGGTATCCCTACCCCACTTATTCATCTAAACTATGAATAGAAGCAACATATAATATTCCCACTAGCTAAAATATAATTGGGAATATTACACTCCTCCCCTCCCAAATGTTGCTTTTCCTCAAGAAATAGTAAAGAATGATGATGCAAAATATTCTCTCCTTCCTAAGTGGCATCCTCATCATAATTGGGAATCTTACAGTCCTCCCCTCCCAAATTTCGCTTGTCCTCAAGAAATAGTAAAGAAGGATGCTGCAAAATATTCTCTCCTTCCTAAGTGGCATCCTCATTAGGTAGATTCCTCCATTGAATCAGATATTCTCTAATCACCCTGCTCCTTAGCTGCCTCTCCTGAGTATCCAAGATAGCCTCTGGTTGCAAAACTAGATGGCCCTCATCATCAATAGGTGGGAGATCCATGGTAGTAACCACATGTTGTCCAATGGCCTTCTTGAGGCATGATACATGAAAAATTTTATGGATCTTTCTCCTAATAGGAAGTTATATCTCATATGCTACTTCTCCAACACGACGGATCACCTTGTATGGCCCATAGAACTAAGGTTTAAGCTTCTCAGCCCCCTTCTCCTTAAGTGTAGACTGTCTATATGGATGAAGATGAAGATAGACCAAATCATCCACCTCAAACTACCTCTCTATCCGACCATGGTCTACATATATCTTCTGTTAGTTTTGTGCTGTAGCAATGTTGTCCTTGAGGGCCCGGAGTATATCCTGACTCTCTTGAATCCACTCCTTTGATCTAGGAGCCTTACTTCCTCCAAACATCACATCAAAAAATGGTAGAGCATCATACCCATAAAGAGCTCGAAATGGGGTCATGCGAATGGACATATGAAAGGTTTCGTTGTAGCAATACTCCCCCAAATGGAGCCAGCGCATCCATGCTCTTTGCTGCCCCGAAATATAGTTCCGGAAGTAGCCTTCCAACCACTTTTTTACTATTTCTATACATTCATCAGTTTGTGGGTGATAGCTGGTACTTGGTGTCAACTTAGTACCCACTAACCAAAAAATATCTTGCCAAAATCCACCCATGAAGTGGCTATCCTGATCACTAACTATGGTATTTGGGAGACCATGGAGTCTAAACACATCACTAAAGAAGATCTCA
Organism: Pinus albicaulis; assembly: GCA_034641835.2. NCBI lineage: Eukaryota > Viridiplantae > Streptophyta > Pinopsida > Pinales > Pinaceae > Pinus > Pinus albicaulis. The sequence goes on from CM076581.1 coordinate 419,136,587, forward strand.
GCTACCTGTGAAGCAGTATATCATGCAGAAATAGCAAAGAAATGTGAATGCTTTGTCAGTCGATCAACAAATACAAATATATAATCCTTACCCTGAACTGTAGGTAGACCAGTGATGAAGTCCATGGAAATACTTTCCCATTTTCCATCCGGAATAGGGAGTGGCTGCAATAATCCAGCGGGATGGTTATGCTCCCCTTTGTTCTGCTAGAAAACTACACACTTCTTGATGTGTTGGAGGACATCCTCCTTGAGACCCTTCCATGAGAATCTCTCCCGAATAGCCCGATATGTCTTAGTGAATCCTTGATGCCCCGCAAGTGGTGAATCATGTGATGCCCACAAAATATTCTTCATGAGCTTAGAATATCTAGCCAAGAAGACCCGATCTCATTAATAGATGACCTCATCCATCACTCTATACCTCTCATCAGTCACCTGTCCATCTAGGATCTCACATGCAAAGTGGTCTTTTGAATATTCCACTAGAAACTGAGCCTTCCAATCTGTATCCATGCTCATTAAAGACAACACTGCTGACCTTCGAGATAGAGCATCTGCCACTACATTGATCTTTCCCTTGACATATTCTATGTCAAAGTCATATGCTTGGATCTTACTCACCTATTTCTGCTGCCTCTCCTAAAGCTGCTTCTGCTCAAGAAAGAATCAAATACTATTGTGATCAGGCTTCACTTTGAATTTGTTACCCGCCAAATATTGTTGGAACTTGGCTAAGGCATGAATAATAGCCAACATCTCCTTATCATATATGGGATACCATTTCTCATGTGGCAGCAACTTCTAACTCTAAAAATCTATGGAATGTCCCCTTTGCATCAATACTGATCCAATTCCTTCTCCTGAAGCATCACATTCCAACACAAAGGGTTGGGTAAAATCTGGTAGAACTAATACTAGACAGCTACTCATCTCCTCCTTGATCTGATCAAAATATCTCTACGTTGTGGTTGTCGAAATAAAATCTCCCTTCTTGTTAGATCTGTAAGTGGTGCTGCTAGTTGAGAAAACCCTTTAACAAACTTCTTGTAATAGGTATAGATGCCTACAAACCCCTGAAGTCCTGTGTCATTCTTTGGCTCAAGCCAATCTCAGATAGCATGGATATTCTCTTCATGAAATCTTACCCCATCTACTCCAATGATGTAGCCTAAATAGAGCATCTCTGTGAGCTCAAACTCACAACAGGAGAGCTTAGCATAGAATTGTTGTTATTTAAGAATGTGTAATACTGCCTCAATATGTTGTATATGTTCTTCCCATGTGCGGCTATAAATAAGAATGTCATCAAAGAAGACCAATAAAATTTTACTCAAGTGACCACGGAAAATGTGGTTCATGCAAGACTAGAATGTTGTTGGAGCATTGGTTAACCCAAAAGCCATCACCAAGAACTCAAAATTGCCATAGTGACATCGGAATGTTGTCTTGGGGATGTCTTGATCCCTCACTCTGATTTGATGATACCCCGATCTCAAATCAATCTTGGAAAAATACTTGGACCCTCTTAGTTCATCCATCAATTCATCCATCCTGGGAATTGGGTATCTCTTCTTCATGGTATTTTTGTTTAAGGCTCTATAATCAATACACATCCTTAATGTGCCATCCTTCTTCTTCACCAAAACCACTGAAGAGGCAAAAGGACTAGTGCTAGACCGAATGTGTCCTAAGGCAAAAATATCCTAAATGGCATTTTCAATATCATCCCTATATGATTTGGGATGCCTATAGGGTGTGGTGATCACTTCTTGGATCCCCTTCTCCAATTCAATAGGGTGCTCAAATCCTCAGTCAGGAAGTCTTCTGGGTGGGATATCTCCAAATACTATGGAATATTAGTCCAAAATAGATTGTACATCCGAATGTGCTGGTAAATCCTTTCCCCTTGCTTTTGACATACGTATTTCGACTGCCCACTCTATGTCCCCTCTATGCAAATCAGCCTCCATCCTATGTGCTGAGACAATCTGGGGTGGATAGGTGTGTATGCCTTTGATTTTATAATGTTTACCACTCCCCTTTTTTATACATTCCATCTCTAATGTTTCCCAGTCTGTGGTAACATTCCCAAAGGTGATTAATCACTGGACACCCAATATCACATTGGTGTCTGGAATATCAACCACAAAGAAGTGTTCTATCAATGTGTAGGCTCCCATAGTGATGGTTAATGCCGGAACATATTTGGCACACTGCATGGTTCTAGCTCCAAGAACCAAAAACGAGAAACCCTCAGAATCTTATATGTGAATGCCCCTCCTCTGTGTTATCACAAAATTTCACTTGATTGGTTTCTAATCAGACAACTCTATGTAACTGTTTCAAACCATATTGTGACTGAAGCTTAGCCTCTTCAGTCTGAGAGGGCTCTCTCAAAGGGGTTTATGATATTAGATAATGATGAAACTAGATGGCTAACTCTATTTTAAAAATAACTTGATTTTGATGTATGTAGGTTGAAAAGAGTACATATCTACAACCATTGGGCTTATGGAGTCAACAAATCAGTAGGTTCAGTGATAAGGTCTCTTGACATGGACTCTAAGGTAGATAAGAGCTTTTAAACAAAGGTAAATCACACATAGAACATAGAGCAACACAACCATTTCATCAATAAAGGAAGTCAGAGCATACACATATGAATTCTAAGTACTAAATATGAAATCCACTACAAGTAGTACACCTAAAAATATAGATCAGAAAAGCATTAAGAAATCCATGAGAATCTCAGGTCTATTAAGAAATTGTCCTCAGTATTACTGATATCAGTCAAATTACATAAAGTTGTTGTAGTGTAAAAAATCTCCAACCCTTTACAATTTCGATAATATATCCTTTAATAGACCTTATTAAATCAGATATGATATGCCTCTTGTCTAGATTCGTCAAACTCTTCCTATGACACCTTTCATAATAGGAAAACATGTATTTTAATGAGAAAATGACAGCTACACTCTAAAATAGTCGTTTTCCTAATAGGAGTCAAACTCATATTTATTACATCAAACTAATTTATCTCTTAAAACAGTTACATATCTAAAAAATAATGCTTCACATGTTTGAATGTGCTATGTTATAGCTCATCACTACTTGACATCTTAAATATCCTCCTCAACATATGGAAAAAAACCCTATTTTTCAGGAAAGCGTGACCCTATCTTCAATGAATGCTTCAGCTGATGAGTTGTCTCCATTTCATGGTCTTCAAGTCATGGATGATTTCTGGAAATGTCCCTTGACCTGTTTGATTTGTCCACCTGTCCAAAACTGCTCTTAAACTGCTTAAAAACCTTCAAAGACAACTCGCTACGAAAATAGGGCAGTTTCGTAGTGTGCTTTCATAGCGTCCAAAACATCACTTCTTCACTCAAAATTTCTTCTTCTTTGCTCTTGCATGGTGTCCATCATGACATGAAACTTCATCATAACCTTTATCCCCTCTTGAAAGCTACAAGTAGTAGTTTTAAAGGCAAAAAGACAGCTACAGAAATTTTCGTAGCGTTTTCCTTGCTTCAAGCCTAGGAAACGCTACGGAACTGTGGAAAACAATATAATTTCCAGATTTTGACCTTGTTTAAAAAAGGTACCTTCCAGCTATAAAAACTTGGTTTTCAACATGCCATTAACCTCTCAAAACATAAAAAAACTCAACTCAAGAGCCTTGAGGTGTTTCTTCTTCATTAATGATGAGTTTAGCTATGGGTTCCTCAACTATAGTCATCTTTAAGCCCTTCTTCTCCAGATCCTTATGGATCAAGTCTAACTACTCTTGGAGGTCTTTAACTTGGTCCTTCAATTTTTTGTTGCTAGATTTCAAGTGCAGGTTCATTCTTATAACATGCTTCACCTCTTTACTCAATGGTATAGTCCATTTGATTAGTTGATGTGTATCATCTAAGGGCTTTGACACACTATCAACTTGCTATTCCAAATTCTCTTTCATTTTCTCAAACTGCAATTTTTGGACATTATGTTTCCTTGCCTCGTTCTTCATCACTATTATTTCATGATTTTCTAACTTCAACTATTCCTCAAGGACCTCAAACTCTATTTTTCAATAATTTCCTCCTTTCCTTTGTTTTGCTTGATGATTGTATCTTCTTTTGCAGGTGATGATAGGTCAATGATACTTGGTGGTGGCTGGATAATGTCAGTGACCCTCTTTCACTTTCTTCAAATTTAGCTTTAACTTTATCTGCCATTTTTTCTAAACTTTTGTATAATAAAAAGGTAGATCAAGAGACTTCTTACCAACAAAATGTAGCAAAATATTGAAGTGGTAAGAATAGACCTTATGGTACATCCCTTCACAAGTGAGGTGTTTCTGGATGATTAGCAATAGGTTGGAGAAATTATCTTTAATGTAGCTCCTTGGAATGGCATTTGTAAGGTCAACCTCACTATGTTTTGGCTTGATAAACTCTTTACATTCCTACATGTTGAATTTGAAACCTTTGAACCATTTTTATTTTCCTCTTGAAATTCCTGTTGCTGCTGCAATGGTATCTAGAGCTATAGTGAGGTTCAACATTCCCACTTTTGCAACTATCCCATTGAAATTTAGGGAAAACTCTTTAGAAACTTGTACATGGCATCCTTGCAATCTTTGGCAAAACTGCAAACACCTTGTTCTTTTGAAAACTTCTAAAGTTGTTGGGTTTTCATTTATCAGATTCATGTCTGATGGCCCATATCTGAGACAGTGGCCACCTTTGTTGGTCTTCCCCTTTGCAGCCATGGTACTTTTGTGTCTTCTATTCCTCACTTGATCAGTGATACCTAAAAACTTTTGAAATACCAGCCACAGCTTGGGATCAATGAAATAGCTCTCTAGAGCTCAATAACATACAAAGAGGGAGAAGAGAATGATGAATGACTCAATTGGGAAATATTTTGAAGTTCAATGACAACTCATGGCATAATGATGACTCATACATGCTTAAAATGGAAATAATGATTTCAGTTGTGACCATTGTACCTTGATTTAACCCTATCTAACTCGAATGGCATCTACCCTATCCCTTTAAATCATCTACTGACACCTAGCACCTGTTTTGACAAGAAAAACATGAATCCTTCCTTTTGTAGTGTTCATAGTGTATTTCTGGGCAGTTTCTCTACAAAAGTATTAGCAGTTTCATAGCGAAAAGTGTGTTTTTTCTGTGTAATTCGCTACGAAAGTAGGGATTCTCGGATAAAATGACCTTTACGAAGTTGTAAGCTTAAAAAATTAAAAATTTCAGGAAATAATGGCTGATGTGACATGAAAATATTTTAATGGGGGTGAGTTTTGGACTTTAGGATAAGATAATAAGAAAAAACTAAAACTTTCCTTAACCAAGTAATGAAAAATTAATTCTATGACCCTACCTTTGACACATGAATCACTAAGACTTTGTCAAATGATGTTTCATTTTTTTTGAGTGATAACACTTTGCACCAACTAAGTGTCAATAAAGTTATGTGTAGCTCCATTGTCTACCAATACTGATACTCTTTGTCCCATAATAGTTCCTCTAACCCTCAATGTTAGATACTTGGGAACTCCCCGCAAAGCTGCAGCAGTCCCTCCCATTGGAGAAAATGCTCCCACTACATCTCCTATGGGTGGTGCACCTCCTCTTGCTACTAGAATGATGGTCTCCTTCTCCTCATCAGAAAATATCTCAATACAATGTGCCTTCCCTGCAACACATTGGTGGTTTCGTACCCATGGCTCTCGACAAGTGAAACAAAGTTTATTCTTCCTTAGATCTCTCTAGAAATTATCATTAAGATATTTCATCTCTTGATCCTCCTTTGCTTGAGAGAAGAAATTTTGCTAAAAATCGGCTTTTGCCTTAGGTAAGGCATGATGTAGGTCTCTAGCCCTCTCCATAGCTTCTTGGAGAGTAGTTGGTCTAGTGGATTTCACCTACCCGTGTAATGGTTCAATCATCTCATCTATGCACATGCATACTCTCCGGGTCACAGTGAGGTCAGATACCATGACTGGAAGCTTTAGAAAATTAGAGATATAAATCTCTAGATCCCCTATTTGCTTGAGCTTGGTTAGTTGCACAAAATTTTCTTCTAGATTCGTAGGTCATATCTCTCCACCAACCTTCGGGTGAAGTCTGAATAAGAAGTGACACTAGCATGCCCAAGTGTAGATAGGCCATGAAACCACCACTAATTTGCTTCACGTTCTAGGTGTAGCACTGCTATTTTAATAGCCTTCATTTCTGAAACTCTGTTGAGTTGGAAGTAAGTATCCAGCTTCTCTACCCAAGCCTTAGTTGTGCACTAGGGTGATCCATCATAAGAGGGAAAAAATAATATGCCCAAACTACACTGTAGATCTGGGTTCTGCATGTACCCTCCACTTTTAGGGTGATTGAAGGATCTCCTACCATCCTTGATCCAACAAAACTCCTCAAAGTTCAAATGCTCTTTGAACCTCTAGGATTGAGATTCATATTCCATGAAATAGTCACTAAGGGTTTTTTCCCTCAATGGTCCTACCTTCTCACCTTCCAATGATATGAATGTGGGCATCATGGAGCATTGTGAAGAAGGTTGTGCTACTGATTGAGCCCACCATAAATTTGAAGTGTCGGAGCTTTCTCCATGGTGAAACCCTCTAGGGGATTCCTTCTGTCTTTCTAATCTCATCTCCTTGATATCTTTTGCAATATTCTGCATGGTCTGAAGAAGAAGTTTTGGAATCTATTTCTCCTCCATTTTTATAGATTTATTGCTCCCACAAGCTGAGCTAAGATTAGAGCTCTGGTACCAATGTAATATTCCAAATTAGGAAAGATGAAATTATTGAAAACCAAGCTGAAATGTACAAAAAATAATAATGCAAAATACATGAGAAAATCATAGAACCATTAGATTATGTAGTACAGCAGCAAAATATACAATGTGTTGAGGAAAAAATCACTCAGACTAGGCAAACAAGCCTCCAAATCCCAGAAACACTAGAATCCAAAAGGATGCTTCAATACAGAAATGCCAGAATACATGAATGCGCAGTCCCAGTGAGGGTTACTGCTACAAGAATATGGAAAAAAATGGATCTGTTGATATATTACTCAAAAGAAGTCAAAAATGGATAACTAGCCTCTCAAACACAATCCCAAGATAACTCGGCAAGGGTTTCTTGAAAGGCACAAGATGCAAAAAGTGCAGACTACAACTTTGTAGCTGGATCACGCAGTATCACTAAAGCTCTACTGGAAAATGAATGAAATAAAAAATATATTGCTATAACTTCTCCTCCCTAGCTTTCCAGGTGAAAGGTTGCTCCTTTCACTAGGAAACTAGCTCATAAACAGGGTTTCTCAACCCTCCACTGCAACACCCTACAAAATAACATAGTTCCTCAAGGAGACTGCGCTATGGCTAAACGTGACTACTTGGCCCAATGCTGGATAGTGGAAATGAAGCTCAGAATAACCCTCCTAGATTGCCTTCTCAAGTCCTCCAGGGTAGAGTGTGGGATTCTTGCCTGGAAATGCCCTTGTACTACACAGTACAACAAACTCATCTAAATAGTTGAAGCATGCAAGAATTCATAAGAATCAAACATAAAAAATATTATGAATGCCTCTCATGGCTGCCATCCCTTCCCTTATATCCTTGATAAGCTTCCTCACCCTTGGCCCCACTCATTTATGAGGTTACTTCCATGCAAATACTCCTCCAGAACTGTGTTGTCCCCACTAGCTCCACTCTCTTCTTTGGCAATTTCGTTGATTTGGTAAACCTTGACCCATTCTACATGCATTGCCCCCTTTCACACCCAAGGTGGCTTTATTCTGTCTATCTAAATTGATCCACATCCATATCAGAAGTGATTTATTCCTACTAAAGATATTTAACTGTCTCCCTACCCCACTTATTCATCTACATTATGAATAGAAGCAACATATAATATTCCAACTAGCTAAAATCTAATTGGGAATATTACAGACAAAGGCAACCTAAAATGAGGGCTAGTCATAAACATAGGAGGAGAACTTGGTAGTCATAACAAAAAACAAATGGAGTAGATGGTATCAGGTCTAGGAAGAGGCATAGGTAGGAAAGTGAGGATATTGTGGAGGGATATGCACATTTGAGCACCCCAAGAGGAAGAAACAAAACATATGCATCACTCTAGCAAGTCATCTAGTTCTTCTACTAGGAGGCACTACCATCACTCTCACATTACCATAATAATCATTAGGGAGGAAATGAAAAGGATTACATTCCTGAAAAATTCAAGAAATATAAGCCACCCATATTTGATGGGGATATGAAGAAATTAAAATAGGTAGAAGCTTGGTTTCTTAACATGAAGAAATATTTTCGAATTCATGATTATTCTAAAAATTTGAGTGCTAAGATTTCCACCTACAACTTGAAGGGAAAAGAAGACATATTGTGGTAAGATTTGAAAAATTCTAGAGGGCTTGTTGAGAAGGACCTAACTTGGAACAAATTTTAAAATCTCTTCAGAGATCAATATTTTTCTGAGCGCTACTATGATGGAAAGGAAAAAAAGTTCTATGAACTCAAGATGGGGAAAATGACAGATGATGAGTATGTCACTAATTTCCTAGAACTATTGAGGTATATGCCATATCTTAGGGATGAGAATGTTGAAACTTAGAATTCATTACTAGACTACCTATGACATTCAGGGAAAAAAATTAATTGTTGGAACCTCGAACTTTGAAGGATGCCATTGAGAAGTTGAAACATTATTATGAAAAATAAAAACGTAGACGAGAAATTAAGATTTACTGGAAGGAAAGGACTAGCACTGAAAATAAGAAGAATTGGCCCAAGAAATTTTCTAAAAATAAGGAAGGTAAGCATTCATCCCATACAAATAAATTTCAACACAAAATTAATATTGCTGCTAACGGAAATGTGTAGCATCCAATATCATAGCGGCACAAGTTTCAATACATAAAACAATTAAAGTGCTAGACATGTGGTGAAAATCACAAAATAAGAGACTATATACACAAGAGAAATGTTGGAACAAAGACTTATAGCGTCCAGAAGGCTCACACAGTGGGTGATGTAGCTCAGAGTTTGCCTGGAATTTATGAAATAGTGGATAAATGCCAAGCATATCATCGGGAATTTATCATTGAGATAGAAGGTAAGCTCTATAATCAAAGTGTTTCTATTCTAATTGATCCATGTTCTAACTACAACTATGTCAACCCAGAGCTTGTTGAAAAATGTAATTTGGCTAAGGAAGTGCATGTAGAACCGTGGTTGGTTCAATTGGAAACCAGAAAGAAAAGAAAAGTTAATCATTGGGTGAGATCATGTACATTTGAGCTTAGTGGCATGCCTACAACAAAACATTTGAATTTATTTCATTCAATACATACAACATATTATTGGGCATGGATTGGTTGTATTTACATAGGACCAAAGTGGATTATTTTAAAAACAAAATTAAATGATTAAATTATCGAGGAGAAAGAAGAGTTTTATAGGGAAGGGGAAAGCCTACTTCAGTAAGGTTGAATATGGATATGCAATCCAAACACAACACCATAAAGTGATGCATGTTGTTCGCAATGCAAGTCTCTAGTGATGAGAAGGCTAGAAGTGATACTAAGAATGAGGAAAGTGAATTATTGAAAATTTTCATGGTCACACAATAGAATCCAAATGTGTTTCCAGGTGGAGGATCATGGATTACCTACTCACAAAGGGATATATTTCTCTATTGAGTTGCTATATGGAGCAATATCGGCACCCAAAGCACCATAAAAGATGGGTGCCTTAAGTTGGTTCAGCTAAAATTGTAGCTAAAGGAGATGCTGGACAAGGGATACATAAGGCCAAGTGTGTCACCATCGGGAGCTAAAATACCCTTTTTAAAAAGGAAGGATGGGACCCTTAGATTATGCATTGATTATAGGCAATTAAACAATGTGACCATAAGGATTAGGTACCCATTTCCAAAGATTGATGTTCTCTTTGATCACCTAAAGGGAGAATACATCTTATCCAAGATTGATTTGAGGTCAGGATACCATCAAGTAAGGATCAAGGAGGAGGACATTCATAATATTTCTTTCTACACAAGATATGGACACTGTGAGTTTGTAGTGGTACCCTTTGGGCTTACTAATGCCCCTACCAATTTCATGTGCTTAATGAAAAATTTCTTACATCCTTATTTGGACAAATTTGTGATTGTATTTTTCGATGACACATTAATGTACTCAAAGACTAAGGAAGAGCACACAAAGAACCTGATTGTAGTACTAAAGTTATCAAGGGAACACAAGCTCTATGCAAGGCTCAAAAAGTGTGATTTTTTCTGATCACAAGTATAATATTTAGGGAATAGTTTCTCAAAGGAAATAATATTAGTCGATGCAGAGAATATCATTTCCATAATGGAGTGGAAAACACCAAAGAATGCGAGTGAGATTAGATAATTCATGGGTTTGGTAGGTTATTATAGGAGGTATATCATAAAACTCTCCAAGATAGGCCACCCTATCACATCGTTGCATAGGAAAGGAAAAAACTTTGAATGGATAGTTGGGTGTGCAAAAAGCTTTGAGAAATTGAAACAATTACTCATGAATACACTAGTATTGAGGATTACAGAACTGGACAAGGATTTTTTTGTGTGCACAAATGCCTATAATGAAGGGTTCATTGGAATCTTCATGCATGAAGGGTAGTTAGTATGTTGTGAGTCAAGGAAATTGAATGAGCATGAGGTTAATTATGTGACTCATGACCTAAAGTTGGCTTCCATTATTCATACATTAAATATGTGGAGGCATCACCTCCTCGGAAATAAATTTACACTTATGATAGACCATAGTGGGATAAACTATTTATTTGAGCAATGCAAGTTGAACGCAACATAAGATATATATCTGGACATACTTATCGAGTTTGACTTTGAGATCAAGTATATTAAAGGCAAGGAGAACAACATTAATGATGCACTTAGTAGTAGGATTTGAATGAATCTCTTGGAATCCATAATCCCTTACAAAATGGACTTGGTAGAAAGGGTAAAGACTGCATAACAACATGAAGAAAAATATCAGCAAATAAGAGAGAAGTTTCAATAAGATGTTGGGGATGAGGAATATCACCTCACCGATGACAACCTAATTAGGTTCAAGAATATAATGAGAGAGTTCCATATCAAGCAACATTGAGGAAACCTAGGGTGCCAAAAGACTCTCACAACCATTAAAAATTTCTACTATTGGACAAATTTGAAGAAATAAGTGGCTTATTTTGTGGCTAAATGCATAGAGTTCTAGTAGGATAATGTTGAATACAAGAATCCAACAGGGTTATTATAGCCCATACCCATTCCAGAATGAAAGTGGGAGGTAATATCTATGGATTTCATTAAAACTTTTCCTAGAAATCCTAGGAAACATGATGCAATTATGGTGGTTATTGACTAATCTAAAAATGGGTGGATAACTTGTTATGATTTTGTGCAAGCACCTCCCACTCAGTTAAACAAATAAATATCTAGCTATTTCTTGACTGTGTGGAATTGAACACTTAAAATAGGTGTATGTTTTTTTTGCTATTTAAGTGCTTTAATAACATTTTTTTTTTATCATATTAATCATGGGAAAGAACCATATAATGCAGCAAATAAGCATCGACACATAACAACAAATTTAATATAGGAGTTCACCCGAATATCGTGGGCTACATCTCCTTGAGCTTTTGTCAACTGACTTGGATTTTTGAGATTATGATGTATAAATTCTTTTACAAGTAAACTACTCAACTCAAATGGTTAATTGGACTATCCCATTGGGATTAGAATACCATCATACCCCTGGAATGGCTGAAATATTTCTGAAACATGAACCTCTACTCCCTTAGACTTGACTCCATGAGTCGGTGCCCTTAAGCTTCGCTGAGCTTCTCTTTGGCACTAACTCCCTCAAAATCTCTTTTCTATCCCTAAAACCTTTTCTACTGTCTCCATCACACATCAGACATCCAAAATAGGCTGATCATTTTCTCAAAATGAGCACTGGCTTCCCAATCTAGGCCTCCATCCACTAATGGCCCTAAACTATCCAAAACTTCTTTGTGGATCTTTGACCTTCATAATTATTCAAATGGCTCTTCAAATCCTTTAATTGGATTCAAAATTTCCAAAATATTCAGAATAGACTATTCACTTGCAGAAATTGGCCTCTGGCTGCTCTGTTTTCACCTCCAACTCCTGGTGGCACCCCTTGGCTCTCGGGTCACTGAAAAATTCCCTGTGCATATCCACTTTCAAAAGTCCTCAAAAGCTTCTAAAAATCCTTCCATTGGATTCAGAAGGCTCAAAATAGTCATAATAGACTACTAGTTTGTTGAGAATGGATACTCGTTGCTCTGTATAGGCCTCATTCTCCTGTTGGCACTTGGTGGCCCTAGTAACCCTTGGAACTTCTATGAAGCATATCATCCTTCATAAGTCCTCTAATAGTTTTTAAAACCTCACCATTAGTTCCAAAATGTTTGAAACATCGAAAATTGACTATTGGATTCTTGAGAAAGGCCTCTAGCTGCCCTGTCTAAGCCTCAAACTATTGTTGGCCCCTGGTGGCCCCTAGAACTTCTATGATGCAAAATATCACTCAAAATTCCTCTGATGGCTTTAAAACCCTCACCAATGAGTCTGGAATGTATGATATAGTCAAAATTGTCTAATCACACTCTCATAATGGATGAATCTAGCTCAAGATAGAGTCTAAACAACTTTGCCCAGTAACTCCTAAATCAACTCCACCAAATATAGAGCAACTGCACTTAACTCTAGTCAAATTCGGAAAAAACCCTTAAATTTAGGGGCATAACATTTTATCCACCAGCCTAATCATAATAGTTAATGCCATGGTCAGGTGGTTGGGCACATGCCCCAAAGTTTGCGCAGTTACGTTAAATGCTAGAGTAATGTTTGTGAAATCGTCGGTAAACCTTGTGGATGACCGTCCATGTGACAACACTTAACATAAAAATCTGGAACCATTAGAGGTTGGTTTTGGCCCATGGTTTTGGGGCTAAGGCCACATGTGGAGGGGTTGGCCCTCAGGGCTGGCCCCTCCGGGCCACCAAATACAAACACGCTAAACAATAAATCCAACCCGACAACATACATTGTTAAGTCACAACATAGCACAGTTGGTCAAGACCTTTGTGTGCAGGTGAGGAGGTCCAGGGTTCGATCCCAGGGACTCAAACCAAAGTTTTACGTGGTGGTTCAAGGGCCATCTAGTGGCCTCAGGGCTAGCCATGTGGGGCCTTTTCATTGGCCCATTAAAAAACACGTGCACCCAACTGCAAATATTAATGCGACACTTGTCAACCGGCTACTGGTCTGGAAGGAATATTTTATGGAATATTCCCTGGAATATTTTTTTTAATTTCCAAAAACCCAGTCAAACCTGGTCAAAGGACAAAAATTGCAGTTTAATGGACTCTTCAAATCGTGATAACATCCTCATACAGTGTCAGATTTTCGAACCATTCATAGCACCAGAATCAGGAAGACGAGATCTATCAGGTTGCTCATGTTTGACACAATTTCGAACACTTTGAAATTTGAGCTATCACTTAGGTCCTTGATCAAAATTTGATCATTGATAGGTTGAGAAAGGTGGCTGATTTTATATCAGTCAAGTCCACCAACTCGACTTATGAAGTGGGACAAATAGTCATAAAGGATATTCTGAGACTGCATGGATATCCCAAGAAAATTATTTCAAACAAAGATGTTAAGTTCACTTCAAGATTTTGGAAGGAATTGCTAATATATTTGGGGACATTGTTGACATTTAGTACAAATTATCATCCACAAATGGACGGGGAAAAAGAGAGGACAAATTAGATCCTCAAAGATATGCTGAGGATATATGTAATTCATCATCCCAAGAAGTGGGAGGAGTATGTTACACTTGTATAGTTTGCATACAAAAATGGATACCAAGAATCCATAAAAATGAATCCATTTGAGGCACTATATTTAAGGATTTGCATTACTCCTATTAGTTGGATAAATCCATTGAACATAATGAATATTGGGCCTAATATGCTCAAGGAAATGGATTTGAAAATTCAAGTCATTAAGAAAAATATGAAAGTGGCACATGATAGGAAAAAATTCTATGCAAATCAGCATATGATGCATAAAGATTTCCAGTACTAGAGAATCATAACTAAGTAGATTTCCTTGAATATTGGGTCATGTACCAAGTTGGCGCCATGGTATTGTGGGCCTTTTGAGATCCTTGAAAGGATTGGACCAGTGGATGATAGGATGGATTTATCTCCTTCAGTTAAATTTCATTATGTTTTTGATGTTTCCTTGCTAAGAAGATATGTATAGGATTATCATCCGGTGATTTATTGGTTTTTTCTATAGCTAAAACTCGAGGGGGAGTTATAGCTAGATATGTTGTGCTTTCTAGACCAGAGGAGTCTCATGCTCTAAAATCGAGCCATAGAGAAATTCAAATTACAGTGTAAATTGTTTGGGCCTGAAGAAGCCACTTGGGAAATGGATGATGCAATGATGTCTATTTATCCATTTCTATTTTCTAGTTGCATAAAATGTATATATAATTGTAAATATTGTGTAGAGTTGTACATATAATCTCCACAAAACAATATTTGTTTTTATTTTTCTCTATGTTTCATATGGACAAATAACATTGAGGGTGGTGTTCCCTCAAGGGAGATGGGTTTGTGATAGCCCCGACCATAGTTCTCTCATGAAATGAAATGTAAATATTATTACATAAAAAAAAAGGGACTAATTCAAAGGACAGAGATTCCATTTCTAAGAAGATTATGTGCTTGGGATCTTCAATGTTTCCTTGTTGTAGGAAATATAAACTAGTTATGACAACCATTAAAGTTTAGTTATTTTATTTTAATGGAATTTAAAAAAAAAAAAAAAAGGTTGCAAGAGAAGTATGCAGGCACATGCTACCTTGGAAAAAATTACAAGGAAAGAAGGACAAGTAATTTATGAATCTTGGAGGTTGTGAAAATAGCTAAAAATAAAATAAAAAGAGGGAGGCATTAGATCATGATTGAGCGAAGATAGCATAAGAGTTGGAGGAATAGTAAAGGAGACTTGCAGGAAGAAAATAAAGATAGTGATATCAATCTAGTTGGAAAGACTGGCTGGAAGAAGATCTCTCCTGGGTGAGGAAAAATGGTTGCTCGATTTCCTGTATAGCTAGAGGTGGAGATGGTATTTCTCTGGATTCCCTTAATGATTGGGGTGGAGGGTTATTCCTTGGACTATGGAAAGGATGATATATGAAGCCTTTATTTATTTTTGGTATTATAGTGGACTCTAGATTCCCCAAGATGGGTGGAGCCATTGTGTTTTATTTGAAGGGTGGATACTAGTTTCTATGGACTCCCTTGACATTCTTAGGTGGAGGTAGCAAGCCTATGGATTCCCTGTATTTTTTTGCAACTATTGAAAAACTTGAGGGTGGGAGGATTATAACCTCCAGATTCCCTAAGAATTTTGATAACTCCTGAGTAGCTGGTGGGTGGAGGAAGGAAGACCTATGGAATCCTTGTTTCAACTAGAAATTAATCTTTCATTCCCATGAGAAAGACCCCTCAGTTTCTAGAATTTTTCTAGGGGGTGAAAATTGTAAGTGAGGACTGGTTGGGTGGAGAGTCCATGTCTAAGACTCAATTTCCCATATCGCTGCCTTCAATCCAAGACAAGTCCCCATACATGCATTCTGTGATACTAAAAGCATTTGTATATGTATGACTTGTTAAATGAAATTTGCATTAAGTTGATTGAGCTATGCATGGTTTATAATGGTAAATTAAAAGAATGAGGTTATGTTTATCTAGTCCTTATGAATCACATTTTCTCTAATGCCCTGTAGGTGGGAAGACATACATTAGTATCATTATTGTACGCACTAAGTGGCCATAGCTATGAAAGCAGTGTGAGTAAGCATTAGGGAGGGAATTTCCACCTTTGTTGATTATTTAGGCCCTTGAATTAAGTGTTAAGTTGAAGTAACACAATCTTGTGTGTAGTGGGTCTGAGGAGGAGAGAATGTTTTAACTATGACAACTAGTCCTTGTAAAACAATTCTCTGCTTAAGGGTATATGTGTGTGTGTGTGTGTATCTTTATGTGTGTGTTACAAAGGCAGGAACTGGGATGACGTGTCCCAATGGTTCATCCCCGGAATATTGAATGGGCACATGCTAGAAGTACTATCAAGGTGACAGGACTGCGATCGTGTGTCCTAGAGGTCCCACCCAAAAGGAAAATTTGAGCGGGAAAGGAGGATCACTAGGGTGATGGGATCAAGATGATGTGTCCCAGAGGTACAAAGGGGAGAAAGCGTGTAAAGCGTTGGGATGATGTAGTAGTTGGAGAGGTGGGTACCATATTGTCATTATGCATCGATAAGAGAATCTGATAGGTGAGCTTAGGAAACTAGAAACCACCTTGTGACACCCCCCATAGTGGTTTCTGACAACTCATTTTGCACCACCCTTGACTTGTTAACATTTGGTCTTATTAGATTTGCATAATATATTGATATGGAGTGCGAAGTGATGTGGGCATTAATTTGACAGTGAATATGACAACAAGTGGGATGTGATAGCAGACATGGAATGTCACTTCTATCGATAGCGGAGATCAACAACCCTGATATTTATTACAGTCGTGGTTCGTGCCCTTGTGATGCTTGCAGGAAGGGTACCCCCATGTGCTTGTTATTGATTCAATTCATGAGATCAACGATCAAGATCTTGATATCCACCCCTGTGACATTAGTGGGTAGGTGTGCCCCCACACAAACCATTAATATACCATGTTTAATCTCGACCATCGAATGTAGTTGGGCATTGGTGGGGACTGCTAGGGCGCAACAGCGAGGTGTGGTTTATATATATATATATATATATATATATATATATATATATATATATATATATATATATATATATATATATATATATCCACCTGTGACATTAATTGGAGAGTACCCCAGCATGTCATACTACATGTTTAAATGTATAGGGCATAGCAGCGTGGTGTAGTTTAAATGTATAATATATATATATAATCCTGTTTTTCTAACATTACAAGAGAAATTGGATTAGCAGTATCCATACCACTAGGGTAAGTGGGGTGTTGTTATAATAATTGTAGGAATGTGGGAATTATTCTAAAAATAATAAGGATTCCACATCTCAACCTATTTATTGTTGGAATTGTATGCTATCTACCACAAGTCTAGGGCATCAAGAATAGAGGGAGTGGAAAGTGTTAAATTCTTTGCTAGAGAAGAATAAAACAACAATAAAAAGATATCCATTCATCCAATGATGTGAAGGAATAATAATTTGAGAAATTTTGAGGTCTAAAATGGGCCTCCTAAGGAATATTATAAAATAATAGTAGAAATAATAAAATAATATTAGATTACCTCATGAAGTTTTGGAGGGAAAAAAATTTACTTTTTCAACTTATCTCCCTATGATTTTACTCAAATTTTGAGCGGGAGCACTTGTTGGATGCATAATTCAATTTTTAATCCAAGGAGTACTCATGTTTCATACTTTTGATGGACCCTACTACATGGAAAATGTCAAAAACATGAAAAAATGTGATTGCAATCACATTTTTTTATGTATTTCACATTTTTTTGTGTAATAGGGTCCATCGAAAGTATGTAGCATAGGCAATATTTGGATGAAAAATTAAATTATGCATCCAACGAGTTCTCCCACTCAATATTTTAGTAAAATCATAGGGAGATAAGTTTGGAATACAAGTTGAAAAAGTAATTTTTTTTTACCTTTTTACTGACATCATTATATTGAATCCTGCAGGTTCTTATAAAGTTAATTTTTGTTCTGAGTCTCATTTTTTACCTCAAAATTTATCTAATGCACCTCAGAGTCATATGATATTATTCGAGGAAGAACATTAGTAATTCAGACATGTAGAAACTGAACATTTGGAAATAACATGTGATACAAAGTAAATGTGAAAGATGAGGAAAAATCTAAATGGCTACAAAATAGAGTTAAAAGCATCTAATAATGATATGACATAAAGCAACTAACTATATATGAAATGATGTGCTTGAAAACTAAATTGTGATTTCTACATATAAAAGTAATTCTCTTCCACAAATGAATAAGCATAAATAACTAACCCTAATGAAATTACATTCTTGAAAATTATGAAATCTAATTAAGACTACTTGCAAAAAATAGTACATAACAACAAACACTAATGAAATTAACGAAATAAAAATATATGAACTAAAGATGACAATACAAAAATGTCCCTCATATAGCATAAAGTGGGCCCTCCTCAAGGATTCTACAAGGAACTTAGAGAAAAGATTACAAGTGGAAAATATGAAAACACAAGTTTTGCATAGGAGGTTAATTCTTGAAAATAAATGTTTCCTGAATATTTTTAATAAACTAGCTTCACATATAGTTCTTAATCCTAAAAATAAAATGACTAAATGGAAGCTAGCCCACAGAAATTAGTTATGTGAAAATGAATCATAAATCATCCCATTAATTAGTCATTTATTAAATGTATTTTCTCTTTAGGATCTCTAGAATCAAGGATATTTGTTTTAGGAGTCAAATCCTCTCACCATTTGATGTTCCCCAGTCAAAAATTTAAGCGAAGATAGTGATTTATTGGGTTTCATGAGCCACTAATACTTATCATGATTTGGAGATTGAAGAGGAAACATAATCCCCCTTTTGTCTAAAGTGGGTTGATGAAGAATTCCCTTGGATTTTGTCCTATTTGAGAAATGGTTTAGTAAGCCTTAAAAAATGTATAATTTTAGTAAAATCGCAACTTAGACTAAGATATATCATATGCCTCAATTATTTAGTCTTCTCATAATGGTCAAGTACAAAATCCCAAGATATTTATGTTAATCATATTCAAAATAGGTCTTTTACTATCTAAGAAAGTGTCATCGAATCGAAAAAATTATCCTCAAAGTCTTACAATTAGCAGACTCATCAAATTCTTCTATAGAATACTTAGATCATAAAAGGACATCTTCCACAATAACAATATTAGTAGATATGTCAATTTTCATACTCTTTTAAATGTTTTCCATTTTACCTTCTTCATATAATTCAACTATAGGACTTGAGATTTGATACGGCCAATTCAACTCAATAGGTGGAACTAAAATTCTATTTGGAATCACTAATTAATATTATCTTATAATAAATTATTATCAATAGTGTATGCCCTCCAAAGGCCTTTTTGTATTTATCATAGGTCCAAAAATAGCCTCAAAAAAGGGAAACACCATTTAAAAGGAGCCATTATGGAAAAGGTGAACTAATCATGATTATTTCTATGTCAAAGATCCTAATTAGGGTCCAAGATACACTAGCATAAATTGGACATTTAGTTACTAAAAAAATACTAAAATTTTCATATAAACGACCATTTTTCAATCAGTGACTAATAGTAGCTAATTTATAGTATCTTATAATGTGACCAACTTTTAGTCGCTTTTAACTTAGTCATTAATTGGTTGTATCAATTTTATTATCTAGTAGTATGTTTAGTCATAAATTTGGTCATTAATTTAGTCATTGATTTAGTCATTAAGTGTCACAATTAATGATAAAATATACAACAAAATATATTACTATATGATCACTTGAGAAAACCAATTAATGACAAAAGAAATATGACCAAAATGTTGGCCACATTATAAGATACTGTAAATTAGCTACTAATAGTCATATATATGTAAATTTCTGTCATCGTTTGAAACCAATTAATGACCAAAGCAATATGACTAAATTTTGGTCGTGTTATAAGATATTGTAAATTAGTTACTAATAGTCGTATATATGCAAAATTTAGTCATCATTTGTAATCACGAATTTATCATTTGCTATATTCATTTATCTTTTTTTTTGGTAGAATCATATTCATTATATAAATGAGTGATTTAGTTGTTTATATTCATTTCATTTACTTTCATTAATAATCATTATAAATGACTAATTTAGTCGTATATTAAATTGTATTTATGTTCATTATTAATCAATATAAACTACTAATTTACTAGTTTTAGATTGATTTTATGTGTTCATTATTAATCAACATTAATTAATTAGTATGATTTTGAGACTAAATTAATCAAAATATATTTATCATACAATGTGCATATTCATATAATATGAAAACGCAAAGTTACATATGTTAATTGCAATACTAAATAATATTATGTGCATCTATAAATAATTTCAATTCTACACAAATTATATTATATACAATGCGAAGTATTACAATATAAGTTTCCAAACTAATATTGGTTGGACTACAATTTACACATGAAATATTGTTTCATCACATTGAAATATTATCATTGTGTTCCCAAGGCATTGCAGGTGAATTCACCAACTATGAAGACTTGTCCATCAATATCTATGAGTGTGTCTTATGTAGCATATTGGCTCTAAGGGTATCACTAGACATGTTCTCTTATCTCTATCTCTCTTAGCATGTGTCACTCCAATTTTATTGTTTTCATCTTTCTTCAATTCTTACTTCTTACCAACAATATTGAATTCCTCTTCTGAAAACAAAAGAAGATAAATTGCAGAGTATAAGACATGAAAGAGGATGAACACTAGAATGTAAAATAAATTATACTGTAAATAATTTATATGACATATACCTCAACAACAACAATTTTAATTCCATTTGTCTGCATAAAAGCAAGAAACTCGAACAAGTTTTATTTAGTTGGGTGATAGTGGCCTATATGTGGCTATATGACCTATATAAACAAAGAAAATGTAACATAGAAAAGAAAATCTTTGTAACTTACAATTAAACCTTCAAGGAAATATTAGGCACAATCATGCCAACTATGTTACATGCTAAAAAGCTCAGGTTATAGCTAACTTGTGAAAACAAATAATCTAAGGTGTAATTTCTAATCCTTATCATTTTGTTTGCAACATGTCTCTTCTTCCTTTTTCCAATCCCATTTCATGTAACTTACCCACACCAGAGTCAAGTAACAATCAAACGAAGGCATTGACATATGTTTTTATCTTTTATATCTATAAACTTTGAAACTGATTTGTCTTAGCACTAGTAAAAAATGATGAAATTAATGACTAGGTGACTAAAAATGTTAGTTACCGCAATTATTTCAAGTGAATTACTACTAAATTTGAGCAATTTTAAGTGACCAAACAAAAAATGGCTAACTTAAATGACTAATTTAGTCTCAGAGTAAAATATACGACTAGATAATAAGTGACTAACTTAAATGACTAATTTAGTCTGGGGATAAAATATATGACTAGATAATAAGTGACTAAACTAAAAGTGACTAACTTATATGACTAATTTAGTCTAGGATTAAAATATATGACTAGATAATAAGTGACAAAATTAATAATGATTAATGTAAATGACTATTATAGTCTAAGAATATATATATGGCCAAATAATAAGTACAACAAGTATATGAATTAGTCATTTATGTCAGTAGTTTTTAATTATGTCACTCCATAAATGGAAAATTTCAATTTTGGTACCGAAGTGTTATATTTCACTATAGGTGTCTCTGAATCCATTTGTAGTGTTAAAATTTAGAGACAAAGGGGTCTCTAAATTTACAGTGTTAAAATTATGAATAGCCTTTTGTCTATAAAGTTTAACACTGCAGATGGATTCATATACAATTAACATAATTGCATGTATCATCTAACAACTTTACACTAATGCCTTCATTATAATTTTAGTAAAGGTAATATTCAGATAGTCAAACTAATATTTATATTTATATTTAATAGTTTTCCATAAAGTTTTATTTTAAAACTTCATTGATTTATGTTAAAAGTGTGAGTTGTTTTAAATCTAAGGTTAAATATTCATATTTACATTTAATAAATAGATAGATATAAAATCTCTTATGTTAAACATGTGAGTTCATTTAAATCTAGTATTAAATCATCATATTTACATTTGATAAATACTAAATAGATAAACCAAAATATTTATTTATAGACCTATTTAGTAAATAAGTATAAACCTTTATTAATTTAAGTATGAACCTTAATTAATTTTTTAATGATGTATGAACCTTTGTTTTTTTTGTAATTCAATGTTCTATTCATGTAGGAAAAAAGGAGTACATATAGCCGCTTACAAAATAGGTGGTCTCACCCCGACTGAGTTTGTTGAAAATAATTTGCACCAAATGCAAAAAAAATACAAAAGAGAGACTAGGGAAATTGTCCATAAACGGTTGGGCCAGAGGCACCAAAACACATATGAAACATAAAGAACACCAAATAGCATACTATTTTTCCAACGTGATGGATGCAGGGGTGTCCGGGGTTGTTCCTACATGCGGTGGAGGACAGAAGTCACACTGACCATGCCCTTCAAAGTGCGCCAACCAAGTCTCCAACTTTTCTACTTTCTCAGTGAGTTGATTTTTTCCTCGCCAAACCACTACCAGTCTCTCCCGGACTTGGAAATATAGATAGTGCATTCAGTCGAATTTTTCCATCTTCTATGCATGCTCCTCGTGATCGGCTCTCTCAACTATGTCCACTCTTTCCATTAGGTTGTTGATAAGTGAAAGATAGTTCTCCAGGCAGCAATGTTGGATAACTTACCCCTCATTTACCTCATACAAATCAGACCCACGGTTCCCCTTGCCACCACGGACTCTTATGCCTCAATGACTCTACTTTTGAACCCTCAAACCCCCACCTCTGTTATCCTCCCTCTTACCTCCTCCACATCCCCCATGCATAGCCACAGTAGCGAGTTGCGCACGCCTCGCAATCTTGCCACCCTGGCATGGAGCCTCCATGATTATTTCTGAGTCTTCCACCCCCAGAGGGCCATGGACGACAGGGGAGAGAGAACACCCACACCACACTAGGGGATTCATAATTCGCCAAGGTCTAGTAACCCCGTCGTGTGTAGAGTCCAGAGACGAGAACCTCCACCATAGAAAACAAACACCACTAGAAAAGTAGCCAAATGTTGTCACCCACCACCATAGGGAAGCACAAAGCCACCTCCCACTACTAGATAAAGACTGCCACCACCAAGAAAACCAAATACCATCACCCACCAAACCAACAAAGGAAACTGAACAAAAAATGATGACAAATTAGCTGACGCTTGAGCGTAACTTCCCTAGGGAAATGACCAGCCTCCAAATTCTCCACATAGAGATCACACACCAATCCACCAAACGCCGTCGCACCCACCCTGGAGGGCACAAAATTGGAAAAGAAACTAGTCTTTTGCCACCACCCTCAAGGTTTTCTGGACTACAAATTATAGCTTCCTCTCTTAGCATGAGAAAACAGGCTCACCAAATGCCAAGAAAAATGGAAACGAGTGAGCTCACTTCCCTTAAAATTCCTATCCTCAACCTAGACGTAGACGATGGCTAATAAATTGAGCAACAAGGACCAGTTGAACACACCACACCAGCAAATGCCCATGACAAGCACACACAAGCCACTCCCTCCGTAAAATTTCCTGTGACGTTTATGCTTCCTCTCTGGAGGCTACCATCATGACCAACACCAAACCAGACTGAGGTGTCTAATGTAGGACTCTCTCATCTTCCCTTGCCTTATCCTTTCACCACCTCTAAACTCCAAAGCATAGTTATTTTTCACATGAATTGCCAACGTGAAGCCAGTAACTTTCCCACTGCATGTGTTATGGTGAAGGAACTAGGAGTACCATCCCTAACCCTCACTCCACTTATATTTACTCATGCGAGACGCCTTCCACATGTTTCTGAGACCTCACCCCCATCGAGGAGGATTATATTAACCTTCTTTAATTTAGTTATGAATCCTAATTAAATTTTTAATGATGTATGGACTTTTATTAGTTTTTTAGGTATGAAATTTATTTAATTTTTTAATAATATATAAACCTTTATTAATGGTTATAAATATGTTATTCAAAATATTCAAGTATGGTTTATTGTGTAATAATGGATAAATGTGTTTAGTTTTATCAATTTCTATGAGAATTGTACCAATGAATATATTTATTTCATTTAATACATAATTTACATGATTATATCAAATTAAGCTTTAAATAAAACAATACTATTGGTTTTATATTTGATTAATGATCAAAGTAGTAAATCTATTTTTGCAAAAGAGCTCCCCTAAAGTCATGCATAGTAGGGACTTTGAAGCCCTTTCATGTACCTATAATAGAGTCCCACATAGCTTGGTAATAAGGTGAGAGAGCAACATTAAATGGGATATCTTCATCATACCACCATCAAACAATGTATTAAAAATAAGATTATTTGCACAGTTACAAGACATGCCATGTAACCCTCGATGATGGAGAACTGACCTGCACACTTTTTTTGATAGCTCAGATTTCCTGATGGGGGAGACAGTGAAGGGGGTTTATTAGCATATATGGCAGCACTAATGAACCTCGGTTCTGAAGAAAAGAATGGGAAGAAGGATCATTTTGGAGGACCAAGAACTTTAGTACATTGATAGAGCAACCAAATATTTATGATAGCCAATGTCTCCAGAATTCCATTTCTCTATCGATATTTATTTGTCGAATAATGATAATTCCCCTTAACCTAACATGGTGCTAGGTTTATGTACCCAAGCTCACGTAGTGGACCGAACACAAGATCAAAACCCTACAATGTCACCATATTAGAGCTCGAAGGTGTGGCCGTGGATTGGAGACAAGATCAAAACCCCTACAACATCACCATATCCGAGCTCGAAGGCGTGACTTGTAATAATAAAAGGGTTTTCAAGCTTAGCCTCATGGGATTTGGCCTCGACCAAATAATCTTTCCTTCCATTTTCAACTGCACCAATTTAGACTCCCTTGACTTGTTGGCAAAGTGTTTGACTGGCGAGATATCAACGAAGCTCCAGTATCTGGTCAATCTTGCAATATAATTCCCTTGTCGTGAATCCTCTTCACTTATCTAAATGTTAGAGATATCCATGATAACAGGCTCCAAGGAAAAGGTAGAGGAATTTTGAAATTCAAAGACTAGATCCAAAGGTAGTTTTGACCCTTGGGTACTTTGATCCTGAATGCTTCAGAAGGCAGCAACTGACAGAAAAATCTAATGTGTATTCTTTTGGAGTAGTGTTACTGGAGGTCTTGTGTGCAAGGGAAACTGTTAATCTTGTTTTTCCCAGAGAACAATTCAATATAGCAGTGGGAAATGAACTGGTAGAAAAAGGGCAAGCTTGAAAAAATCATTAACCCTTACCTTGTTGGGACCATCAACCCTGGTTCTCTGAAAACGTTTAGGGAGACCGCCGAAAAGTTCTTAGAAGATAAGGGAATCAACCGGCCTTCCATGGGAGATGTTTTATGGAACTTGGAATATGAATTTCAACTCTAAGAGATATCCATGCAAAATTATCTAGATGAGAATAGTACAAATCATATTGAAGAAGTTCCTTTGTGCTACACATATCTTGATCCTTTTGGTCCAAGTTTAGTGTGACTTCAAGTCTTGTAAGAAAGTTCTAATTTTATAGATTTCATTAATGAACATATGGCATTTTGGACTTTTCAACATCCCACAGAGCGATATTTGTGAGAATTTACTTATTGTTTGGAATGTGTTCTCCTTCATTGGATATGACACATAATGGATCCATACCTTGGTGCAACAATTCCTTACCTTGGGATGTTTTCACAAGATTCAGGGAAAAGTGAACTCGTAACACTAGTGGCTTTGGTTTGGGAGGAGAGCTACAAGTATGTAGAAGTGATTGAAGGCACATGCACTATGTTCCTTTTCCCTGCTTAGAGCCTGAGACTTTTTATACTAACGTTATTAAATGAGGTGTTGGTGGAAGTGATGATGATTTAGAAGATGCAACCACAAGCGTTGTGTTCTCACAATTGTTGAATCCTCATGGGAGGTGATCACAAAACAAGACTCCTTTTTCATGTTCCAAATCTTCCAAATTAGCACATGTAGAGAGAAAATTGGTGAATGTGAAATGGTTAGGTTTGGCACTTATGTTTTGTGTACCATATTAAAAATCCAGTGCCTCCTTGTATAATCAACCACCATTATAGACGATTACACCACGTTTGTTTTAGACATGTACTTAAGTAGGTATGGTTCCCCTATCTCCCATCTCCCTATAGAGTAATCTGGTCACATCTTCTTTCTTCTAAGATACTGGTTCCTCTCTCTTAAGTCCTCTCTCTCATCCTTCCTCTCTTTCCCTTTCTCTCATACCTCCCTCTCTCTTCCTTCATCTCTCTCTCTCTCTCACTCTCACTCTCTCTCTCTCTCCAATCCTCTCACTATATCCCTCCCTTTATCCTTATTTTTGTCCCCCTTCCATCTTTGTATCACTTTCTCCCTCTCTTGCCCTTATCTCTCTCTCTCTGTCTCTGCATTCCTTCTCTCCCCTCTTCTTTATTTTATCTCCATCTCTTCCTTGTCACTCCCCTTATCTCTCGACCTCTATCACTCTATGTCTTTATTATTCCTTCTCATATATATCTAGAGTTAATATATATCATGATATATTAATAAATAGTATAATATAAAAAATTTAATATTTTATTAATCGAAATTTATTAAATTTAATAATATTAATATTATAATATATTAATATGCATATTATAATTAATAATAATATTAATATTTTAATATTGATATTAGGGTTAATAATGTTTTTTTTTGCATGGTATTAATAATAATTTGGCCCATGGTATTTGTTTTATAGGATTCACCTCAATAAAACCTCTTTTTAGTGTTCATAAATATAAAGAGGATTATGGAGTAAATATAAAATGATGTTTAATTTATCTACCATACTTCTGGTTTATTTATATTTTATTTATTTACCATGGTATTTGGCCCATAGGCTTGGTATATAATTAGATGTTGATTTCTAATCCTATTTGATATATTTTTTTTTATTTACTATACTTCTTTATAACTATTTTATATTTATTTATTTGCCATACATATTTTATAAATACGGTATTTAGCCCATGGTGTTAAAATGGTATTCTTCCCATAGGCTTCACCTAATTAAAACCTCTTGTTTGAGTTTCCTTAAATATAAAGAGGTTTATGGAATAAATATAAAAAGATGTTTTATTTATTTACCACACCTTTAGTTTATTTATATTTTTATTTATTTTTCATACTTTTGCAGTAAGTATTAAAATAGGTTTTATTTATTTACCATACCTCTTGTTTGAGTGTTTGTACTTGTTCCCTCTTTATATTTTAAATTTATAGTGTGTTTATACATAATAATAATTATATTGATTTGTAAATAGAGTGACATTAGATTAGAAATATTAAATATTTACTTGTTTAAGTTTTTACTTGATATCTACCTTATAATGGGCTAGAAACTCATAATCATGCTTGTTTAGTGAAATGTTTAATGCAAACCTTTACACATTTTATGAATGTACTTCCAATTTAAAATCCTTATTTTTTATTATCTAAAAAATTGAATAATAGTGCTTTTTCATTTTCCCTCCTAAAACTTTGGCGGAGCTATCAAAACACTAAAACTTCTTGATGCTATTACTAAGCTTCTTCATTGTGCTTTGGACAATGAATTTATTTTTGAATTCCAGATCCAGTGGATGTTGGGAACTCTAAAGTCCGCTAAAATGTTTTCACATTAAGATAGTTTTTCTCCCCCACGATCTCATCATAATCAACATTTTCTTATGTTTCTCCATATACATGTAATATTATTTTGGTACGTTTATGTATCTAAACCTCTATTTAAGTCGTCTCTTCTTCAAACCCCCAATATTTTACATCGAACATAAGATGATAATTTGTTTCTTTGTTGGGATTTCAAAAAGAGAATGCTCCATGCCATGAGGTTTTGTTTTTGTATTTTTTGAAATGGCAGATATTAAATCATTGTTTTTAAGTAGAAAGCTTGAAAGAAATGGCACATCAAGGCTACTACAATGGCGAGGGGAGATTTTGATCCAGAGAACCTTTTGAAAGTTGATATCCCCACTGAGGTTCTATGGAAAAACCCTACATATCAAATTTCAAGTTGATATCCCTAGTGAGGTTATGTGCACAAACGCTACATCTCATATTTTTTTACTCGCAGATAATTTTATTACATAATTTTTGTAAAATAATTATTTTATGGTCAGTAAATAAAAACCTAATTTCTTTTTGCATCAGTTTTCCCTGATTGAAATCTTAATTGTGCTTGGTTTAGTTCATTAAAACCTAATTCTTCTTATTTTACATGAATAAAAATTTGATTTGGTCTTGTCCTTGTGAGGAAAACTCGATTGTCATGCTTTCATCCAAATTGTTGCAAAAGGAAGCCTTTATTTTTATCTTTAGCATGGCTCCATGATGAATATAAATATATAGAATTCTTTATTTTCAGGATGTGTAGTACTCTAGAATTCTTTATTTTTAGCTTAGTTTTCTTTGTCAAATAAACTCATCACTAATAGATATATTTAGGAGATAGGTGCATGCTAGCAGGTGCAGATTTGTAATAGACAACAAGAATTAGGATTACTTGATAAAAAGAGGTCAATATTCCCTAAGCCCTAAAGGAATTCTTTGCTTCTGGAAAGTTGCCAATAAAATATCCAGTTCGGTCTCCTATGACCCGTCTAAACCAACTATGTATCAAATTGGATAAGCTATCAAGTCTCCCTAGGAAAATCTATGACCTTTGTGTGTTAGTCATGTTAGAGGCCTCGGTTGAGGAGATACACTTTTCATGTATTCACATGCAAGAACATTAATTGGAAAGTTCAATGGATTGGCGTTTCTGCCTTATGTGATGGAATGATGAGATGCATATCTACCTCAAAACGAGTTGTAACAGGAATATTTCTCTTTGAACATAAATGGAAGGGCATTTTCAACTTAGAATTTCAACTACAAGAGTATCTTAAATGAGTACAATGAGGGTTCCATGGTTCTTCAAGAATAATGGTCTTTTTATGCATCATTGGTTTCCCCTTTATACCCCCAATGAGGTAGGTTCTTAAAAAATTTCTTGTTTGATCATATTGGTTTATTTTCTTGATGATTTTAAGGTTCAAGAACTATTGGCAAAGATACATGGGTTTTATGTAGTAAACTATTTAAGTTACTATATGATCTATTTAATATACTTAAATGAAAAATGATTGTGTACCCTCAATTGGTTTCTTATTTCCTCAAATATTGGAATTAGTGCAAGTGACCCACCACATGACAAAACCTATATCTAAATGGTACTCTCTAATGGTTAAGTTTTTTAGTATAGGCTTAGTTTCCTCAAAGATGATTTTTTTTCCAACCAACTATAAATATCCTTAACTTATTTTTGCCAACCAACTATAGTTAGTGTATTAACACCATTTTGTGAAAAAGGTTTATAAATTCATCGTTGCAGGTGATATGATTTTTTTTGTCCTTAATGAGAAGTATCATGACATTTTCTTTCATGTTTTTATCATTTCAATGGTTGGTACATTGTAAGTAAGTTTTGATTTCTTGTTTTTCTCCATTAAGGTAGATTGGGCTTTTGAACTTTATGCTCAATTTTATATTCATGTTTTGCAGTTATGCACTAGAACTATGAATGGTTGTGAGTTAAAGTCAGTGGTTATCATGAAATAGTGTGAGATTTAAACATGTTGCTACATTAATGGGAAAATATCCTATCACGGTTTATTAGATTGGTGGCACTATGGATAGTTGACAATTGACCAATCCAAAAATTGACCAATGTCACTTTAATGTACTATGGATGCCATATTTGTTTAATGTAATTTAAACATGTTCAAATTAGTAGATTTTCATTGTTAGTTATTTTTTGCTTATCATCTTTATTTTTCCCACTCTAATCCTATTCTCTATGGATATTTTTTTATTCCTCTAGATCTATTCTATAAAGGTAGATGGGGGGATGAACTGTGTTTTTGTAATGTGTATCTTTTTTTGCTTTGAGTTTCTTGTCTTCACACCCTTTTTCTAGTTTAAGTACTTGTGGGAGGACATAGTTATCATTGAAAGGTAGAGAGTGCTTTCCTTGTATCCATACAATTACATCATTTCATACTCATGCTTGGTGTGGATTTGGAAGTGTCTAAATGCCCCTTTCATATCTTGTTGGGGTAACATATATTAGCCAAACTTTGTACTTAAATATTTAACATTTGTTTAGTGGTTATGTTTCAAGTTCATTATTATTGATTGTTGTATTTTGACATATTTGATTAATTAATAACAACAACCAATCCCAATTAGTTTTATAGACCCCATAGCCAGTAGGATTCAAGCATGTAGCTCATTATTCATAATTGCATCATATATACTCGTTTTTTTTGGCTTTTTGGCATTCAAATCAATCTTTTAGAGGAAGATTTTTATGCCATCACAACATATTTACATGATTCACACGGTGAGAAATCAATCTTTGGTGTAATTGCATATTTTAGATTTGATAATTGTAGGTCATTTATAGGATATCAATTTCTTTAAATTTTCACTTCTAATTGAGTATTTAACTTAACATATTGAGTATCTTATACATGAATTTCTTTCCCTCCGCCCACTTTTCATAACTTCCATAACCATTAGCTACAAACTATAATCATATTTTTCTTGTTTAGTAAAATATTTTCCATGACTTTACAAAGTTTTATAACTTATTAAAAGTTGTATAATTTACAATTTATAAAGTTTCAAGGTCTATTTTTTTAAGTCTAATTCTTTAAAAGGTGCTAGCTCAATGGAACAACACCTGTTTTACAAGCAGAAGGTTAGTGGTTTGATTTCATCATGCTCTGATATTTATATGGAATGGATATGATCAATATTTAGTGACGGAGACTCTTTTTACCATCCCCAATGAGCTGATGGTGACATTTTTTGACCCGCACCAAAATATTGATGGTAAAATGGTGATGGTAAATGAATGACACCATATATATGCATAAATAGTGATGACCATGAAAGGTCCATCTCCATCAATCAATATTGTTCATATGAAATAGCGAGAGTCACTATCCGTCATTATAATCATTATTCATGATAGACCTTGAATGTCACTACTACACTTATACTTTTGGTGATGCCACATTTGGTGGCATTCACTTTGTTGGCAATGGAGGTTAAGTTCCATCACAATTTCTCATATGATAGGGTGATAGTCACTATCTGTCATTATAAACAATTAATGGTGACAGAACTTGAATTTCACCCAAACACCTATACTTTTAGTGACGCCACCTTTCGCGACGTTCAATTTTTGGTGACAGAAGCTCTTTTGACCGTCACCAATGAGCTTATGGTGACATTTTTTGGCCCTCACCAATGTATTTTTTTCTTGTAGTGTAATTGAGGATCAAACATTGATGATATTTTTGTAATATTTTAAATCCTTGTTTGTATTGAATCGAGTATTTGCTGTAAAATATCAATCAACATGTTATATCTTGGAAATTACATGTATGATAAATATGGGAAAACTATTAGTGCTTTGCATGTAAATCAAATAAACATATCAAAATTACTCTTATTTTATCTTTTCCTTATAATGATCACTGATGTTTTGTGTTTTAGTGATTGAGGATGACCACAGATGTTAAATCAAATTGGAAGTATGGTATTGGAAATCGTGTGGATTTTCCATTCAAGAATCATATAGCAACTGGAATCCGAAATTTACATTCCGAAATAAACCTTTTTGGGGGATTACTAGTGGTGATTCTACATATTTCGATGTTATAAATTTTCTCCAAATCATAGCTAATATATTATACCACAAGTAAGGAACACAATGGGAAGAGAATGGTCTTCACAATTTATCCACTTATATTGTAGTGATCCACAAATATAAGCAAAACATTAATAATCTGCTATAGACTAGTTGACGTATCGATATGTGATAGGACCGAAATAGTAGTTCTTATCTGAAGAAATTCTCATCATACTTGGGAATTCTTGACATCATCGACCTCTAGCCCTGGAATTACTCACTTAGCGTTCTACATTATCCAGTTATATACATATATACAAGGTTGTCCTATTATTGTATACTTTTTACTTCATTTCATTTTATTCTAGGCTTAACTTAGGGATTTTCTAGGACTTTGTTTTCACTCCCACATTGTATAAGTAATATACAACATGATATTTTTAGCACATAACTTAGTTGGCATGATTGGGCATAAATTTTCTTTGAATGTTGAATACTAATTTTACTAAGGGGTTATTTTATATGGTAACATTTTATTTTCTTTGTTTATATAGGTCATTTGGCCATATAGAAGCCATTATTGCCCAAGTAAAGAAAACTAGTTCAAGTTTCTTGATTTTATGGGGGAAAATGTTATTGACAATATTGTTGATGTTGAGGTATATATCTTATAAATCCTTAATAGTCTACTTTATTTTATATTCCAGTGTTCATCATCTTTCATGTCTTATACTATGCATCGTATCTTCTTTCTTTTTCAGAAAATGAACTCAGTATTGATGGCAAGAAGCAGAAATTGAAGAAATAGGAGAACAATAAAAATGAAGCAACAAAATGAAAATTAAAGAAAGAGAGAAGAGAATTGGACTAGTGGTACCTATAGAGTCAATATCTCGCATATGAGACACACATAGAGATTGATGGTCAAGTTTTTAGAGTTGGTGAATTCACCTACAACGCCTTGGCAACACAATGATAATGTTTTGAAGTGATGAAACAATATTTCATGTGTAAATTGTACTCCAACCAATATTAAGTTGGAGCTCATATTGTAATACTTGATATTTTATATAATATAATTCATGTGGTTGAAATTATCTATAGTTTCACTTGATATTATTTAGTATTGTAATTAACATATGTAACTTTGTGTTTTCATATTAGATGAACATGTACATTGTATTCCAATTTATTTTAATTTAATTGCAAAATCATACTAATTAATTTACGTTTATTAATAATGAACAAATAAAATCAATCTAAAACTACTAAATTATTACTTTATGTTTATTAATGAACACAGATAAAATGGATATATGACTAAATTAGTTGTTTATAATAATTGTTGATGAAAATAAATGAAATGAATATAAACTACTAAAGCAGTCATTAATATAAATGATTGCTACAAATGATAAATTTGTGATTACAAATGACAACTAAATTTTGCGTATATGCAATTATTAGTAGCTAATTTACAGTATCTTATAACACAACCAAAATTTAGTCATATTTCTTTGGTCATCAATTGGTTTCAAACAATGACTAAAATTTGCATATATATATAACTATTAGTAGCTACTTTACAATATCTTATAACACGACCAAAATTTAGTCATATTTCTTTAGTCATTAATTAGTTTCAAACGATGACTAAAATTTGCATATATATGACTATTAGTAGCAAATTTATAGTATCTTATAAAACAAAAAACATTTAGGTCATATTTCTTTGGTCACTAATTGATTTTCTCGGATGATCATTTAGTAATATATTTTGTTGCATATTTAATCATTAATTGTGACAATTAATGACTAAATCAATGAATAAAGTAATAATCAAATTTATGACTAAATATACCACTAGACATAAATTTGAGATAACTAATTAATGACTAAGCTAAAAATGACTAAAAGTTAGTCACGTTACAAGATATTGAAAATTAGCTACTATTGGTCACCGACCGAAAAATAGTTGTTTATATGTAAATTTTAGTCATTCTTTTAGTAACTAAATAGTCATTTTGTACTAGTGTAGGAACATATTAATTCATATTTAAAACCTTCCTATCATGAAAAGGTATCAATGAAGTACGAAATCAGAAAAATAGACCTTAATGACGTCCTCAAACAATTCCTACAATATCAATATTTTTCTTGTTGTGATATCTTGGGTAGAAAAAAGAACATATCTACAAAATAAAAAGTCATA
This sequence comes from Pinus albicaulis, assembly GCA_034641835.2. Classification (NCBI taxonomy): domain Eukaryota; kingdom Viridiplantae; phylum Streptophyta; class Pinopsida; order Pinales; family Pinaceae; genus Pinus; species Pinus albicaulis. The sequence goes on from CM076581.1 coordinate 419,170,633, forward strand.
TATAACTTGTGTTTAAACTCTGTATATGGTGCATTATTAGCCAGCCTTTTAAGATGTTCCTCTGCCTTTACCAAAGTGGAATGTAGTTTGGATAAACTCTATGTCCTTTTATTCAACATCAATTTATGCAAGTTAAATGTTACACATTATTCTTTACAATTTCTAAACATGATACAAATGATAAATTGAAATTCATTTCCTTCTTTTGCAAATCATCAAATGCTTGGAGGGGTGTATGACATCCACTTACCTTTCAAAAATTCTATTAGGACACCTGGCAGGAAATTTGAAGGGTTCTTTGAGTGTTTAACTGGTGTGGAGACCCTCATAGCCAAACGCGCAGTGTCCAAGTGCACGAGGTGTCGAGTCAGGCAGAGGTGTCGAGTCAGGCAGAGGTGTCGTGCCTTGTGCTAGGTGCACAACGCCAATTATTTCTGTTGGGCCTATCGGGCAAATTCACAGCGCGTTACCAAGAGCACAGCGCATACTTCCAGGTGCACAACGCCATGTAAAATTGAACAGGGAGAATGCCCAGGTGTGCAGCGCCTGACTCCAGTCGCGGAGCACCGCCCTGAATGCGCAACGTTGGGTAAACTTACCCGGTTTTGCCTTAGAAAATTCACATTTTTTCTCCTTGACTGCTCTGATGATTTTGCAAGTGCATAATGAGCTACATGAGGAATGAAATGACCTTTTATAGTCTAGGAAAATAAATTTAATCCTTGCAGACCCACTTTCTAATGTTTCTGAGCCTTTTCATTATTTTCACTAATATTTCTTTGTCTTTTTTTCTGTAGGTGATATGAAAATATTTAAGTGACTCTTTTGTTTGCTTATTGATGCTTTTCAACATTTTCATTTTGCAGGTGACATGAAAGAAATTGAAGTGGCTTTCTTTTTGCACCTTGATAGTTGACATCTTCCTTTTGGCCCTTGGGAATTCAAACACATAGGAACACCCTTAAAAAATTTCCTTGACCTGCACCATGGAATTCAAATCATGCCTTTACCTTCTTTGGCCACTTCTGATTTGCAGGTGCCATAAAATATTGTCTTAGCCTTTTTCCGATACCCTTTACAATCTTGTTCTTTTGAGGGAGTGAGACATTTTACCTTGGCAACTTTGGAAGGTTTACACATACTGGCAGTTCCTGAATCTTCCTTTATCTGCACCATGGAGCTCAAACCATTTATTGACACATTTTAGGCATGAAAAACACCTTTTGAAAATTTGTTCCTGATCAAATAGTGACATTTTCCAAATCCCTTAGCCTTCATTAATGGAGTTTGGCCTACCATTTTCCTTCTCTTGCACTTTTGAATGCAAGTGATTGAAAACACTGAGCACACCTCTCTTACTGATACTCTTTATATCTTTTCCCTTGGAGGTAATGAGACACTTACCTTCGCAAAATTTTGAGATGTTTGTACACAGCAGTAGCCTTAAAAACTTCCCTTTCTTCCACCTTGAAACCTAACACATCTCTTTTGCTCATTTAGTCATGGCAAGCTTATTAAAACATCTCTGAGGGGTTTTTCACATAGCAGCACTGTCAAAACCCTTTATTGCTTGCATTATGAAGTTGTAATCATGTTTTTTACCCTTTTTGACACTTCTGAGTGTGGGTGACTTGAAATACATGGATTTTACCTTTCTCACTCATCTTCTTTACATCTTTACCCTTTGAGACAGTGAGGCATTTCACTTTGGCAAACTCTAGGATGTCACACACAGTAGCCCCTTCAATTATTCCTTCTGTGGTCATCATGGGGGCTTAATATCATCATTTTACCTCTTTTGACCATTTTTACCAAAACCTTAGGTGTCTGGAATGCTTCAGAACAATTATCAGTGTTGTCTTCTAAGTTCTCTATAGCCCTTTCAAGTTCATTTATTTCTGTCTAGTTCACCTCACCTTTTTCCCCATTTCATCTATAATTTATGAAAAGTTTCTCTTCATGTTCGGTTTTCTTGGTGTACCTCCTCCATTGTTATTTGCTGCAATTGATTCACTGTTTGGCACATTGCTGGTCCAATCAAGCTTAGAAACCTTGATTCTTCTTGAACACAAAATTCTTCCTCTCTCTTTGTTGTGAATGTATTTATTGAGGAGCAGGCCTCTTACCTTACCAACTTTCTGTTGATAGTCATTTTAACACTCCTACATAAGTGTCAAATGTCATCTTTACCTCTTGCAGAACTTGAACTTGATAAAGTAGTCCTCCTTGAAGATTTTCTGATCTTTCTTGGACAACCATGTGCTGATCTTCTTTTATATTTGAGCCAACTTCTAGCATAGGAAAATCAGTGCTTTAAACACCAATGAAGACCCTACAACCTATGAAACCCTAATGACCTAGTGGGAGGATCTTTTGACCTGGTCTTTGACTGAAACTGGGCTTGGGGTCTTCAAGTGTAAAAACAGAGTATTTGACAAATTGATGTATTGAAGATAAAAAATCCAATGTACTTGATTTATCTAAAAAGCCTACAAAGATAGTTTTGAGACCATCAATGCTAGAGGAACCTGGTGAACATGGGAAGGAAAGACTATTTGGTAACCCTAGATGGGAAGTGGAGTGATGGGGCAAGAGAAAAATAGAGTAATGAGGTTATAGGTGGGAAAATAGGATATAGATGAGTGGCACAAGTCCATGAGCGGTCTTTTAGGAATGGTAGGGTAACCATGAAATGGAAAAATAGTAGAATAGTAAAAAAATTGGTATAAGGATAATGAAGGCAGTGAGATTTCTAAAAGTCACAATATTCAGGAATCTTGTTTTCAGAAATATAGAACCAATATTTAGTCATCTACAAATCATAAAAATTACTCATGACTAACACTTTGATCAATGAATATGAACAGTTATATATAAAAACATTTTTTTCGTCCTGAAAAAAAAGGGTTGAGTAGCCACGAGTGGTGTTAAACCAAATAAAACTGAGATTTATTAAACTAGCTAGACGTTGATCTCGGAGACTAGGATTCAAAAGTTTTGTTCTCAAACACAATCGAGTATCTTCGATTTGCCTTTTAGCATCATAAAAAGTAAATCAGGGAATCACGCCGAGTAAGAAATTTATGTACAGAAATGATAGGATATTTTTGAAATCATGCTTTTAAGGAAGGTTGCAATAAATTATTAACGTGACTTCAAACATTTTTGACAATGGCATAATTGTTAGATCATTTCTACTGGAACCCAATTAAAACCACTTTATTGAACTCCAAGTCTTCTCTGAGAAGGAAATTGTCACCATACAAATCGAATTCCAACAGAAATGATTCGTCCCCAGTTTGCAGGATGCTTTTGAAAAAACTTGCTTTGAAAACACTAGAGTAATATCTGAAATCGTTTACAATTTTTGGAAACTACCCTTCGTGAAAAGAATTCGGGTCCTTCTGCCAAAAACCCAGATTGCGGATTTTTGAAATATTTGTCTGTTTTCTTGAAATAATCAACCAAAATTCACTTCCTTGGGCCACCTGCAAAAATTAGTTTGCATAGTGATTGATTTACATTTGAATCTTTTCCAGAAATTACAGATTTATATATAAGCGTTCATTCTTCTTTGTGAGAATATCAAAATTTTCAGATTCCCAGCAACAACTAGGTGTTTTTTTATAACTGGCTTTATTCTGTTATGGAGATTTTGTTGTGCCGCATGTAAAGGATTTCCATCCTCAGTTTATGCGTTTCCACTAACAAAACCTTCAATATTTGCACTATGATAGGCAGTACCAGAACCACTCAACTCTTGACCATGTGAAGTGCGAGCTGATAAGACACCATGAGTTAAAGAATGATCATGTTCCTTTATTATGAAATCATCTTCTGTTGTTGATAATGAACGTTTAAATCCTACATCAGGTGTTTCCCTATATGATTTACCATTGATGGTCTCGTAGTCAAACCCTGCAACTTCAATATCAACGTCGTAGTACCAAATCATGGGATAGGATATTTCCCATTGACCATGTTTGTGGATGATTTCTTACACATGGGATGGGAAAACTTTCCACAATCATCATCCTTTACAGATTCATTGGTTGTTTGTTTGGAACGATCTGCATGCAAATGAATGTTTTTTTTCAGTTATTTCCTCTTCACTAGCTAATAAATTTTTGCATGCTTAAGCAAGGAGGATATTGAGATTGGATCAATTTTTCCTCACACATGTATTTTCTTATTTTCTTCTACATCATCGGAATTAGACACAGATATTGAGATTGGATCAATTTTTCTACACACCTGTATTCGCTTCTTATCTTCTTCTACATCATCGGAATTAGACACAGATTTAGTGGGTGATTACTAATGCAACTTTCTTCTTGGTATCTGCATTTGTCAAGTAGTACCATGTTTTTTTTTTCTTTTATTTTTTCACCAGAAAAAAACTTCTCAGAAGTTAAAATATTTTTCAAAAAAAACTTACAATTCAGCATTTGTTGATGTTTCAAGTCAACAGATGAGCTTTGAAAACTATCATTTCAACATGAAGGATATCCATGCTCTTACATCATAAACAAAAGACATCTACAGATATTCGTTTAAATTCAATAATCAACCAAAAAACCAGAAGTACCAAATCAAAACCCCCAAAAAGGGGTCCTGGAGCGATCTTTAGCCTTACATCTCCTTCAAAAAATTACCTTACCTTATCATAAATCGATCCTCCATAGTCTTGCCATTTAAAGCAAAAACCATCACTAAAACATCATTTACCATTACCCATGAACCAGTAAAACTGCTGACGCCGAGAAACCAGCTCAATTGAAATACCAGCCCTGTGGCACCCTGTCCACACGAGTCAAAAAGCACATAATGCATTTCCCCGAAGACTCCCTGCAAGCCTTTCTTAAATAATCTGTCCGCCAGACAGTTTTTCTCCCGAAATATATGATTGAATTGGATAAAAGAGAATTTTTTCCTTAAATATTTAATTCTATCCAGACAAGACATCAGGGTACCAGAACCTTTTATACACCTTCCTTTTAATAACTTTGTCCAAAAAAATATTAGTACATATCTTCTTTGTTGTCAATTGGTTTTCTGACTCACTAAGAAGTGGAACACATTTTCCATACCTGCCTTCAAAATTTAAATTTTGACCGTGGAAAAAGTGGGCTACAACATCCGGTTCCACCTAGTGACAACACTTTGGTTGCAAAGTGGTGAGAACCATAGACGAGTAGCCTCTAGTTGGGCATGGAGTCAGACCAAAACTGCTTCCTGAAAATTGAAATATCCTGATAGACTTATTTACCATATTGTTGCATTTTATTGAAAACTTCAAAACCAAAAATTAAATGCTCAATTGTTTAGCTTATTCATTTAAACTTCCCATTTTCTCAGGTATATTCATATTTCCAAAGAAACCATGTGAAAAACATTGTAAGAGAACTATTTTCTTTTCCATAGTTAACCAATGAAACCTGCAAATAACATGACCTGAACCATACAAACCTTTCCAGAAGATCATATATGTAGTTGGAAACCATCAATATGCGAAAATATGCATTTTTTAAAGACTCAAAAAAATAAGATTTCATCATGTCGGTCACTGGATCTTCAAAGGAATTCTTTTATTTGTATTGGCCTTTGCATAAAATCTACTTTCAAGGTCTGAATGTGATGAATTTGATTTCCATTTTCTACTGACAACCATTTATGGTGAAAAGAGAAATCCAAATTTTGTGACCACCATTTAGGCCGAAAAGAGAAATCCAAATTTTGTTTCCCATAATGCTGATGTTTTTCATGTAATTCCACCTCTTAATGAAAATATTTTTCCTCGTGCAAAAACACTTCAGAACTTGCACTGGTTCCTCCTTTGTTCGTAAAATTATTAAAATCATGAAGATTATAATGATCTTTGAGGCATTCAAAGTGTTGTTAATTTTCTTGCAACAATTTGCTGATTTAAATTCTCAGAATGCTTGCATTCTATTTTCTTAACTGTAGGGGAATCCTCTGCCACCCTTTGAAAACCCCTCTTTATTTCTAAATCTACATTTTTCTCCAAATAATTTCCATTATTTTCTTGGTAGACCCTATTTTCTTCAACAATACATTTTCTTTCAATCTCATAAGAAGATTTTCCATAAGCCCATAGATTATGGGCTATATCATGTGCATAGAGAAACACCTTCTCCATAGTGCAAGGCATCCTCTCCTTAAGATAAAATTCAAAGTCGGTAGGATGACCTGCTGAATAATACACCATGGCCACAACTTCAGGAGGTCGAATTTCTATTAGAATGCTAAAAATAATACTTTTGAAACCTCCTATTAAATTTAGTGACTTACTCATTTCTCTCCCTGTGCATAGTATATAATTCCAAGAGATATTGTTCATATGACTTATGTTCATCACTCCAATATCTAAGAAACATGTCCCAAATGCCATGAACTTATTGAACTAGCCTTTAAATGTTGAAGCCATTATTTAGCATCTCGTTTTAATGAATGGAAAAACAACTTCAATGCCACATATTCACGAATTATTTCAAATTTTTTCAAGAAATACTAAAATTGCAAAACATGTTGTTCAACTATAACCTTGATTTCTCCATAGATGTTTTGAAAAAAAAATTGAAACCCTTTGAAGGATATTCACGAAGGGGGTGGGAAGCTACAGGGGTTTAAATATTTCCCTGGTTTTACGATGAAAAATAGTGAATTGTTTGTGAGGAAAAGCGGTCGCTCCCAAAGATGATGAATCATCTTCTTTATGTCGAGATTGTGACTGGTTATCTTTAGGAATTGCAATGAAGTAATCATTTTTCTCCTTATATTCAAGGGATGAAATCATCCCAAGGTTAATAACATAAGAAGAAGGGACGTATTCTTGTTTCGATAAAGAATGTACTTCTTAGGTCTTACATTCTTTTGAGAATATAAAGAAGTAAACAATCGTTTTGATGTGTAGAAGAAAGTAGACTACTGAGTTGATAATAATAATAAAAAATTCCTTTAAAAATCTCAATTTAGGATACCTGAATTTTCCATGTTGCTTCCTCATTTTCTTGTCAACAAAATTTCCTTTCTAGTGAAGCCTTCCCAAGTGGAGTCACCGGGTGAATAATAAGCATCCAACTTTATATATGAATCTTGTTCACCATCAAGAAATGGATCTTAATACCCAAGTAAAAATAGCTTCATTTCTCTGCTCCCCTTAAATGACACCAAAAGATGTCATAACCCTGGAGAAAACCCATAGTTGCATGAGGTCGCTTCCCAGGACATCGACAAAACCAATAAAGACTAAATATATGCCCAGAGATAAAACACCCTCAAATGTAATGTCAGCTTGAACTCATAGAAAAAATTAATGGAGCATGATCGCCTTTACGTTAATGACTTCAGATTTCAAATTCATAAATTAAAGAATAAATAGTTGGAAACAAAGTTTCTCATATTGGGCCGAAAGGAATCTGATGCTTACACCCTAAGAAGGAAATGATGTATGAAACATTGCAAACAAAGGAATTGAGATTGTTGAGGCCATGGAGCGGCCTTTAAGGATTTCTCTGAATAAACCTAAATATTGTTTTCTATAGACCATAACATAAATAATTTTGTGAATCTTTAGGAAATACCAACAGCATCATACATCAACCTCACATGAAGAAAAACAAGCATGAAAAAAATACATAAGAAGTAAAGAAGACATACTACAATACATCAAGGAGTTTGAATCACACTGATATTTTCATTAATATCCAAGGATATTTCACATTACATTTTTCCTAGAATTCCTTGATCTCTAAACCCCTACAAAATTTCATTTTCAGACTTTTATTTCCTCTCTCAGTCTAACTCGCTCAATTAGTTTCCAAAACTAATTCTTGATATGGTTATAAAAATAGTTTCTCTCTTTTTTCCTTTAAAAAAAAATACAAATAAAAACATAATATATATATATATATATATATATATATATATATATATATATATATATACTTTCATAAAACAAAACCCCACATCTATATATATAGTACAATCATTTATGTTTTTTCTAGACCTTGAAGTATCATATTTAAACATTAATAAAATATAAAAAATGTATGAGCGTTATGTGGGTCCCCTTTGTTATACATGAGTGGTTTTGAAGAAACCGTTTCCCGCCCTTGGGACCACTCAGTCATTTTTTAAAACTTGAAGGTGTGTCTTCGAGAGAAATCTTGGCCATTGATTTGATGTTCGATGTTTTTGTTAGTGTCAGTTTGTTCAGCCTATCACTATTGATCAAATATGCTTTGATCATATCCTGTTAAGTTCTCAAAGTCAATTTTTTGTCATTTCATTAGGTCTTCAAATAAAAAATTGGTCACCGGATAGTGTGTCTAGGGCTATTTCCACTCCTTTCAAAACTTTTACATGTCGGATTTTGTCATCACTCAGTTGAGTGCACCATCATTGAAAGGTCATCATCATCACTTTAGTCAACATCATCATGGTTTTCATTCATCCCAGTGTCACGATTAGGTCATTAGGGTTAAGGTCACCAAAATCTATCATTCCATGTAAAATCCAGAAAAGGAGGAGTGGTAATACATAAATTTTTTCAATGAAATTTGGTTTCAAAATATAATTTTTTTTTCAATTATTTAATAAGTTTCAAAGTTCTAAATCTACAATTGAAAGTTCCAAAGCTACAAGGTTCCAAAAGCAAAGTGAAAATCATGACGTGGGCCACCCTACCTCTTAAAATTTGTAAGTCAAATAAACCCTTCCCATAGTCATTTTCCCTTTCCCCACATCCACATACACTCCCTGAAGCCCTCACACCCCCTCACTTCGCTCCCTAAGCTTCTACATCCAAACCCTACACCCTACAGCACACCATTATCCCTATGTTGTGTTTTTAGCAACCTCCTAGACCTAGAATTATAATAAAATTCCCTAGGTCTACTCCTACCCTAATGCCATTCCATTCCACTTCATAAACCTTCCTAAAACCCTTACCTACTTCCCTAATTTTTTCCATCCCCATTTCCCTCTCCTAACCCCTCCATCCTACTCCATTTCTCTATTCTCATGTTTTTCACTATTAGGGTTTTCCCCTTGCAAAGTACATATGGAGGGATATAAGGGGCCTTACAACAAGGGAGGAAAAATGTAAAAATATGATCCAATCAACAAACATGAGATGATGTCCTATCCACTTGTGAAGAACTTCGAAATTCCAAGAAATCATAGCTTCACCTTTCCAAGTTATGGGCTACCTAGGGTTTACAATACACACATGAACAATTTTTCTTCAAAATTTGTTTTTGACCAAATAGAGATGAATTTTCAAAACATGAAAGACGTTTTTGTCCATAGCAGAGCAAGGAACGCAACCTCCTTCAGTTTATACATAGGTATTATTATTTTGGAGAAATTCCAAAAGTACAATTCCCATAGGAGGTTTTTCAGTACTTATGGACAGCTTGACGTCAAGAAAGTTTTTTCAGGCGTTTGGAGAAGGGGTTTACAGTGCTTGATGACTCCATTGTGTAGCCGCAATCCTAAGATTTAAAATGGTACATTCATACCTTCATTGGGACCTCGAAAAGGCCTCAAAAAGTCATTTTTCCCAAGCTCGCTACGCTTTCTCCAGGTACGTTGCGCTTTCTCTAGCTTTTGAGCTATCAACTTTAAAATTTGAATATGACCAAATGGGAAAGTATTTTTGAAAACTAGAGGAGTTTTTTTTTCAAAACATGACAAATAAAAAAAATTCTCTCATTTTTTTAAAAACCCATATGGTTAGAGAGATATTGACCTAACTTTGAGCCCTATTGTTGCAGAAATTTCTAAGTTAAAAAGCGTAGCATGGGCCATGCTACACTTTTGTTGGGGGGGTCCATTGGATGAGAAATCAACATTGGTGAATTCCTCCTGATGATTACATATGTCTTAGTCAGCTTTGGAGCCATGTCAGCCACTTTTGGAGGGTCAAAATGCCCAAAAACATGCAAAAAATCACCTTTCTGCCATGTTTTTGGAGGCCATGCTACGCTTTCTGAGTACTCTTGGGATAATGAATATTTTGAGGGCTATGAGACACCTTTTTGAGTTCTTGATGAGCCTATCATGTATAAAAAATCTAGGGCTTTCCATAGCATCTTTCAAATCAGGACTTGGACCTCAGAAAGGCCTCCAAAAGCCGCTTCTACCAATTTCACTACACTTTCTCCATAAGGCCTTTTTTCACAGGCAGTTTGACCTAGTTTGACTTTTTGCCTATGTAATTGATGAATGATGATGATTTTGTGATGTCATGAGGTGTAATTGAGCTGGTAAATAGTGAAATAGGGTAGATACATTCTTGTTAAAGTAATTTTTGTCAAATGTGTCTAGTTTCATATGATGAGGTGGATTGGTTGACCTCCTTTAGACATTAGGGTTTGTTGAGAATATCATGTAATCAACTCCAAAACTGATGGATTCGACCCTTGAGAGAGGGGATATGTTGCTTTGGTCTATATCTATTATTTTCATACTCATTTTACTAGTTGGACATGAGAGGATTGTAATCTTGTAGCTTGTACTTTCACTTTCACTTTCATTTTCAGAAATCAAAGGATACAGTTGGAGTTATTATCTAGGAATTCATGTGTAGTGATTTTATAATCATGTATTCTCTCTGTTATAGTATTTATTGAATGATATATAGCTCATCTTTCATATCTTGTATCTTCTATGGCTTTCCTTACAGTTCAAAGGTAGAATTTTATTAATTTAGCTTTGTTTATATGGAACTGTCAATTTTTGTTTCATGCTTCCAGTTTAATGAATTCATGAATGAGCATGCTCATTAAATCCCTCTAACTTTTCAGAATCTCCACTATACCTACAAAACCATAAATCCATCATAGATCCATTTCTCCCTTGCTCCTTTATATCTTTGCAGCTGTAAACCCTTTGATACCTAGACCTAGCTACTTAGTTTCATCCTTGATCCAGTATCAAACCCTAAAATTTAAAAATCTACCTAAGCCTATCATATATGGCTTAATATCCTCAATATAATATTCAATCATTGAGAGAGCCCTCTCAGCCTAGTAGGGCTAGCTACTAGGTCAAAGTGGTATGTGGTTACCTTTTCCAATCTCTTTTTCAGCCTTCGGAGAACTGGTGGAGTGCTAACAGGTGTAGTGATAATGCCTTTATGGGACCACCGTTAATTTTATCTCTTGTGTATTTTATCCACCCGGGATCTCATTGATTTTAGAAAAATAAATTATGGGTCGTTGATTTCTTTAATAGTTCAAAAAATGTTGATAAATCTCTTTTGCTTCATATATATGACTTTCATCTTGATGCGCAATTTATTGTTTTGGTCCAATTGCAGAGACTCAATAGGTTTAGTAATAGATGGTGTTAAACCAAATGAAAGTGAGATTTATTAAACCAGGTAGACGTTGATCTTGACAGCTGGGCTTCAAAAGTTTTGTTCACCATGGAATTTGAGTTTCTTCGATTGGGCTTTTAGAATCATAAAAAGTAAATCTGGAAATCACGTTGAGTAAGACGTTTATCTACATAAATGATAAGAGATTTTTGAAATCGAGCTTTTTATTAAGGTTGTAATAAATTATTAATGCGACTTCAAACATTTTTGGAAATGACATAATCCTTATATTATTTCTACTGGAACTAGATTAAAACCACTTGATTGAACTTCGAGTCTTATCTAAGAAGGAAATTGTCATCATACAAATCCAATTCCAACGGAAATGATTCATCACCAGTTTGTAGGACGTTTTTGAAAAAAATATGCTAATCAAGGTTTTCATTGATGTCAATATCGCATTATTCGTGATGGCAATATTCTTGGCCTTCCAAAATTTTCTCCCCCTTTGACATCATGGCAAACTGGGTGCCCAAGTACTCCCCCTATCAAGCTGCTTATTTTCATTATATTTTCTTCATCAATATTGTCATTGATGTCAATATCGCATTGTTCGTGATGGAAAATTCTTATGATGTGTGATGTTTCCAAAATGTCCATTGATCATAATACCCTAATGATGAAGTCCTGAAAAAACCATGAAAATTCCCTAGATCCCAGATGATGTCCTTACCCTTAATAAGGAAGTCTAAAGATGCCATTTCAATCATGTGACTATGAATGATGCTCATAGTGATCTAGCCTTTAAGTTCCAATGATGTATCTAATATACAAGCCCTTGATGACATATGGAGGACTATACACGAATGACCTTACATTGATGAAATATAATCTCATGATGGGCTCTCTGGATGGAAATTAATGGATGTTGCACTATTACATGGTTGGTAACATGATTGATGCTACACAATCACACATAAGGAAATACATAATGATGACATGGAAAATTATGGGAGATATGACATGAATGACCTCACCATACTTTATGACATATAATGACATTGTTGGATACATGACAATGGAGAAGCCATTAATGACCACTTACTGTCCTAATCACCTTCTGCACTAAAAATTCCAAATAGTCATAAAGAAAATTATTTTTTGACATCTTGAAGACATCATTTCAAAATGGCTCCTTCAACATCTTAAAGAGGACTCCTTCCTCTTTCCAACGAGCCCTCATATGCCGCAAAAATCCCCATGGTTAGAAAGATATTCATTTTTGAAGTTGTGCAATGAATTTTTTTTTTGAGCCGACCTTTCCTAGCTCCCAATGTTGGCCTGCCTTAGTGACGTGTCTCATCACGCAAAACCAGTATAAATACATGTCGTATCTTCTCATTTTAGTCATCCAATCCGGTGAAAATCACAGAAAATCAGAGAGAAAAGCTACAGAACAACAAGGAGGACGAGATGACATAAAATAAGACTATTTTAGCAATTTTTTGTTCTATTTTTTTGGTCTTGAACACAATTTTCTATCCACTAATTTAGTCAAGAATTCATCTGAGATAATTGCAGGTCCAAAGTAGAACAAAAAAAGAGAAAAGGAGTTTCTGGTGGACGTCTGAAAAATTTAACTCAAAATGTATGTGGTTTGGACCATACTAAAATCTGTCGACAAGTATCATCTATGGAAGCTTGGACCTTCAGTAAACTTGGCACTTGTTAAACTCAGTTTTTGGGTGTGTGGAACATGAAAACAACAACTTATAACAAGTCCCTTCAGGAAGGACAACCACCAGTGACGAAGAACAGTCTCATTTTTAGAAGAAACTCGGACCCGTAGCTTATCTCTTGGACCAGCATTTGACTTTAGTCTCGGTCTTGTAGCAGCTACTGGAGGAATAACAATTATAGTCACTTGTGGTCACAGAATTATTGAGGAAGCTCATTAAAAGCTCGATTCCGTGTCATTCTTGGACATACATCTCAATTTGGAAACCTTGAGGACAGCTGCCTAAGATACCTCAGACCTGTAGCTTACCTTTGTTGTGGAAAGTCTTGTGACTTCACCAATTGGATTGGATTTGTGGACATTTCCAAAGGACAATGACAGAAATTTAGACAATTTGTGTTGAGTTGCATTTGTGACACTTTGGAGCATCTTTAGAAGTATTGTTGAAGCAACATTAACATCACATATTGAAGAATATTTTGACATTGAGAGCAGTATATTGGGCAAAGTTTGATGTAGGCTTCTTGGTATAATTGATATACATCTTCAAGCAGATTTGGAGTTGTCTTGAGATATTCTTAAAGACATCTTGAAGCACCTATTAAAGAACTTGTGGAGAAATACCTTGTTGGGAAAGTAAAGTGAAGACTCCCTTGAGAAGTTCTTGAATAAGTCCTTGAAAAAGTTTAGAGCAGGTGTGCAGAAATTGGGCTAACTATTGAAGACATCTTGAAGGCACCCCTGGAGATCATGATACATCACTGATGCCATCATGAAGTAACTTTGGAGATATTTGTTTGGGTATGATGAAGAGTAGTGGTGACGCCTTCTAAAAATAAAAGTTTGTCATTGATGATGTGATGTGGAGACTACGTTTGATTGGGCTCATTGAGGAAGACATTGGGAGCCGTGAAGTATAACCAAATATATCTAGACAAATTGAAGCAAGAGGTTGGAGCCTCATAGAGACAAGGTCAGTGCCTTGGAAGATAGGGTTGGAGCCCTAGAGGATTGGAGTCCTCAAGAAACTAGGTCGGAGCCTGTACCAGAGATAGGTTTGGAGCCCTAGAGGTTGGTGCCTCAAATTGACAAGGTTGGAGCCTTGGAAAGACCAAGTCAGTTCTTGGCACAATATAGGTTGGAGCCTAGAAGAATGGAGTCTTCATCTAGGGTTAGAGCCCTATATCATTATTGTACTTTACTTATTGTAAATAAGAAATTAATAAAAGTATATATTCCATCATTTTTCATTTTGTGTTTTAAATATAAGTGATCTGACTGGTAAAAATAACAATTGAAAAGAAATATTGATTCATCCCCCTCTCAGTATTTCCAAAAATTGGTATCAGAGCCAGTACCTTCACTCAAAGCCTAATAGCTTGAAGGTTGATCATTAGAACACAAATGGAAAAGCCAAGGAAGAAAGTCTCCAAACCTCCTAAAAATGTGTCTTCCTTAGCCATTGAAATTGAAGTTAATCAATTTGCGAAGGCTCCATTGTTCTATGGAAACTTTGATATATGGGAGGCAAGAATGAGGAATTTCTTAAAGACTCAAGGCGTTGAAGTATGGAAATTAGTGATTATTGATAGCATGATGGAAGAAGAATCCAATACAAGAGCAACAAAGGAAATTCTGGATGGGCTACCAAACTCTATGAAGGCCAATTTTGAAAAATGTTTGTCAGTAAAAGTCATATGGGACAAACTTCATGATCTTCACTCAAAAGGAGCATTGAAAATTATCTCTAGTCAAGAAGATGATGGAAAACGAGAAATAAGCCTATAATCCATCAAGGAAGCTAAAGATAAGAGAGATGAAAACAAGGCTAAAGAAGACCTAGAAGATGAAGAGAACAAAGAAGACTTTGAAGAAGATCTCCTGAATAAAATGATGGCTTCCATGGAAGATATTAATAGGTTGGAAAAGGAAAATGAGGAACTTAAGAAGAAAGCACAAGTTGGTGACCAAAACAAGACAAGGAAGGAAGTTGACCTTGTCAAGCTTCAAGTTCAAGAAAGAGATGAAGAGCTTGCCAAACTTAAGGAGGAATTTCATCAAAACAAAAGAAAATATCATGAAGAAGTAATATCTATGACAAATCAATTGGACAAGGCAAAGAAAAAGGAAGAAACTTTGTCAAGCCACCTTCAACAAAGAATTAAAAGCTGTAACAATCTTGAAGCAGAGATTGGTCAATACAAGGAAGAAGTCTTTTCTCTTAGATCTATACTAGAAGAAGCAAGGAAACAAGCACAAGGAGCCAAGAAGGTGATGGAAACTTTGGCATTCATATAAGGACAAGGTGATGAAGCAGAAAAGGAGAGAAACACCATGATTTTCCAACTAGAAGAAAAGGATGAAGAAATCTTCAAGCTAAAATTAGACTTCAATCTTCTCAAGGCCCAATCATGTGAAGCAACCAAGATGAAGGAATAAATGGAGATCGATCTATCAAAGAAGGATGAAGAATGCAAGAAAATGAAAGAAGAAATTGATATCATTAAAAAGGAAGTTGATCATCTGAACAAAAGCCTAAAGAGCCCAAACCCTAGATGACATCTTGAGTCATCAAAGATCTCCTCTTGATCAATCAAGTCTTGTTTATGCAAGTGAATCTTCAAACAAGAATGATGTAATCCCTAATGCTTCAAAAAATAAGGATTTGGAAAAGCTTGGAAGAAATATTTTTTCCCCCAGTTCCAACAAAGGAAAGAAGAAGAGTCAAGATGACATTGGAAGAAACCTTACTCCAAGAAGATATGTTGATGGTGTCAAGAATGCTAGAGGAAATAAGTTTGAGCAAAGGATCCCAAGACAGAATTATTTTAGAAGTACATCAATGAAATATCCATCCTCTAGGTACAAAAGCATATTTTTTGGTTATTGTTATTCTTGTACAAATTTTGGGAACATGGCAAAATATTGTAGAGCATATCACAAAGACAAATATAATGGTCCTCGTCAATATTCTAGAAGCAATTATCCAAAAAGAAGTCATGATCTCTCATTCATGAACAATATGGAGTGCTTCAATTTCCATAACATTGGACATATGGCTCGCGATTGTAACTTGATTTGGATCCCTAAACAAGCTAAAATCATGAAAACCAAGCCAAAAAAGAAAGTTACACAAGTATGGAAAAGGAAGAAAATTGAATCGGAAAGTCTCTTAGACACTCAAGCCAAAAAAACATGTTGTTGATTTGATGATGACATCCTTGGAAAATATGATATTCCAAGTTTTGATGATGAGACTCTGCCAAAAAAGATACTGTGCATATTGTTAGGGGGAGCTTGTGATGCTATCCATGAAGAAATCCTTGATGAGTCACACATGGACAATCTTGACAGATCGTATCGTGGGAGTAACTCCATTGAAGTAAATCATGAAATTGTGAAGATGTCTTCTGCTTAATCACCAGGCAACAATCTTTATTTCTTGAGAAAAAATAAGAGCTAGAGGAGTTTATGCAAGCAGGGAGAGTTGGTTCATCATATGAAGAAATGTAAACAAATCTATGATGAACCACATTGCCAAAAGGAAGAGCACCATGACAGGGGAGAAACATACCTATGAAGAATTAATATTGATGAATAAAATATAATGAAAAGAAGCATCTTGATAGGGGGAGTACTTGGGCACCCCATTTTCCGTTGATGTCAAAGGGGGAGAAAATGTTGGAAGGGCAATAATATTGCCATCAATGACAAAGGGGGAGATTGTTAATCAAGGTTGTCATTGATGTCAATATTGCATTGTTCGTGGTGGAAAATTATTATGATGTGTGATGTTGCCTAAATTTCCATTGATCATAATACCCTAATTATGATGTCCTTGAACTAACCATGAAAATGCCCTAGATCTCGGATGATGTCCTTACCCTTAATAAGGAATTCTAAAGATGTCATTTCAATCATGTGACTATGAATGATGCTCATAGTGATCTAGCCTTTAAGTGCCAATGATGTATCTAATATACAAGCCTTTGATGAAATATCGAGGACTATACATGAATGACCTTACGTTGATGAAATATAAATCCCATGATGGGCTCTCTAGATGGAAATTAATGGATGTTGCACTATGACATGGTTGGTAACATGATTGATGCTACACAATCACACATAAGGAAATACATAATGATGACATGGAAAATGATGGGAGATATGACATGACTGACCCCACCATACTTGATGACATATAATGACATTGTTGGACACATGACAATGGAGAAGCCATTAATGACCACTTGCTATCCTAATCACCTTCTGCACTACAAATTCCAAACAGTCATAAAGAAAATTATTTTTTGACATATTTAAGACATCATTTCAAAATGGCTCCTTCACCATCTTAAAGAGGACTCCTTCCTCTTTCCAACGAGCCTTCATATGCCCCAAAAATCCCCGTGGTTAGAAAGATATTGACTTTTGAAGTTGTGCAATAATTTATTTTTTTTGACCCGACCTATCCTAGCTCCCAATGTCGGCCTGCCTTAGTGATGTGTCTCCTCATGCAAAAACAGTATAAAGAGATGTTGTATATTCTCATTTTAGTCATATAATACAGTGAAAATCATAGAAAATCGGAGAGAAAAGCTACAGAATAGCAAGGAGGCCGAGATGACATAAAAGAAGACTATTTTGGCAATTTTTTGTTTTGGTTTTTGGGTCTTGAACACAGGTTTTTATCCACTAATTCAGTCAAGAATTCATCTGAGATAATTGCAGATCCAAAGTAGAACAGAAAAAGAGAAAAGGAGTTTCTAGTGGATGTCTGAAAATTTTAACTCAAAATGTTTGTGGTTTGGACCATACTAAAATCTATGGACAAGTATCATCTATGGAAGCTCAGACCTCCAGTAAACTAGGCACTTGTTAAACTCAGTTTGTGGGTGTGCAGACCTTGAAAACAACAACCTGTGACAAGTCCCTTTAGGAAGGACAACCACCAGTGACAAAGAATAGTATCATTTTTAGAAGAAACTTGGACCCGTAGCTTATCTCTTGGACCAACATTTGACTTTAGTCTCGGTCTTGTTGCAGCTAGTGGAGGAATAAAAATTACAGTCACCAGTGGTCACAGAATTGTTGGGGAAGCTCATTAAAAGCTTGATTATGTTTCATTCTTGGACATACATCTCAATTTGGAAACCTTCAGGACAACTGCCTAAGATACCTCAGACCTGTAGCTTACCTTTGTTGTGGAAAGTCTCATGACTTCACCAATTGGATTGGATTTGTGGGCATTGCCAAAGGACAATGATAGACATTTAGACAATTTGTGTTGAGTTGCCTTTGTGACACTTTGGAGCATCTTTAGAAGTATTGTTGAAGCAACATTAACATCACATCTTAAAGAATATTTTGACATTGAGAGCAGTATATTGGGCATGGTTTGGTGCAGACTTCTTGGTAGAATTGATATGCATCTTGAAGCAGACTTGGAGTTGTCTTCAGATATTCTTGAAGACATCTTGAAGCACCTATTGAAGAACTTGTGAAGAAATACCTCGTTGGGAAAGTAAAGTGAAGACTCCCTTGAGAATTTCTTGAATAAGTCCTTGAAGAAGTTTAGAGCAGGTGTGCAGAAATTGGGATAACTATTTAAGACATCTTGAAGGTGCCCCTAGAGATCATGATACATCGCTGATGTCATCATGAAGTAAATTTGGAGATATTTGTTTGGGTAAGATGAAGAGTAGTGGTGGTGCCTTTTAAAAAGAAAAGATTGTCATTGATGATGTGATGTGGAGACTACGTTTGATTGGGCTAGTTGAAGAAGACATTAGGAGCGGTGAAGTATAACCAAATATATCTAGACGAATTGAAGCAAGAGGTTGGAGCCTCATAGAGACAAGGTCGGTGCCTTGGAAGATAGGTTTGGAGCCCTAGAGGATTGGAGTCCTCAAGAAACTAGGTCGAAGCTTGTACCAGAGATAGGGTTGGAGCCCTAGAGGTTGGTGCCTCAAATTGACAAGGTTGGAGCCTTGGAAAGACCAAGTCGGTGCTTGGCACAATACAGGTTGGAGCCTCGAAGATTGGAGTCTTCATCTAGGGTTGGAGCCCTATATCATTATTGTACTTTACTTATCGTAAAGAATAAATTAATAAAAGTATCTATTCCACCATTGTTTATTTTGTGTTCTAAATATAAGTGATCTAACTGGTAAAATTAATAATTGAAAATAAATACTGATTCACCCCCCTCTCAGTATTTCCAACAAAATTGCCTTGAAATAGCTAGCGAAATATTTGAAACCTTTCACAATTTTTGGAAACTACCCGCAATGAATTAAATTCGGGTCCTTCTGCAAAAAACCTAGATCATGGATTTTTGAAATATTTCTTTGTTTTCCAAAAATAATCAATCAAAATTCACTTCTTGGGGCGACCTGAAAAAATTAGTTTGCACAGCGATTGATTTACATTTCAATATTCTCCATAAATTACAAATTTATATCTGAAAAAATTAGTTTGCACAGCGATTGATTTACATTTCAATATTCTCCATAAATTACAAATTTATATATAAGTGCTCATTCTTCTTTATGAGAATATAGCTTTTTGCAGAATTCCCAACAACAACTAGGGTCTCTTTTATAATTGGATTTATTTTTTTATGGAGACTTTTTTGTGCAACATTTAAAGCATTTCCATCCTCATTTTATGTGTTTCCACTAACAAAACCTTCAAGATTTTCAATTTCATAGGCAACACCATAACCACTCAACTCTTGACCATGTGAAGTGGGAGTTAATAAGAAACCATGACATAAATAATGATCATGTTCCTTGATTACGAAATCATCTTCTGTTGTTGATAATGATTTATTTCCTCCATCAGGTGTTTCCCTGTATGATTTACCATTGGTGGTCTCATAGTCAGACCCTGCAACTTCAATATCAACGTCACAACAACTAAAACACGAGCTAGGATGTTTCCCATTGACCATGTTTGTGGATGATTTCTTACACATGGGTTGGGAAAATTTCCACAATCATCTTTTACAGATTCATTGGATGTTTTTTTGGAATGATCTGCATGTAACTCAATGTTGTTTTCAAATATTTTCTTTTCACTAACCAATGAATTTTTTCATCCTTAAGCTAGGAGGATATTGAGATTGGATCAAGTGTTCCACATACATGTCTTCTCTTATTCTTTGCTTCTACATCATTATAATTAGATATATTTAGTGGGTGATCATTCATAGTACTGCATTTGTCTAGTAGTACCATGTTTTTTCTCTTTTGTACACCTTCCTTTTAGTAACTTTGTACAAAAAATATTAGTAGGTATCTTCTCTGTTGTCAATCGGTTTTCTAACTCACCAAGTAGTGGGACACCTTTTCCAAACATGCCTTCCATTCTTATTCAAAATCTAAATTTTAACTGTGGAAAATTTGGGCTACAACATCTGGCTCCACCTCGGGACAACGATTTGGTTGTAAAGTGCTAAGAACCATATACCAATGGCCTTTGGTTGGTCATTGAATCATACCAAAACTTATTCCTAAAAATTCAAATATTCGGGTAGATTTATTTCCCAAATTGTCACTTTTTATTGAAAACTGTAAAACCAAAATTAAAACTGCGGGAATTTGTAAACCGAAAAAAATAAATAATTAAATGCTCAATTGCTGAGCTTATTTGTTTACGCTTCCCATTTTCTCAGGTACATTCACATTTGCAAAGAAACCATGTGAGAAACATTCTAAGAGAAATAATTTATTGTCTGTGTTTGACCAATGAAACCTACAAATAACATGACCTCAGCCATAAATGTTTTTCCATAAGATCATATCTGTAGTTAGAAACCACTGATATGCCAAAATCCACATTTTTTAAAGCTACAAGTCTGTCACTAGATCCTCAAAGTAATTTTCATTTGTATTTCCCTTTGCACAAACTCCACTTTCGAGGTCTAAATGTGATGAATTTGATTTCCATTTTCTGTTGACAAACATTTGATTTAATGTGGATGCTTTTCATGCAATTCCATCTCTTGAAGAAAATATTTTTCCTCCTGCAACAACACTTGAGAACTTGCACTAGTTTCTCCTTTTTTCATACAATTATTAAAATCATGAAGATTATAATGATCTTCCATGAATTCAAAGTTTTGTTCATTTTCTATAACAAGTTGTTGTTTTAAATTATCATAATTATTGCATTCTAGTTTCATATCATTATGGGAATCCTCTGCCACCCTTTGAAAATCATTTCCATTTTTTTCTTGGTAGATCCTATTGTCTTCAGCCATAAATTACCGTACAATATGATAAGAAATTTTTCCACAAGCCCATAAATTATCTTCAATCTCCCGTGCATAGAGAAACGTTTTCTACATAGTGCAAGGCTTCCTCTCCTTAAGATAAAATTCCAAGTCTATTGGATGAGTTGTTGAATAATATACCATGGAGAAAACTTCAGGAGGTCTAATTTCTCTTGGAATGCTAAAATAATAATTTTGAAACCTCCTATTAAATTTAGTGACTCAATATTTTCTCTCCCTCTGAATAGTATATAATTCCAAGAGATATTGTTCATATGACTTATGTTCAGTCCAATATCTAAGAAAGATGTTGTGAAAAACCTATCATGAACTGATTCAACTAGCCTTTAAATTTTGACACCATTATTGAGCATCCCACTTTAATGAATGGAAAGATAACCTCAATGCCACATCTTCGTAAATTATTTCAAATCTATCCAAGAAATAATCAAATTTAAAAACATGTTGTTCAATTGTAACACTGCTTTCTCCACAGAAATTTGGAAGAAACTTGAAACCCTTTGAAGGATATTCATGAAGGGTGGTGGGAAGTTCCACGAATTTAAATATTTCCTTGGTTTTAGGCCGAAAAATAGTGGATTGTTTGTGAGGCAAAGTATTCGCTGCAAAATATAATGAACCATATTCTTTATGTTTGGATTGTGACTAGTTATCTTCAGGACTTGTAATGAAGCAATTTTTTTTCTCCTTAGATTCAGGGGCTGAAATCATCCCAAGGTAAATAACACAAGAATAAGGTAGGTCTTCTTCTTTAGATAAAGAATGTACTTCTTGGGTATTACAATATTTTGAGAATATAAAGAAGGAAACAATCATTTTGATGTGTAGAGGAAAGTAGACTACAAAGATGATAATAAAAAATAAAAATCCGTCAAAAAACTCAAACTGTTATACCTAAATTTTCCATGATGCTTCCTCATTTTCTTTTCAGCAAAATTTCCTATCTTGTGAAGCCTTCGCAAGTGGAATCTTTAGGTGAATAATAAGTAGCCAAATTTATATCTCAATCTTTTTAACCATCAAGAAATAAATCTTAATACCCAGGGAAAAATAAGTTCATTTCTCCATTCCTCAGAAACGATGTGTTATGAAATCGGCTCCAAAAATAGAAGAAAAGAGAGATCAACGCCTTAGAATTTAGCCACTTCAAAGGGGAAACCTCCTTTACATGACATAAATGAACAATTCTTGGATGATAAAAATGATAAAACATCCTTCTATATATAGGAGTCCATGGGGCCACAATATGATCCTATCCAACATAACAATAATAATGTAAGGGCACAATAATAACAATATTGGGGTTACAGGGGTACAACAATAACAATAAGGGGCTACAATAATAACAATAAGGGACTAAACTAGTAATATAGGGACCTAACATGCCCCTCTCCTTCAACAAAGTGTTGTCCTCAATGCTTGAGTAGCTCTAGGTGATTCTGTATAAAATTCTCATCTTCCCATGTAGAATCTTCAGTGGGTAAGTTCTTCCACTATATGAGATATTTTGAAATGGATCAATTTCGTAGTTGTCAATTTCTTGTTTCCGTGACTACTTTAGGTTCCAATTTTATTTTTCCTTCCTCATCAATTTCTGGCAATATTGTTTGAATTGTAATTTTTTCACCTATAACCTTCTTTAAGCATGAAACATGGAAAACTGGATGCACTCGCGAAGAAGTAGGAAGCTCCAAATTATATGCCATAGTACCAATCTTTTGCAGCACTTTGTAAGGACCATAGTAGTTTGGCGATAGTTTATTATCCTTCTTAGCTTGCTTGAGGGACATTTTTTTATATGGTTATAGCCGTAAAAATACCCATTCTCCTACATCAAAACTTCTCTCGCTGCGATATTGATATGCCTGTTTTTTCATTCGATTTTGTGCCAAATTTAGGTTATCCTTAAAGAGTTGGAGAACTTATTGTTGATTCTCGATGTGATCTTGCATTGCTTGAACCTTAGAATTTTCTCTTAAATATGATGTGATGGATGGTGGATGATATCCATAAAATGCCATAAATGGGGTCATTTTTACTACAGTATGGAAGGAAGTGTTATACCACCATTCAGAGAGAGGTAACCACATGAGCCATTGTGTTTGTTTATCAGATACAAAACAACGAAGATATCCTTCCAAACATTTATTCATTATCTCAATTTGAAGATCGGATTGAGGATGATAAGATGAGCTACGAGCTAGTTGAGTACCCAAACAATAAAATAACTTCGTCCAAAAATTTCCACTAAAAATGGGATCTCTATCATTCACAATAATCTTTGGGTTTCCATGTAGCTTTTTAATTGTGTCCATAAATTTAGTAGCAACTATACTTGCTTTAAATGGATGAGATAATGCACAAAAGTATGCATACTTGAAATTCTATCAACTACCACCATGATGACACTCTTTCCTTCGGACTTAGGTAAACCTGTGATAAAATCCATTGAAATCTCCTCCCAACGTTGACTTGGAATGGATAAAGGTTGTAGAAGACCTGGGGCCTTAATTGTCTCAACTTTATTTTGCTTGAAAACCAAACATTCAGCCACAAAATTTTGAATATCGAATTTAAGGCCATCCCAAAAAAAATCTTTCTTCACCCTGTGGTAAGTTTTTAAAAATCATGTATGTCCTGGGCAGAAACGTGAAGCTAGGTTACACTTTTGTGAGAATCGGGGGTAGAAATTTTTTTTCGGCAATAGTTCGGCCGAACATTTTATATAGTTCGGCCGAACTATGTAATAGTTAGGCCGAACTTGTTTTTAAAGTTCGGCCGAACTCGTGATTCCGTTTAGACTGACGGCTTACTAACGGCGTGGGCAAACAGAATTTTTGTCGGAGATTGGAAAACCGGCAACTAAAGTTCGGCCGAACTTATATAAAAGTTCGGCCGAACTGTTACATTTAAAATAGTTCGGCCGAACTATTTTCTATAAATAAATCACCCGCGAAGTATTGCGGTTACCGATTTCATTGTTCCCGTGTTCTTTCTCTGTCGTTGTTGCACCTCGTCGCCGCGCTGGTGTCCCTGTCGCCGCAGCTTCTCGTCGCCGCTCCACAGCTCCTCGTCGCCGCGTTCTTCGTTCCATGGGTATGTCACTATCTATGCAGCTTTGAACACATGTATAAGCTAGTCTTGTAACACTGTAAATTGATTAGAGCTAACCTAATTTCACTTTGATTAGGACTTTTCTCTTCCATGCAATCTCCTTTTGAACTTTACACAAAATATTAGGCATCATGCCGATAATTAAATGTAAGAAAACATGATCGTTTCTATGTTATCTTATGTTCTACCTTTTGGAACTCTCAAATATAAATAGGGTCCCTTCTATACCTTCATATGTTCAGATTTGGATTAGACCACTTCTGAGAAATGCTATTGTATTTTCTTATGAAATGCTTTTGTCAGAAAATATGGTGGAGGTTTTACAAACGATTTATAAAATTAAGTATGATAGACGAACATTTGAAGAACTCCTATACGTAGATATTCCTTGTGAAATACTGCCACATTTTGTTACAGTATGAAAAAGTAATACATGTTGGTCAATTCCATATTCAAGAAACTTCGTGTTGTACGTGATGGTCAACTCCAGATTTTTTTTTTCTTCGGACCTTAAGGTTAGATTTTGCATGGTTTCTTCTTTTTCTCACTCAAAAATTTTCAAAGCCAAAAGTATATCAATGAATGAGAGAAATCTCAAATTAAGCTTTCAACGACTCAACGAATAGTTCAATTTGTGTTGTTTAATTTACAAACGAATATTACATCATGGAAGTTGTTTAATTACTGGGTTTTTACCAATTATACATTGAACAAAAGCTTGAAAAGGGTTTCTATTATGCTATCTGAGATGGATCTTATAATATCTTATAATCTAGTTATGTTTGTTGTGATGCTACATAAATTTTTTCAATAACGTTATGACTCCAAATTCAGGCTTCTGTGATCCATACTTGTAGATTTCCATTGATCCATACTTGCAGACTTCCATTGAATACTTGCATATTTTTTTATTTTAATCAACTTAAGATACTGTTTTTTTTTCTTTCTTGAAAATACAGGTATTTGTTCTCCATGTACTTATCTGACAGGGTCCAACAATACCCTTCTGTACTGCAATGATCTTCCCACAGGTCTAACTGTAGTCACTCAAAAATAGAAATTCCATCTATTTTTTATTACCATAAAGAGATCACAATCTATCTTCTTAAGGGTGTATGCCTACAAATAATTTTACGACAGCATATTGCACTTATTAATTCTTTATAAAACTAGATTTTTTTTACTCAAGATAATCTTAATTGACATAATTTTGTTTGATTTATTAAGATTTAAACCTTGAATTTTGGGTTTACTTAATACTTCAGAACACAGGGAACACCAATTAAACTACCCCTGTGACCTTCAAAAATACCATTTTAAAAGAAATAATAAAAGATATATTTAAATCCCCTAAATATTCAATCATGGAACTTTTATGTCAAAAGAAAGATATCAAAATATGGAATGCCAGAAATTTTATGAAGAAAATGTTTAAGAAACCAATAGAATATATTGAGTTAATGTAGGTTAGAAAGCTCACTTTCTCTGAAAGAATAGACCTCAACTTGTTTGCATGCATTGCTTTGTGCAGCTCTATGCGCTTCAGTATAACTGAGTCTTGCAGTTCTGAAATTTTTGTCCATGCACCGTAAAGCATTTTCTGTTCCAAAGATTAAAGCTCAAGCTTCACTTTTGTTCCTAAGCTTAGTTAAATTTGCAAATTCTATTAAAAATAAAAAAAACTAAACATTTAAGTAAAGTTATAGAAGAATTATATACATATATTCAATGTTATAAGCATCAAAAAGTTTAAAAGAATTTTTGAAAAAAAAATTACACCCCAAATCTTAAACTGTGTAAGAAAGAAACTTATAATTTCAATGTTCTTATTCAAAAATTTTCATTGAATGTTTAAAGTTCCATTTTCTTTTTCTTTCAACTATGTTGAATTTAGTTTTTAGTTATATTTTTAATGT
Organism: Pinus albicaulis; assembly: GCA_034641835.2. Classification (NCBI taxonomy): domain Eukaryota; kingdom Viridiplantae; phylum Streptophyta; class Pinopsida; order Pinales; family Pinaceae; genus Pinus; species Pinus albicaulis. The sequence goes on from CM076581.1 coordinate 419,197,050, forward strand.
TGGAGAAAATAACTATTTATTTCATGTGTAATTATATTAGTGATTTCATGTGTTAGGGTTGTGGATTCAGGCATTGAAACAACACACCATGATATTTCAAATTTAAAAATGATGGTTTGAGTCCTAGGTAGCTTAGAATCCTATTTGTTTTCAAAATAAGGATGCACTCCCATTTGATTCTCACGATTAGGTTGTAATCATGAGGCTCTCGCTCAAGAGTGGACCTTCCCAAAATCTTGTGATGTCTTGTCACAAACAAAACCATCAAACTGAAAACACATCATGCAAGAAACATAGCTCGCTGACATATCATTTTTCTCCTTCAAAGAAAAAAAAATTCACATCATGTGAATATGTCCATGTACTATTACATATTGGTGTACAAAACCATCAACCAAACACAAGTTGACAAAACATGCCTCTTCAAACAACTGACTCTTAAGTCAAATAATAGAGCTCATGTACAAATTTCCATATTTGTTGCATTTAAGTGTGTCTAACATAACTCTGCTTTCAACATCTTGCTTCATGCAACATGCACCATACTTTGAATTTGCAAAGAAATTCATGAAACATCAAAATACATGCTAGGCCTTAATTGGATAAGAAATCTAACCATCTGTTAGCAAACCATTTCAATGGCGCTTCTTTTAGTTGCACTTCATCATGTGATCAATCATCTTGACCCTCATCGATTATGAAATCCTCTTTTCCATTCTTGTCGTTATCTCATTCCACCTTCTTCAAATGTTGTGGATGACTTGTTGGATACAAAGTCCAACACTTGTCCAACATCTATAAACATTATGATTATTCAAACCACAAAAGCAACATGCAAGTTCTTTTCCAAATCTTATGTGAATATTTACCATATTTATCATAATCAAAAGCAATTTGATTAGAGGCAAATTTATACCTTAAACATTCATCGTTGTCGCCTTCTTGAGGAGGTGAATTTGATGAGGTGGTGGCTCTCCTCTGAATACTAGCAATGAATTCAATGACTCTAGAGCTTTCAACATCCTCTTCTTTCACATTCTCATTAGCTGCATGATTATTAACATCTTCTTGCAAAGTGGGTGTCAAACTTTTCCATTCAACATGAATACAAACTTCACAAGCTTGATGCACCCCTTTCATGTATAAAAAGATTACTTGTGTTGGGAGTGGCCTTTTACAACTTCGGAAAGCATTTGGTTCCACATTCATTCCTCCGGCAGACGCTATCTTGTAGATACCATACATTTGTCTAAGGTTAAAATCATACAAGAAGAGCTTCATTCCGGGCTTCACCTTTTCTACAAGCTCCTTTTTGGTTGGTGGCAACCCAAACACTTTGTATCGGAAACAATCTTGCTTTGTTTGAGAATTACACACAAAAATCAAGCCGGCAAACTTATCTTTGCCACTGCCATCTTCATTGTTTGCTTCCTTCCTGCCTTGTTTTTTCTTCTTATTTTGATCAACCTTTGACACAGCAGGGTCAGATAAACCCGTCGGTTTGTTCTCTATCTCTATTTTAACAGTCTTATCCACAACCTTAACCTTTGACACAGCAGGGTCAGATAAACCCTTGGGTTCGTTCTTTGTCTCTATTTTAACAGTCTTATCAACAACATTAGTTGGTGTTGCATCCTGCAACATATATCCACAGATTTGTTTCAGGCATTTGTAATCTTCCTTAGACTATCTGCAATTTGCTTCACACTATACGCAATCTACTTCATAATATACTATCCGCAATCTGCTTCAAATATGACCGAACAATAGATCCACACTATTTTCAAACTCTTTAAACTTCACACTGAAAGCCCATCAACATTTTCGTACTGAATCTTACAAGAATCTATAAACTGTTTTCAGAGATTGCCGAGTTATTCCTTATCAAAAGAGCCATAGACAAGGTATATAAATATAGATAGAATTACTTCCTTTTAGGCCAACCAACACTTTGCCATGTAGGCTGATTTTTAACACATCATAATAGTTCGATTTTTCAACGTTGATGTAGAGCTGAAATAAACCATTGGTTCATGTTTTCTTTGACTAGGTCTAGGTTTCTGGCTGAATCTATATGGACATTTATGTCTAGTTAAATACCCTTCTGTTTTCAAGATTTATTTATCTTTTAATATTTTTCATTTGTGTGTTGTATGTATCAAAGATATCTATTCCCAGTTTTTCTATGCACATCAATTCAACTGCACAAACAATTAAATCTAATTTAATATTATTGTTTGCTAGAAGTTAGTTTATGTTTTAAAAATGTTCAGTGTTGTATGTAGCAAAATATTCTACAAGGTGACCTTTCTTATGGCAATGAGTAATAAAAAATTTCAACTTATTTTCAACATCATTTTCCTTGTCCAATAGGCCTTTGACTTTTTGCCTCATTTATTTAGAAAGTTTCATGTGCATGGATATCTTCTTCCAACATTTATAAACATTATGATTAAATTCAAACCACAAAAGGAACATGCAAGTTCTTTTCTATATCTTATTTGAATATTTACCATGTTTATCATAATCAAAAGCAATTTTATTAGAGGCAAATTTATACCTTGAACATTCACTGTTGTTGCCTTCTTGAGGAGGTGAATTTGACATGAGGTAGTGGCTCTCCTTTGAATACTAGCAATGAATTCAATGACTCTAGAGCTTTCAACATCTTCTTCTTTTACATTCTCATTAGTTGCATGATTATTAACATCTTCTTGCAAAGTGGGTGTCAAACTTTTCCATTCATCATGAGCACAAACTTCACAAGCTTGAGGTAATGAACACGAAATAAAATTCCTTCTTGGAACAGCTTCATGTGCCTCCTTGGCTTTGGAGCATTTTCCATGTTTTCCATAACCAAGACCCAAATAATTAGGCCATTCTTGAAGAACATTTGGATCAACTATGCCTTGTACATGCTTGCCTTTAAAACCCTTTACTTTCATAGCACATTTTCATCAAAAATTTGGACCTTATTCCTCTAATGTCTCTCAAAAGCACATACACATTCATTTTCAGAGGAAATTGAAGACAGAAACCAATAGCTAATTCTTCTAACTAACCTTGACTAAAATGAGCTAAATTGTACTTTGATACGAACTTGATTTGAATATGGACAAACTAGTTTTGTTGGGGAAGGGGTTTATGTGTCAAGATTTAAGTGTATTTTGTGAGAAATTTATGAGTTAATTAGATTTTAAAAACTCATGTTTACACATTTATAAAATGCAAAATTTTTAATTCTAGGAAAATATTTTCCCTCAATCCAAATTCTGATCATTGGACATGTAAGAGGAAGAAAGAGGGAATTCACTTTTCAAATTCTAGATCTTGTCTAGACCTCCTAGTGGCCAAGTATTTAACCTAGCGTGATAGCCAACTAGGTGTAAGATTTGACTCTGTCCAACACTTGTCCACAAGGTGACCTTTCTTATGGAAATGAGTAATAAACAATTGCATCTTATTTTCAGCATCATTTTCCTTGTCCAATGGGCCTTTGACTTTTTGCCTCATTTATTTAGAAAGTTTCAATGTGTATGGATATCTTCTTCCAACATCTATAAACATTATGATTATTCAAACCACAAAAGGAACATGTGCAAGTTATTTTATATATCTTATGTGAATATTTACCATGTTTATCATAATCAAAAACAATTTGATTAAACGCAAATTTATACCTTGAACATTCACCATTGCCTCCTTCTTGAGGAGGTGAATTTGATGAGGTAGTGGCTCTCCTTTGAATACTAGCAATGAATTCAATGACTAGATAGAGCTTTAAACATCCTCTTCTTTTACATTCTCATTAGCTGCATGTTTATTAACATCTTCTTGCAAAGTGGGTGTCAAACTTTTCCATTCATCATGAACACAGACTTCACAAGCTTGAGGTAATGAACACGAAATAAAATTCCTTCTTGGAACAACTTCATGTGCCTCATTTATCTCATGGGCCTTCAACTTAAATTATATATGTAGCATAATACATTAAGCTATAGGAGATAAATCAAAGAAGCATTTTTTCATGTAAATTAAACATGTGTAATAATTATGTCCTCATTTAATATGTACAATATGTTTGGTTGAATCCACATGAAAAACAAGACTCCCAACCATGAGAAGAGGAAATTACATCCTATTTCTCCCCCCTAGCACAATTACTAGTACAGTTAGAATTTAACAGCCCCAAACTGGATTTTACTCTTAGGTACTGGAACCTCTACAAAGGTTTGACCTGGAAACATAGTTTTTCCTTAGGTTTCTCCACTGGTTCTATGTCCAACTTGGATAACCTACGGTTCAATATCCTTCTTTTCATTTTTTATATCCCCTCTTGGATAACCATAATATCTTGAAATGGAGCTAGCCAACTCAAATATAGTATTGCAAATCCCTAGCTAAGTTAGATGAGGAAATTACATATGGTCTTGAATGAGCATTTGGACTCTTTAGATATGCGTACCAATTATGTTCATATAACACAACAAATAGATGATTCAATACAAATGTCACATATAATTCATATTTATCTCATGCGCCTTCAACTTAAATTATATATCTAGCATAATACATTAAGCTATAGGAGATAAATCAAAGAAGCATTTGCTCATGTAAATTAAACATGTGTAATAATTATGTCCTCATTTAATATGTACAATATGTTTGGTTGAATACACATGAAAAACAAGACTCCCAACTGTGAGAAGAGGAAATTACATCCTATTTCTCCCCCCTAGCACAATTACCAGTACAGTTAGAATTTAACAGCCCCAAACTGGATTTTACTCTCAGGTATTGGAACCTCTACAAAGGTTCGACCTGGAAACATAGTTTTTCCTTAGGTTTCTCCACTGGTTCTATGTCCAACTTGGATAACCTTCGGTTCAATAATATTGTTTTCCTTTGTATCCTCTTGGATAACCATAATATCTTGGAATGGAGCTAGCTAGCCAACAAAAATATGGTATTGCAAATCTACACAGCTAAGTTAGATGATGGTACATATGGTCTTGAATGAGCATTTGGACTCTTTAGATATGCATACCAATTATGTTCATATAACACAACAAATAGATGATTCAATACAAATGTCACATAGAAGTCATATTTATCTCATGGGCCTTCAACTTAAATTATATATATAGCATTACATTAAGCTAAAGGAGATAAATCAAAGAAGCATTTGAATGTAAATTAAACATGTGTAATAGTGTCCTCATTTAATATGTACAATGTCTGTTTGGTTGAATCATAAGAAAAAAGACTCACAGCGTGAAAGAGGAAAGTACATCCTGTTCTCCCCCTACTTTAGTACAGAATCTCTGATCCAAATTTAATAACTTCCGTATTTGGATTTTACTCTCGGTACGGAACCTCTCTGAAAAGTTCAACTTTGAAACATGGTTTTCATAGGTTTCTCCTTTGGTTCTATGTCCCAACTTGGATAGCCTACAGTTCAATATCAACTTCTTTTTTCATTTCCCCATGTCCCTCTTGGATAACCATAATATGTGAAATGGAGCTAGCGGCTCAAATATGGTATTGCAAATCCACAGTGAAGTTAAATGAGGATTACATGGACTTGAATGAGCATTTGCACTCTTTAGATATATATCTAAAGACTCTAAAAATCAATTCAAGACCATATGTAATACATAGCCTCCTCATCTAATATATATAAAACTTTAATCCATGTGCTTAACATTAACATTGACACAAATGGAATACAATTTTACTCACTGCTTTATGATAGAAAAATATGTGGATGAATATTGCCCACATATCCGAAGTCAAAAGGAATATATTAAAAAGGGATGCTCCGGTCATCTATAAAAGATAAATTAAAGAAGCATGACATATTAGTAATGTAAATTAGATATGCATACCAATTATGTTCATATAACACAACAAACAGATGATTCAATACAAATTTCACATAAAAGTCATTTATCTCATGGGCCTTCAACTTAAATTATATATCTAGCATAATACATTAAGCTATAGGAGATAAATCAAAGAAGCATTTTTTCATGTAAATTAAACATCTGTAATAATTATGTCGTCATTTAATATGTACAATATGTTTGGTTGAATCCACATGAAAAACAAGACTCCCAACTGTGAGAAGAGGAAATTACATCCTATTTCTCCCCCCTAGCACAATTACCAGTATAGTTAGAATTTAACGACGTTACTGGATTTTACTCTCGAATCTTTTGGAACCTCTACAAAGGTTGACACAGAAACATAGTTTTCCTTGGGTTTCTCACGCTAGTTCTATATCCCAGCATTTGGATAACCTACAGTTCAATATCCTTCTTTTCATTTTTTATATCCCCTCTTGGATAACCATAATATCTTGGGGAGAAATGGGAGCTAATGACTCAAATATAGATACATAAAATCCTGGCTAAGTTAGATGAGGAAATTGCATATGGTCTTGAATGAGCATTTGGACTCTTTGGAATATTCATACCAATTATGTTCATATAACTCAAAAAATAGATGATTCAATACAAATGTCAAATAGAAGTCATGTTTATCTCATGGGCCTTCAACTCAAATTATATATCTAGCATTACCTTAAGCTATAGGAGATAAATCAAAGAAGCATTTGAATATAAATTAAACATGTGTAATAATTATGTCCTCATTTAATATGTACAATATGTTTGGTTGAATCCACATGAAAAACAAGACTCCCCAAGCATGAAAGGAAATTACATCCTATTTCTCCCCCCAGCACAATTACGATGTGATTTAATTGCTGCTTCTGGCTGATTTTATAAGATGCGGAACCTCTACAAAGGTTCGACCTGGAAACATATTTTTTCCTTAGGTTTCTCCATTGGTTCTATGTCCAACTTAGATAACCTACAGTTCAATATCCTTCTTTTCATTTTTTATATCCCCTCTTGGATAACCATAATATCTTGAAATGGAGCTAGCCAACTCAAATATAGTATTGCAAATCCTTGGCTAAGTTAGATGAGGATTACATATGGTCTTGAATGAGCATTTGGACTCTTTAGATATATATCTAAAGAGTCCAAAAGCTCATTCAAGACCATATGTAATACATATTAAAGTAATTCTCATTTTTCTCCTTCAAAGAAAAAAAATTCACATCATGTGAATATCTCCATGCACTCTTACATATTGGTGTACAAAACCATCAACCAAACACAAATTGACAAAACATGCCTCTTCAAACAACTGACTCTCAAGTCAAATAGTAGAGCTCAGGTACAAATTTCCATATTTTTTGCATTTAAGTGTGTCAACGTAACTCTACTTTCAACATCTTGCTTCATGCAACATGCACTATACTTTGAATTTGCAAAGAAATTCATGAAACATCAAAATACATTTTTGCCTCTAGTGTTTACTTCTAAAAGTTCTATAGGCAGAGTCTGTAAAGGGCTAGGTAGCCTCTGGATCTCATCTTTTATGAAAGGTGACATATCTAGTAAATGCCCCTACAGTCAATCTCTGGAATGGATTTAAATATAGGTTCTTCATTTTAATATCCGTAAAACACAACTACTTTAAGGTAAACTATGTACATGTGTCATTTCTTCCACAAACTAAAGTGTATAAGTAGGAAATTTTATACCAAGTGTGCTCCCACCATGTAAAGCGCAATTTGGTGAACTTATCATTTTTATAATATATTTTTTGATTAAATTTAGTTTCACACATGATCAATTATTGCTTTGAAAGTTGTGTTCTACATAATTTGTGTAAACTAAATTACAAATTGATTTTTTGAAATCTATTTTGTGAATGTCGACCAATAGATATATATCATGAAGGATGAAAGACGAAGATCAGCTGAATCCCATATGGAGGTTCAGGGATCGGAGGATGTTCACGGTATTTAAATATAATCTTAAATCTCCATACATGTGTGTACATATGGAATTGATTTTTTTATTAACTTTGTGAGTGAAATTAGTTGTTAATAAGTTTCATATTTTAATTTTTAGGAGGCAAGAGGAGAAGGGTTTCTACTCCATCCATGGAGCATGTCCAAGGTTCAACCGGTCGAGGTATGAGTGGTAGCAGGTTGCGGGAAGGGGGTGATATTTATTCCCACGAAGGCCAATCAACGGCTGCCGGTTCTCAACAGGGTCACTGTGGGTCTGGTTCTCAACAGTGTCATTCTGGGGTTGGTTCTCAGCAGGGTCATGTTGGAGATGATGTTAACCAACAACATCAAGGTTGACATCAATTTCAATATTTTTTCATTAAATTTGTGCAACTTTTTTTACACGTGTTTTTTGTAATATACGAAATTTTATATATATTGATGCAGAGGCTGAAAATGTTCGAGCCAGTGGTCAAAATGGACGCAGGGAAGCGTGCTACATTCAAGAAGAAGACTGTCAACCCAGCACAACTTATCTGGCTGAGATTAATGATATACCATGGCAAATGAACATGGCGGAATGCACCTTACAAAGGTGTCAAAGCCTTCATGCAAAATTGCAAAGAGATCTCGAGGCTTTGTCTCTACCTGCTGAGAGTAGACAAAGCCTCGAAATAGTTACACATTTATTGGGTGAAATGGTAAAGGTGTACAGAAATTTGGGGCCAACGACTGATTCATTTGTAGAACTGATGAGAAAGAGAAAAGAAACAGTGATAGGTCCCGATAAATGGCAGGACATAAAACAAAAAGTTACAAGAGCAGATGCCAATTCAATGTTTAATTATAAGGAAGGGCCAAAAATAAAAATGTTGAAGGTGCAGTATTTCAAGCACCCAGACAAAGCTGCTTATTTGTATGATCGACATCTTGCAGCCTTTGGAAGGCTTCCATGGAACGATGAGGTTCCTGTTTAGCTGCTGAAAATGTTTTGTCCAGTTTTTTGGTGTGAGAAACAAGACTACGCGTGACAACCCCGCCCGAAATTTTTTGGCCCAGGGAAAGGTCGATTATATGACCGTAAGGGCGCTAAGTGAGATGTGGAGTTGCCTCACCCGGAGCCGCCATTGGTGAGTCGTAGTTCGAGTCAAAACACGTTACGAGATGGATGCGACTTCTCCAAATAGAGTCGTGGAAAGCGAAGATGTTATGGTGAGTAATGTTCATAGCGTATTAATTGAGTCGATATTTATTTAAATCAACAAAGAGCACGTGAAAATGCATGTGCCAATTTTGTTTATCGTATAGATGAGGAGATTTACAACATGAATGTTGAAGATCTCCAAACATATGCAATAAATTGTCACAATGGTCTACAAGACCTAATTTTTCATGAGGAAGAGGGCACCGGAACGGTATGTGTTAGTGACCTTAGGGTTTGAAATTATTTTTACATATACATGTGTACAATTTGTAATAAACACATGTGTATGTACATGTATACATTTATTTGTATGTGTACATTAATCTAAAAAAAATGTATGATTATATGTTAAAACACCATTTGCAGTTCTTAGGCATGATGCGTGATGAAAATGTTAATATTACGTTCGGGACCTCCGGCTCAAACGATGCAGATGGGTCTGACCATCATGATATGTTGGCACATGTATGTTAGTGTTTTTTAAGTGACTCTAAAATAAATAATTGTTGCCACACATGTACATGTATGTATATATATATATATAATTTGATAAAATGTTTTAACAGGTACCGATTCCGTCTGATGTTTTTGGGATGGCGGTGCCTTCTTCTTCCTTAGGAGATATACCTTCTACTTCATTGGGAGATGAGCCACGAGTATGGACAATTTCTCACAAGTTTAAAATTTATGTTTAAAAGTTATATATATATATATATATATATATATTCTACGTCAAAAAGTTCCATTAAAAATTGAGATATATATTTTGAGTTATTTAAAAAAATTTGAATTTAGGTTCCTATAGAAGATTTTTTTAATCCGGGGACTCTAGCGACGGAGATAGGAACATCCACAGCATTTGAACAAGTTGTCTTTAGTTCTTTTTTTAATATTATTGAAAATAAGTTTATATATGTACACGTGCATTTTCATTTGAAAGTTTTTAATTTATATAAATTATATATATATATATATTTAACTGTACATGTATATTGTACAGTTTACCACTGCAGATGTTCTTATGGGAGAACCTGTTCATCAAATGGAGAGGGAACCTTACGAGGTATTGCATGATTTTTTGTTATATTTTGTTTTTTACATGAAGTTCTAGATATATATATTCTCATTCATTTTTAAAACTTCAAATTTTAATGTTCAAGTACATGTGCATTGTGTATGTAGGTTTCCTATTCACAGGATAGGGCGCTACCCAAGACCCAGACGCTAGATCCTCCATTTGATGGACAAGATTTACATTAGATTTGATTTCAAAATTTAGATGGTTTTAAAATTTGTTAAACTTGATACAGTTTGATACTCAAGTGATATTTACAATTTTTTGACATATTTTATTACAATGTTATTATATAATTTGTTTTATTTAATTTTTGGATGGTTTTAGTACTTTTGGCATGTGAATGTGAAGTAATGTTGTCATCTGAATTACATTTGACATGTGATATTTAATGTTAAATGTTTTTTTTGGATAGTTGAATTATAATTGGCATGGCATCTGAATTTTTTAAAACTACATGAATGATAGAATGTGAACCTACATTTGCACATGCGGTAAATTGAAATGTTACTTGTAACAAGACAATCCCCATTGATTTCATTACAGTATATGTTGATTTCTGATTTGATATAATTGCATGTATGATGGTACATTACTTGTAAAGTCATTGGATTAATAGTGTTCATTGATTTCAGTGTAAGCACAAAAAATTATTGACAATGTAGAACGATTTTTGTGTTGTAATAATTAAACCTAATAATATTGGAGAGCAAGAGAGACTTGAGGTATGGTGTTTACTACAAGAGTTCGAGCTAAATATTTAAATGGTTTACCTATGTGTTGAATTCTGATTTGATATAATTGCATGTATGATGGTACATTACTTGTAAAGTCATTGGATTAATAGTGTTCATTGATTTCAGTGTAAGCGCAAAAAAATTATTGACAATGTAGAACGATTTTTGTGTTATAATAATTAAACCTAATAATATTGGAGAGCAAGAGAGACTTGAGGTATGGTGTTTACTACAAGAGTTCGAGCTAAATATTTAAATGGTTTACCTATGTGTTGATTTCTGATTTGATATAATTGCATATATGATGGTACATTACTTGTAAAGTCATTGGATTAATAGTGTTCATTGATTTCAGTGTAAGCGAAAAAAAGTATTGACAATGTAGAACGATTTTTGTGTTATAATAGTTAAACCTAATAATATTGGAGAGCAAGAGAGACTTGAGGTATGGTGTTTACTACAAGAGTTCAAGCTAAATATTTAAATGGCTTACCTATGTGTTGATTTCTTATTTGACTTAATTGCATGTATGATGGTACATTACTTGTAAAGTCATTGGATTAATAGTGTTCATTGATTTCAGTGTAAGCGCAAAAAATTATTGACAATGTAGAACGATTTTTGTGTTATAATAATTAAACCTAATAATATTGGAGAACAAGAGAGACTTGAGGTATGGTGTTTACTACAAGAGTTCGAGCTAAATATTTAAATGGTTTGTACCTATGTGTTGATTTCTGATTTGATATAATTTCATGTATGATGGTACATTACTTGTAAAGTCATTGGATTAATAGTGTTCATTGATTTTAGTGTAAGTGCAAAAAATTATTGACAATGTAGAACGATTTTTGTGTTATAATAATTAAACCTAATAATATTGGAGAGCAAGAGAGACTTGAGGTATGGTGTTTACTACAAGAGTTCGAGCTAAATATTTAAATGTTTTATGATTTATGATTTTTACTTTCTTTTTAATATAATCGATACGGAAAGATGACAAAACTAATAAGGGTGACAATAAGAATAGAAGTTCAGAAAATAGTTTAAGATTGATCACAAGAATTAAGAGAATGTCTCGGTCCATCATTGGTATGGCTTATGCTGCAACCATGAAGTCTCGTCCCAACACCATAGAATGATCATCCATGTCAATGAATCTTAAGTCTGTCTTTCCAAACCATGACCCTACTCTCACATGTGTGCCTTTCATGACACCAGTCACTGCTTTCATCCTCGAGTTGACTGCCTTGAAAGCACTCAACTCTTTCTCGATGCTAGCCTTCCTCTTTCTAAGAGATGAAGCTACCTTTCGACTTAGGAAGCTATGGGTAGCCCCCATGTCTATCAAAGCAGAGAACTTTTTCCCATGTACGGTTGTAGACACGAATCTCAAGTCCAAGGAACTTTCATCATCATTCCTCCTCCTTGTCTTGCGCTTTACTTCCGCAATCTTCTTCAACATTTCCTCTTCCAATATTTCTTTCGAACTAGCCCTTGGCTTAACAGTCCTTTTCACATATCTCTTCTCATGAAGCTCCATACAACAATCCGATCCTGGGTCTGCTTGAATTGGTTCAAGCTCTTTCCTTTTCGAATTCTGTCTAATTGCTCCAATACGACATATATTGACTCCTTCCAAACAAAGTGCACCAATCCTCATAGTGTGGTCTTCTTCTTTTCCAAGTGTGCCAACACATGCATTTTCTTTCTTCAAACCAATAGGTTTCGGATCAAGAAAGTCCCTCTTGATCTTATCTTCCATGTTCTTGACTTTAGCCTGCAACGTGGTGCTTCTTTCCTTCAAGTGAGCCCTTTCCATAAAGAGTTCCTGAAGTATTTGTTCACCTTGTCGTATCTCCATGTCAAGCTTTTCAATTTCAGCAGTTTGTCTAGAAAGTCCATCCTTGGAATTTCTTGCGTGAAAAACCAAGTAGGTTGAACCAACTTTGGTCTAGTGCATTGGAATTCATTAAAGAATTGGTCATTGGCGCTGCTTCAAGCTAGGAGTGAGCATAGTCACCAACCTACATTGAATATTTTACACTCCCTAGGGTGAATGATACTTTAAATTGATTGACAGTCTAAGACTTTCGAATTTTTCTGAATGCCAAATGATCTTACAAAGTTAGTATTTATAATATCCTAGTAGGTCATTCGGTGACAACTTTTACCGGAAACTTGAAACAACTTTGGCATGTGATATTTAATTTGTTAAATTTTTTTGTTGGATAGTTGAATTATAATTGGCATGGCATGTGAAGTTTTTAAAACTCGAGTTTTGGATGGTTTCAATCTACATTTTACATGTGATATTTAATGAACTTTAAATGTTTAATGTTTTAATGTTGCACAATATATAATCAAAAGGGTTTTAAAACTTAAAGTTTTGGATGGTTTCAACCTACATTTGCACATATGGTAAATTGAAATTATGTTACTTGTAACAAGATAATCCCCATTGATTTCATTGTATATGTTGATTTCTAATTTGATATAATTGCATGTATGATGGTACATTACTTGTAAAGACATTGGATTAATAGTGTTCATTGATTTTAGTGTAAGCGCAAAAAATTATTGACAATGTAGAACGATTTTTGTGTTATAATAATTAAACTTAATAATATTGGAGAGCAAGAGAGATAAGGTATGGTGTTTACTACAAGAGTTCGAGCAGGTCATTCGGTGACAACTTTTACCGGAAACTTGAAACAAAGAGAATATATATTTAGCTAGGACATCATATAATATGCCTGACATAAACAGTAAAATTGTACTCATGTAAGTTTAAAAGCTGAGATTCGGGCAAGTGGGGACAACCACTTGTTATCTCGTCCCTTGGAGGCTAGGCCATATGGGGACCGAATCTGACCTTACAAAATAAAGTGCAATAATTTGTACCATATGGTCGGTTACTGATATACAAGAACAATTAATATACAAGAACAATTAATTTCATTCTAGAATATATATATATATATATATATATATATATATATATATATATATATATATATATATATATCCAATACATATAACATTTTTCATCAATGCACATGTATAGAAAAACTACTTTCAGTTGATACTAGAGCACGTGTTTGTACCCAAACAATTTGTAACATGTGCAAACCACAAATAACATAAGCAGCTCAATTTTTAGTTGAGTATTGGAAGTTCTAAAACATATTTAATCCAAAGATAATAAATTGTTGGACACTTCACTCAAAAAAATTCTAATGAAATTTATAATATCAATAATCCGTTCTTTTCTTGATGAGTTTGACATTTTTCCATTTCTTAATTTTTGATTTTTTCTTTGATTGAACTTCTATCAAATTTATGCGTGCTGCACACACCAAGTGACTATATTGACAACTTATGGAATCAGGGTCATAGTCTTCAAAGTAAACAAAGTCTCCACTTTGATGAGTTTGTTTGAAAAAATAACCTTTCGGTATAATAGACCCTCTGTCATACTGAAATCCGTGATCATTATAGTCTTGTAATAATTTCATTTTTCGTTCAGTGAAATGCATCAAATAATACTTCAAATTTTCATCGTTGTCAATAGGTGCAATTACAGCAAAAACATCTCCTGCATAATAAAATAAATTTAACATTTAATTATGCATATTTAAATTTATTTCTAGATCTTTAAATAATTAGAAAGTAATTCAAATGTTACCTTCTCTAACAAGATCAGAAACTCGATCACCATTGGATGATATTGTAGTTTCCTCTCATTGCATATCTTCAAACATTGCAACAGACATTTTTCCCTTTGTATTTAGCTCTGTATGTTTGCAATCGTTCACATAAATTTTGTTTTCAAAAACGTCATTGGATTTTGTGTTGTCTATGCAAACATGAAAAAAACAAGAATATTTTCTTTTATCCAATGCAAACACATTTCTGGACGACTTTGTTTTAATTGAATGCAATTTTTTAGTCCCTTATTGTTTCAACGTCATTTCCAATTGATCTATCTACGTCTTCGATCCCAATATGCCAAAAAAACCTTTATATGGAAAATTTAAAGAAGAATGTAAATATGATATCAAAATACAATCAAGATAATCATTGTGATAAATGTACACTATTTAAAATTAGATATCTAATAAAAATTAAATTGAATGTGCTTTCGCACTTCCCTTGATCGGTTAGTCTCATGGCTTAGAGTAGCAATGCACCATTGAATAACTTCTTCGGCGTTCCTGAAGTCGGCGTGCATAGTGGATTGTTGATATCTTGATACTCATTTTATGCATGCTCACCAGTTCCATACTCCTTTCCTGGCCGGTACAGTTCGAATTCCAACAATGTTTAATGCAGGTTTTCTTATGAAGATAACACAACCAAAAGAATAATCGTGCAGATTTGAATTGACCTGCACATCCATCTGACCATATCCAATGTTCATTTAATGTTATTCCACGATTTTCAATGAATCATAAATTTTTCCAAAACAATGTTGTACAAAACATGTATCATGTGTACGATCGTCACTGATATAAAAGTGATATTCTTTAATGATATGTCGATTTTCACTCATGCTTTCTATATGATAGACATTTTGTTGACATGTCTATATAGAATATGGACGAGCATCGGAGACTTAGTCGGAGTGATAGTATTCACTCTGAATTTCTTTTTGTGGAACAAATGTATAGTTTTCTGCAAAATCAATTATTGACAAAATGGTCCTTGGTGGAAAAAATTCATGATATTCTTTGAATTGCAAGTCTTGCCATCGAGCTCTATGGGAATGCTTGGTGTATTTGCAAATTTCTGCCTCAAACTTTCTCAAAAAGTCTATCAGAAAAATTTCGTCTTCTCGTAATTCGATTCTTTTAACACTATTTGCACCTTGAATCGATGTATCGATATATTCATATCTCTTCCATTTCACTTTCATGTTGGACAATGATTGATAATTTATATCAATACGATATTTGTTTTGAAATTTAGTCAAATTTCCACAATCATCGCATTTTTTACCACCAACACATTTCTTTTTGTAAATAGTTCATCGCTTTCTCTTTCACATAGAATTTGAGATATGAATTCACGGATAGTGGAAGGAGGAGGTGAATCCTTCCATAATGTTCCACCGAAATCAAAGAATGTGTCATAATATAACTCAAATTCCACATGATAACGGCAACAACAAGTGTCGTGTACGGTGATAGGTTTTACATACCATGGTTTTTGTTGAACAAAAGCACTAAGTGAAACATGAATTTGACGATTCTCTTCTTTGAACTTGTTGAATAACTCTATTTGAGTGGTTTCCAAGAGATGTTTTTCATGTTCTTCGTATTGATTTCATGCTATTCTTCTTCGCATCACATGTCTTGCAGTCAGTGAAACACTCGAATTGTTCTTCCAATATTCATATATTATTTTTTTAACATCTTCTCCAAGTCTATCTTTGTATGGTTGCCTACAAATAGCTCTCCAACAAGCGAGTTCATCATTTACGTCTATTTGCAGTCGAAATTTTCGATGTTTGTGCAGAGTTTTTCGCGAGGTTCCCAGTGCTCGTGCCATAGATGTTAGATTCAAACGATTATCTTGAGTACTTGGTGAAACCATTGCCATTTGTATTCCTCTACGTATATTTGAAACATCTTTATCTCTAGATCTCTTAATTGACTCTATAGCACTACTCATATTTTTTATCACCTCTTCTTTCATTTTTTTTTCTTTGGTTGATTTTCGAATACCCAATAGTGTCGTCGCTTCTTTTAATTTCCTTGATGATAGGAGACCTTTCAACATTTGAGCTTGAACTGTCACTAGCTCATTTTTTAAATACTTTTCAAAAATTCTATCGACACGATATCGTATAACATGGTCAGGTTTTTTATCTCCATATGTGTGAGTGTCGACATTTTCTAACATCTCATTATTGATAGTGATTTCATCTGTACATATTCAAAAAAATAGTACATATTCAATAAATAACTAAATTAATAAATATGTCAATAAATATTAGGAAAATTTTAAATATATCAATAGATCATAATATTTACATTTACATACCCGATTCAATTTCTGCTTGAGGTTGATTTTCTTCTTCAATATTTTGAGGAGTATCTATGTCTGTTTACATTAAACAAAATATTTTTCAAACTAGTTCATCAAATAAAAATTAAGCTTCACATTTTACATTGGGAAAACTTTAAAAATATATTAATAGATCATAATATTTACATTTACATACATGCTTCAATTTCTGCTTGAGGTTGATTTTCTTCTTCAATATTTTGAGGAATATCTATGTCTGTTTACATCAAACAAAATATTTTTCAAACTAGTTCATCAAATAAAAATTAAGCTTCACATTTTACATTAGGAAAATTTTAAATATATATCAATAGATCATAATATTTACATTTACACACCTGCTTCAATTTCTGCTTGAGGTTGATTTTCCTCTTCAATATTTGAGAGGGCTTCTAACTTTCTTTTGCGATATTGTCTCGTCTCTTCTCTACGTGCCTCAGGGTCTCTTTTTCGATCATATTTTCTCGCACAAATTATTTGATTTCCCATGATAATAGGGTATGAAGTTCAAAAAATTTCCTTCAAAAAATTAGACAATAACTCAATTACAAAAAATATCACAAAAGATTTAATTTAAATTTTTTTAAAAAAAAATTCAGTGTAAATTTTTTGTAAAAAATACGTAATCCAATCCAAAACACACACTTTAAAAAACACAAAACACGTACATACCTCCAAGAAAAATCACGCCACCTCCAAGAAATGTCTTCCAAAAAAATTCTTTAAATCCAAAATTGTAAAATCAATTTGCTTCCAATAAATGCTCTTAAACCCAATTCTTTAAACCCAAACTTTGAAGAAAAGTTTTTGAAAAAAGAAGCTCAAAATATTTATTTCAACACAAAACACGTACATACCTCCAAGAAAAATCACGCCGCCTCCAAAAAATGTCTTCCAAAAAAGTTCTTTAAACCCAAACTTTGAAGAAAAGTTTTTGAACCCAAACCAAGTCTTTGTAAAATGAGATGAAGTGCGAAATGTGCGAAAATTGTGAACCATTTCGCGGCAATTTATATTGATGCGAAATGTGTTTTTTGTAGGGGGCTCCACAAAACTTTCTGGCCAATGGAGAGTTACACAATAGTTCGGCCGAACTGTTCAGAAGAAGTTCGGCCGAACTATTAAGATGTTAGATTTAGCAACTCATAAACGGAAAACATAGTTCGGCCGAACTAACGCGTCACCAATTACGCAAAAACCAGGCTCTGAAAACGTTCTGCAACTTTGGACTGATTAAAATCCATGAAAGGTTGTTAATTAACTGTCGGAACCAAGACAAGCATTTTTAGAATTGAATATACTTTCAGGAAATATAACTTTTATGGAATTTCGTAAACGTTTATTAATTTTAATTATTTTTCTAATAAAATGGGTGCAAACAATTTCTGAGGGTCATTGTGATTCAGTGAAATCAAATTTTGTATCTCCCAAAATACATTGTAAAAAAAATTGAAAAAATTATGGGGCATTACATTGGTCTGTCGACTCTAATGGGTAGCTTTTATATTTTTAGTTTATAACTTATATGTTAAGAAATTTCTTGCCACGCGAAACATATCCAAAATACACAGTTTTTCGTATTGGACCAGTTCAAAAAATTCTAGTAATTATGATATGCATCCATTGGCTTTGTAAATATGACGAAAACAAAGTAGACTCTGTCTATATTGTTGTAACACATTTTGTTTTTTCAAAAACACAAATTTTCAATGAATACAGCATTGCGACATAACATGACTTCTTATGAATCCTTTGATTGTTAAGAAACACACACTCAAAGAAACGCTAAGTTGACATATCAAATCTGCATAAAAAAATTTTAAAAAATAAGTAATAGAAAGCTAACAAAATTTCTCACAACTTTTATTTTTATCGCAAAATGAAATTCTACACAGACAAATTGCTATAGTTTGCAAAAAGTTGAAGAACTGAAAAAAATGAAAATTTTTTCTCAAAAAAGGGCAAAAAGTGTAACCCAGCTTCACATTTTCACCCTCGGACTCTTAAAGGAGAAGTGTACAATTCCAAAAGAATCTTTTGTTTTAGTTGGGAATTCTTACAATGGTATAAGAAATGTTTGTACCATAAGGAATCATTTTTCCAACTAAATGTATCATATGTACTAGGATCTTGATGCAACTTTTGAATGAGTGTCCACACTTCTTCATCATTGCTCCATTCATCCCTTGCTTCAGTTATCTAATACGGTTGGATAATAGAAATGGCACAAAGAAATGCTTCCACCTCTTCATTCTTTCTTGAGAGTGCATCTGCAACAACATTTATCTTCCCTTCTCTGTATATGATTTTAAAGTCATAACCCAACATCTTTGTGACCCTTTTTTGCTGTTCTTCTGAAGATAGTCTTTGTTCCAAAAAAAATTTAAGACTATCATGATCAATTTTTACCTTGAAGTGTTTTCCCATTAGGTAAGGTCACCAAATCTTTAGTGCATGTAGTATTGCTAACATTTCCTTCTCATAAATAGCTTTCTATAAATACTTTCCTTTGATTGGATGACTTTCAAAAGAAACGAGTATGCCTTCTTGCATTAAAACAGCGCCAATTCCATTTCCTAAGGCATGACATTCCATAATAAAGGTTTTTGTGAAGTCTGGCGTAGCTAAGGCTGGTGCTAGGCATATTGATTTTTTAAGATGTTCAAAGGCCTTAGTTGCTTTAGGAGTCCATGAAAATGCATCTTTCTTCAATAATGTTGTTAGAGGTGATGATATTCTCCCATAATTCTTAACAAAATTGCGATAATACCCTGTTAACCCGAGAAATCCTCGCAACTGCTTTATGGTTGGGGGGAATTTCCATTTCTTAATGGCTTTAATTTTTTTATCTTTAATAGTGAGATTATTGAGCTCCCTGTAATCTGGACACATGTGCCATGATCCATCCTTCTTGTGCACCAATACTACTGGAGCAAAGAAATAATTTTGATTAGGTTGAATTATACCAACCTCTAACATTTCTGCAATCATACGTTCAATTTTTCTCTTTTGGACATAAAGATATCTATAAGGCCTGAAGTCTGAAGGAACACTTCCTGGAATCAAATGAATAGCATGATGATGATCATGGATAGGTGTGAGTCCTTTGGGAGTTTCAAACACCTTGGAATGATTGTCCAAGACTTTTTGGAGATCTGGAGAAATAGATGATTTTGATGTTGGAACTTCTAGTGAGCATAATTGTGAAATTATGCCTCGTTGTTCTTTCTTCAGAAGCTTTGTCATGAAATTATAGCTTATTATATTTCCTGAATTCCCTGCGATACCCCGTAATTTGACTTCCTTTCCTTCTAAAAAAAAATTCAAGAAAAGTTCTTGAAAATCATAAGCTCTTGTCCCCAAAGATTATAACCAGTGTACTCCTATTACAACATCAACACCCCCCATTGGAATGGAAAGCATTGGACTATTCAATACATATTCCACCATGGTTAGCTTGATATTATGGCATTTTCCAGAGAAATTTATAGTTCCTCCATTTGCAATCATCACTTGACATTCTGGTGTTGGTTATAGGAAACAATTCAATTCTTTGGCTACCTTAAAATTAATTAAATATTGGGTATTACCCAAATCAATCAACACTATTACCTTTTTCTACTTGATATGTCCTTCTATCTTGAGAGTTTGAGGAGTGGCAATTCCTGCCAATGCATTACACAATATGGTCAGACTCATTTCTTCTTCTTCTAGGGTTGGTTCCTGGTGTATATCCTCTTCTTTTGAAGATTCTTGTTCATTTTCTTCCTCCTCTTCACAATCTATGTAAAATAATTTCTTCTCAGCACACTTATGACCTTTATTGTATTTTCTATCACAACTGTAGCAAAGCCCTTTTTCTGTTTTTTCTTCAAATTGTTGTGTTGTCAACCTTGTAGGCTGTGTAAGTCTAGGAGTAGCAACACTTCCATCTTTATAGATGTGGGAGGTAGGCTTCCTTATTGCCATAATTTTACATTCAACTTTTCTTTCCATCCTGAATGCATTCTCCAATGAATGAGGTTCCCAAACACAAACCTCGTGTTGGATTTTATCATTTAAATTCCCTATGAAGACAACGATCATGTGTTCCTTTGGAATATCAGTTACCCTTATATTCTATTATTTGAAGTCCTCAATGTGCTCCACCACTGAACCCTTTTGTTTGAGATTTATCAATTGGATAAAAAAAAGTTTTGCTCTTTGTATCCTCATAATTTGATATCATTTCCTCCGTAAAAATTGACCAAGTGAAAATTTTTTTATGGGAGCAAAGCCATCGATACCATACAAATTTATTTTTTTCTAAATATAAAGTTGCAATATGTACCTTTTGTGTGTTTTACACATTATTGAGATCAAAATATTGCTCCATCTGTAGTAACCACGTTATGGGATCCTTTCCATCAAACTTCCTTATATCGATCTTTGGAATATGGTGGGCCTTCCATCCAACATTAGAGTTTATGAAATCACGATTAAAATTTATTTTGTTCTCATCATGAGTTTCCTCTACTATATTTCCGCCATTAGGAAACATTTCTTGTATCAACTTTTTCAAACCTTCCATGTCTTCTTTTATATCATTCTTCAAATTCCCCCATGGGTAAGGGTGGGATTTCTGCTCGGAAACACCCTGTGCTAAAAAACACTGCAGAATTATCTAAATAGCAGAAGCGTGCATAGAAATTTCAAATGAAAAATCTAGATCTAGAAAAATCATAAATAATAATACAATATTCTGCCTCTAATGTTTTCTTCATCTTCATTATATAGTTTGTGAACCTTCCCATGCCTTGGCCCACCTCATAACTATGCTGCACATGTGGACATAGCTCTCCATGTTGACTAGGTTGTCTCTCCATGATCTCCATGATCTCTAAATTTAATGCTCACCCTCTCCATCATGTGTGAACTAATGCATTACTTCATCCATCATCTCATCATTTATTGCTCTATGATCTTAATTTGATTCCTCCATGATATTATTTGACTCCTTCATCTCTCCATGTTCTTCTTATTAATGATGTTTGATCCCCACTCTTTGATTCATTAATAAGCTTCTCCACTATTCCATGATGTATATTTATTAGCTAAACAACCATGTTCACACTCTTAGGAGTGGATTTATTCATATTAAGGGGTTAACGGTCCCTCCACCCATTTATTTACTTAGTTAAGAAAAATAAGTAAGAACTCTAATATTCCAATAAACAGATGTAAAATTTGGAATATTACAGAGAGGGAGTGAAGCTTCAAGGTTTAATGGATGTAGATTGGGCGGGAAATCCATTAGAAAGAAAGAGCACATCAAGAGGGATCTTCAGCATAGGATTGATAGCAGTTTCCTAGTACAACAGGAAACAACGATCTGTGGTACTTAGTTCAGCGAAAGTAGAATACATGGCAACAATTCAAGTTGCATGTGAGGCTATCTGGATGAGAAAGATCTTGGTTGGTTTGTTTGGTTCTCAGATGGATCCGACAGTGATTCATTGTGATAATCAGAGTTGCATTAAAATCTCGATTAATCTAGTGTTTCATGATAGGTCCAATCACATAGATATCTGGTACCATCATCTTAGAGATTGTGTGCAAAGAAGAATAATGTTTCTTCTATACATTCCCACGAAAGATCAGGATGCAGATATTTTGACAAAGGCGCTCACTAGGAGAAAATTCGAATAGCATAGAGACAAGACTGGGGTGAAGTATAATCCCTTTCTTGTTGAGAGGGAGTGTTGAAATTCAACAAGAAAATTTTAGCACCCACGCCTAGTGCATTAAGAACCTACACTAGGGTGGGGCCCATAGGGTTATTTTTCGAGCATGTCTATTTTAGTTATCCCTTAATTAAGATGGACAATAAAATGTAATATAGTCTCAAAAATAACTTTTAATAGTTAACTGAGACTGATAAAATCAGTTAGCTAGAGGATTTTGAGTTAGACTTAGTTGGTTAGGCATGCAAATTAATTCTAGTTGTAACAAAGTTCAAAGTGCAGTGATGCATTAGTTAATGCAGGTTATAATCAGTTTAATTCAGTTAAGTGACTTAAAATCAATTGTGCTAGTTGTAACTGTTAGATACACTAGTGAGAGATCAAGTGAATTAAATATTAATTAATTCACAATCAGTGATCTCACATGCAACTGAGGATTTACTATTATTAGCTGCATGCATGTCATATCCAGTGGAGACCTAGTTGAGATCTAGGTGAAAGGGTAGTTGACTATCATTTGTAGGATTATTGGGTTGCACCCATGCAACCAAACACCCATTAGAGTGCCCATGATATATGCGCATTCAAGGAAGGCCATAATTCCTATCTTTTAGGGATTGCATTCATCCAGGATTGCACAAGCAGGCTGGCAGGCTATTTGGAGGCGGTAAATTGGCTAAGTATTGGTTAGTTTTTGTATGACAGTGTGAGACAATTAGTTGAGTACTGGAGGGCTCTTGCGAGAATAATTTTTTATGTAATTGTTTCATCATCCATCTTGAATATACAATAGAATATAGTGGGGCTTTGAGCAGCAAGCTTTCCCTGGGAAATTATTTGTGTTGTGGTTTGATTTAATTCTTCTTTGCTTCATGTGATTAGTGATTGTTCTTTTAATTCCTCAAAATATTTGTAGAAGAGATTTATTATTTAACTTTAGTACATTTTTAGATCGGGTGAATCCAAGATATACATGCATGTTGTATAATTTCTACTATTAGGTATGTTAACTAGTTCACTAGTTCTATATTTTCTAGTTTTTATAGTAATTTTCTGCTATTTTTTAGCACATGTTAACAGAGGTATTTTTGAGTGATTCCACTTGGAGTGGAGTCCTAGGACATCCTAATTAGTAATAAAAATTTTCCCATCTCATTTTTCATTTTATTTTCTTGTGCATTCGGTAAGCTTTCTCGAGAAGTAACAATCCTTTAATAATTCGTTTTGAGATCTTCCTTGCCCAAATTCACTCCAAATTCATGGTGGAAGTAATTTATAGCCTATGTATGATTTGAGGACACTTTGGTTGATATGAGGCTTGGTTAGGTCTCCATTCAACTCTTACATTTCTTCTATCTTGAATGTTGATTTATTTAATTAGTCTAGATTTCCTTCCTACAATTTACTTCATGCAAAGTGTGATTTCGTTTTGCAAGAATAATATAGGACTTTCCTTTCCTTAAAAATGTAATAGATTTAATTTACATAAAGATAGATTATATTTTCTTAAGTTATCATTATGATTTACATTTCTTCAAATAGAATCGATGTCCTTACTTCCATTTACTTTATAACAAAATTAGAATGGGTTTGTTTTTTGTTATTGACCTTAGAATTGGTGGCTTACCTAGATATTTTCTCAATTGAAGTTTCTTCTGTTGGGCCAGAATTACGCTTCCCTAGATAGGTGCTATTCTATAACAACAGGTGAAAGGCTATACGACTATTTCTCCTAACTCAGAAAAAATATACAGAGAGGATTGGAAGCTTACTTGTTCAGTCGCTTCCAAATGGCTCCTTCTGTCACTTCTGTTGCAGCTTCAAATTTAAGCGGTTTATGAGCTAAATGCTTCCTGCAAGAAAGAACACTAAAAAAACAGAAGATGCAATAATATATATATCTATTCAATCTAGTTAGCTAAATCAGTAAAGCATAAACTACATTCATCAACCAAGATTTTATAGTATAGAAAATCAAAGCCAATACAGATGCATGTAGGGAAAAATAAGAAGTACTCTTTATTGATGATAGAAGGAGAGGTTACAACCTAGTGAATGATTTGAAGTGACCTTCCAACAAAGTTCCCAAGCCTCATCATAGTGTAAATCTCTCCAGCAGTAACTTCACAAACCAAGCTCTCAATTGAAAATTCTCCAACATTTCTCTACTCAAATTCTTCCTTCTCAAACACTTAGATCTATGTTCAATTTATAAATGAACTGTAGGTTTTTTTGCAATCAATAACTTTCCAAAAATAGGCAAGACATGTTTCCAGTCATGTAGATGTCAAATGGACACTTGGATCTGAAGCTTGAAGCATGTGAACTCTTCTAGAAGGCACTAGCCAAGTGGAGATTCCGGAACAATGAGAATTTCACTCCCAATGTGACCAACGCACCTGTGAATGTCAGGAAGTGCTTTGCAGAGTAGCCTTGCATGGGGCTACCTGAATATGCAACAAACTTAGGCCCCTTAGAGCCTGCATTGGTGAGCTCTCATATGCTATATAATAAGCTTTAAACTATGGAAACCTTTGCTTGATGAAAGTCTTTCTTGATTTGTCTTGTTTCTTGTCTTAGGGCATATAGCAACTGATATGATGGGAAATGATAGACCCTTGATCATTGGTCCTAGATATGATGCCTAGTTAACCAAGTCATTGGGAATGGTGCCTAAATTGACCTATAACAGCTTCATTTCTTTCTTTCACGTGTATCGAAGGGAGTCAAATTAGGAAGAGGAATGTATTTGTTGCACATATAGTGTGGACCCCTCTTAAGTTTGTACGAACCTCGGGTTCATAATTTAAGTCAATAGACCCAAGATTTCCAACATTCTTGTTGCAATATTGGGGCTCATCAAATTTTAAAAACAAAAATAAAGTAAAACAAGGATAACTAGGAAAAAGGGTTTACCAAGTCACTATGAATTGCAATATACCATTTCTAGTACATGCAGTAAATCTCCCTAAATGTTTTGTTTGGTTTATCACAGTTAACAAGGATTTTGACTCGATTACCTATGTAATTATAACAGTCTAATGGGAAATTCCAAAATATACCCAGAGGTATGTAGAAGTGCAGTCTGTAGCAGTGGTGTCTAGTGCATATTGTACGATAGTAAGTATTCCCATATACTTTTCATACATGGAGCACCATTTGATATACCCAAGGGTATGTGGAGAATGATTTTATATACTTACGTACATATAATTTTGATTACCCACAAAATATAACATAAACAAGTAACAATAGCTCCTACATTTAACGATGTCAGAACATGTATTCTAGCCTAAACCACTATGTGTGTCGTTAATGTTCCAAATGCTTCTTAGGTTAATTGAATAAATTTTAAAGTTGATCTTCAATTAAGCTTCAATTTCGAGGCTCATGGTATGAATTCACCTAAATTTCCTACGATGCAACTAGCACGATAAAAATAAATATTTTTTTTCAATGAAGCTATATCTATGGCAAGGAAGAAACAAACAATGATGCAATATTCAAATAATATCAAACACACAGATTCTTAACTATATCTTTCAATTTCACTATTCCAATTCAATTCAAAGCCCTAAAATCAATGCAAGAAATGAAAATTCTATTTTCATTTCATTTCAATTTTCAAATGCAATAAAAAAATGAAAAGAATCTAGATCATTGATCAAAATAACTCACACAGACTGGAAATTTAATATGAAAGTTCCTCTTGTCTAATAAAAAATCATGCCAAATTTTTGCAAACCCTAATTTAAAAGAAGAAAGAAAAAATAAAACAAACTCTCATTAAAAGGAAATCAAACTCAAATGTAAACACATTGATGGCTTTACAGATATAATGACTAGTTCAGAGACTCATGTAAATCCAGTGGACTGAATCAATACTCAGATAAAGGCATTAAAATGCAATTTTTTGCATCCTACAAGAACCATCACAGTCTAGATAGGAGAACTAGTGCATTGTATCACACAAAAAGAGAGATACAAGTGCATTAGGTCGCTTTGTCTCAGACCAGAAAGTGCGTTGGGGCTAGTTTTGTTCAAAAGACGAAATGAAAACCCTACCAAGCTCATAATTATACTTTCCTAAGTTTGATTACTTTCTAAACAAGTCAAATTGAGTTAGATTAAAAGGTCTAAAATGACTAGGAAAAAAAACCACTATAGAGACATCTCATTCGCCAGTGGAGTCGCCAAGTTGTTTGATGGAAAATTATCTTCTATGGACATAAGTAAACTCACTAGATCTAGTGGCTTTATATAGAAACAAAAGAAACAAAATATTTGTGCTTTCCTTATAGAAATTTGAACATGAGGAAAGACCTACCTAGATTCCAACGCAAGGCCTCCTCTTCTCTTGGCTTGTAAGCTCCAAATCCAGCTCCAAATGCTATAAGTGGAACTTGAAAAACAACTATAACAAGCAAGATAAATACAAGATAAAAATAGTGTAGACTAATATCTCTAATCAATGAGTCAAGAATGAATTGAAATACATAGGCATCAAATTTAAATAAGTATAAAAACAAAATTATTTTTGTATTAATAAAATGTAGGAGAAGATTACAACCCTTTCATAGATCTTGACCATGTAGATGTCTCCCACCTAACTTGTCCTTCCTTAGCCACAAAGAAATCCGTCAATCACAACTCAAGTATGGTAATCGATCCTTAGGTAAAAATAAAAAACATCGGGAGGCAGTGAGCTAAGAGTCTCCAAAATCCAACCCATACTCTATGGGAGGCAGTGAATTTATAGGGTGAAAGGGGTAGTTTTGGTTTTACCAATCTAGGACATAGATCCACATATGAGGGAGGATAAGAGATAACACCTCAAGGATAAGAATTCGAGATCTCAGTCACCATTAAATGGTTAAAACCACTTTGGAAGCTTCTAGAAAGAGAAGATTCAAAATTATTTTTAATTTTTACCGAATTCTAGAGGGAATTGCACCTATAGTGAAGGTAACATTATCTTTCAGTGCAGTTTCTCAGTTATAAAACATGAAAAAATGCAAGTTGCTAAAAGATAAAGTGTGATAGGTCCAAAAAATAAGGTTATAAGTTGATTAACCCAACAAACTTGGACTTCTTGGAGAGATAACACTTAAGGTTTTACAAAGAGATGATTGCAAGGTCAAGAATGTTCATTGATCTAGTTTCTAGGCCATTTGGGCAGATGTGAAAAAATGACCTGTAACAACCATTGATTTATATGTATAGTTGAAAATTTGTAACAATTATTTATGTTTATTAGCAAATATGTTATTTTGTATTGACTTTCGTTGCTTCGATCGTCTTCTAATCTGACTTGTTTCGATAATGTTATTTTTTTAATGTATTTTTTGATTCCATGCAATGAAGAATGTGATATCCTCCTTACATTGAAAATATTTGATTTAAGTTCCATAATATCTTCATCAATTCTCATGTTCTTAGAGCTAGAATTTAATGGCTTGCATAATTTTCTAAGAACACGTGCTTTGAAAATTTCCTTGTTTCTTATATATTTTTTGAGTTGATGCAATGATAGTCATGATCTTGTATTTTCATTAATAAACTATGTGTCATTTTCTATGTCATTTTCATTCACGTTCATGTTTTCAAAGTAATTCTTATTAATGGCACTATGTTTTTTATTAGATTATTTTGTACATTTCTCTTCATTACCTACTTCAATAGGATGTGAAATGTTTTTTCCTTGTACTATATCGAGTCAGAGATTCATAATGAAAATTACAAAAGAAACAACATGCAAATGAACATTTCAACTCATTGGGTATCAGGATGATATGACCGAAAAAACATTAACCTAGTAGGAATTGGTATCAATTTCAGAGGTGGCACATGTATGTCATCCTTTTCAAATTGAATTGAAAAAAAATTCCATGCAAATTCCACACACAAGTATCGATCCAGATATGCAAGTAATAATGATAAAGCCAATGTAACGATCATCTATCAAAAAAGGGAAAATGATGCTAATTTTCCAGAATTATAAAACACCAGCCAACAGAGCAAACCCAGAAAAAAAAAAATCGATAGAGAAAATTTCACAATATATGAAAATTAATCATAATGAAATAGTTTGCAATTACGAAAAATAAAATAAGTGCAACAATCACACCAAGAATAGATAAATCCACACTATTAATACAACTAAAAGTTAAAGGAATGAAAACAATGAAAAGCATACAAGGAAGAGCCTATATTGTTTACTTGTCTAATATGATCCAATCGCACTAGGTGGACCTGAAGAGAAAGTGATCCTTTCACTCAGGGGAATGGTTTACATGACAAATAACAACTACACCAATTAATTGTACCTGACAAAAGTTATGAGGAAGCTCTGTGATTATCGGAAGACCCTATTCGATTATAATGTTCTATGCTGACAATATGGGAAAAGGATGTGTTGAAAACGCATCATAAATGTTGTTGGATGATAAAATGAACACTTTAATATGTTTTTTGTTAATGGTGATAAAATATGCCCATATTCTTAGCACATAAAATTATAATCGAGAAAATGAACAATTTGATCAATGATCCATCGTATTGATTGAATGTAAGTTTTTTGAAATTGAAACTTTATTAATGACTAATAGTTTATAGTAAACTTGTTATAAATTAATGTTTCTTATTTAAAAGGAAATAATGATTATTTAATGTTTATGAAAGTGTTTATTTCCATAGATTAATGTTTCTTATTTAAAATGAATTAGTAATGTTTCATATTTAATGTGTATTAAAGCTTTTATTCCTATTTAAATTAATTTCATGTTTCAAATAAAGTTTCCTATGTATTTCCATTCTCACACACATATGCCATCAACCACACATTCAACACCTGTCTCACATGATTAAATCTACAAAAATTTTCAATGGGAAAAAGCTTAAAATGAAACATTACAAGAAAATCTCACTACAACTCTTGTCTTTCTCTCACTATAAGAGCACTAACCGAATAAAATCTGCATAAAATCTGTACATATGGCATGTTTCTATCATATTTTAACAATATCAACACACTAATGGTTACTGTGAACAAGAAAAGTCATAATATAGGAAAATAATGTGAAAATTCTGCCGACAGGAAATCTATATGAAAAACCACAAAACTTCTAATGAAACATTTTGTTACACTCAAATAATACAGATTCAACACACTTTGATGCTACATGGATTTTATACTCACTAGCACAAACCCCAACTTTCTTGTACAAACCCCGTCCTTCACACTTCTTTTATTGAAAACATGAAAACACTAACCAAAGACACAAAATCAAGACATTACAGACACGTTAACTACAAACCCTAGTAGCTAAATACACAAAAGTATTAAATGAAAATTAGTTTAAAAGTAATTTTGTCTCTATAGAATACAGTTCCATCTGCACCCCCATTCTCCTTATAGTAAAATATTTTCACAAGGGAAGCTTCGTACAAGAAAGATATGCACAATGAAACATAATAATAATAGACTAACATTAATAGTTTAGCATTAATTTTGTCCCTGTCGAATAAAGTTCCCTATGCACCCACCATTCTCCCACACATACCCCATCCTCCACATAGCCAAAATATTTGCACAATGAAACATAATAATATTCATCCAAACATCCTTCATTCTCCAAAGATTCATAACTCTGTAAAATCACAGCTCTACGAAATTTTTGTCATTAGCCATAGAGGTAGGGATTATGTCGTCAATGCACAATATAGTTCCCTCTCTGCATAATGAAACATAATAATAACATATTAACATTATCAATTTGATGCAGAGGCTTTGCAACAAATCAGTGTTGATATTCAACAAGATGATGAGCTTAGTGAAAAGAGTCGCCTTCACTAAGTGGACCCTCAGGCTATTTTTGGTGCAAAGTCTATTTTTAGACTATGTCTATTTTTAGACATGTCGATCATATTCTATGAGTTGTAGGATGATATTTGTGGATGTTTGGTCAAGTTGGAAAAATAGATGGACTTCTATTTTTAGACATATTGGGCAGAATCTATTTTTAGATTGCCAGTCTAAAAATAGATATGTCGAATATTATTAGCTCTTAATAATATTTGGACTATAAACATTATCTTATTCTCTTGGAGCACTTCGGTTAAGTGCACAGATGTGGCACAGGAGCTGACAGAAGGAATTACACTATTCCTGAGGGTTAAGTGAAGCTATTGCATGGAGACTTTAGATAGAACTCATGTGACAGAGTTTGGTGGAGTTGTAGAAGTAGTTGGTGGAGTTGTGTTCAGTTTAACTCAGTTAGACACAGTTGAGCTAGTTGTATCTAGTCTAACTGATTGATACACTAGTGAGAGTGGCGTGAATTAATTAATAATTAATTCACTAAATATTAACTCATTAATCAACTGAAGAATACATCAGTTAACTACAGTGCATGGACAGTTTCAGTGGAGACCAGTGGAGAGGTAGGTGAAAGAGTAGGTTGACTATCAGTTGTCACTATAATGTTGCATGATTTGAAACACCCAGTGATTGGAGATGCCTATGAGGATTGTGTGAGAAAGGCTGGAGCAATTCGAGTTCATTCGAACACCATTCTTCGGTGGATTTCGTAGTAGAGAGCGGGTGTCAGGTGGCGAGAGATTGGTGCATGGATTTGCAAGATTGGGCCTAAGTAGTGTGTAGCGATTGTATTGTCTGCGAGAGCTTGACATGTTTATCTTTGTATGAGGATTGTTACATGATCTCTATGACATATATTATATACAGATAGTTGGGGTTTTTAGCTTCAGGCTTTCCCGTTAAACAACTGTGTTAATGTGTGTGAATTTTTATGGTTTCATATGTGCATTGCAATTGATTTAATTTACGCATGTGATGATCAATGGTAGAATAGATTCTGTATTGTGCATGAAGTTAAAATAGTGTGTGATCAGAAGAATATTGGATATATAACACATAAGTTATATAATTTCTACATGGTATCAGAGCAATATTGATCATAGCAAATTTCAATTATTGAAGCAGTTGAGTTTTGTGCTGGTAGAATTCGAATTTGCTGCAGTGTTTTCTTGGTGTCAAAGTTGAGCATTCATTGAAATGTCTTTCAACAGATTGCGATTGGAGTATGCCCTTGATGGCAGCTCAAATTATATTGCATGGAAGGACAGGATGGAGGCGGTGCTAGATGATAATGGGTTGAAGGATTTCATAGATACTGATATTCCAAATCCTGGTTCTAGCGATGCAGCCGCACTTGACGCATGGAAAAATAAGGTAGCAAAGTGTCAAAGAATTCTGTTGGAACGTGTGAAGGATCACATTGTGTGTAGCCTTCACGGTAAAGCACTCCATTCTTAATGTGGAAGGCTTTGACAGACTTGTTCCAAAGCAGAAGAAACCAGAGGAAGTTGGCTCTTAAAGAAAAGCTCAGAAAAATAAAAATGGAGAAAGGCGACAGTATACCAAAATACCTCACAAAGTTTGTCCACTACAAGGATGAGATGGGAAGTGTGGGGGTTACTGTAGATGAAGAAGACTTGGTGAGCTTGGCTCTCCTTGGGCTTCCAAAGAGTTGGCATAGCTACGAGGACTTTTTCAATGGTTGGGAGAAACTACCGGGATGGGAGCGACTTTGGTCGGATCTTGTGCAAGATGAGATAAGGCAAGGTACCAGGGATGGATCTTCATCGAAGAATGAAGATGAAGAAAATTGTGCTTTGGCTACCAAAGAAAGGAAAGGAAAATGAAAGAAAAATCCTTCTCAATCTGGTGCGAAAGGCAAGAAGTAGGACTTGTCCAATGTGAAGTGCATTCACTATCACCAACATGAACATTACACCATTAATTGTCCACAGAAGAATAAAAATAAGCAGGCTGCTAGATCTACAACTAGAGAGGACTTAGCCTCGCAGTTTGAGCTGGATTTTTCTCTGATCGCATGCTTGGTTTCAAGTGTGATGGGATCAATGCGGTTTCTTGACAGTGGTGTGTCTTTCTATATGACCAGAGAAAAATATTTGTTTAGTGATCTGGATGAAAAGGATCTTGGAGTGCACATCGAGATTGGCGATGATGGTCGATACAGTGCGACTAGTATCAGGACCATTTCCTTTGAGAGGGAGTATTGTAAACCTTTCATATTGAAGGATATCGTGCATGTTCCAGGATTGAAGAAGAATCTGATCTCTGTGGCGATGTTGGAAGACAAGGGTTATGATGTTGTTTTTAGCGAGGAAAACTTTCTGCTCGATAAAACAAGCGGGTGAAACCCGAGGATAGGGTTCGAGTTAATAACCTTTATCAATTGCGGGTAGATGGTTGTGCGAAATGGAAGGCAAAGCGACCGATTAGTGAGCCGAGATTAGGGCGGGTGTGGCCGCAGTTGGGCCATCTTCACCATGGCGATTTGAAAATTTTTTGCGGCGATTTCCTCACAGGGCTTCCTAAAGGCACTCTTGCGCAGTCAGATCAGTGCAAGGGGTGTACCTTGGGAAAATTTATGAAAGCCACCTTTCACGAGAAGGATAGTCACACCACGATGATCCTTGAGAGAATTCACATAGATGTGTGTGGACCTTTCTCAGTAGCTTCCACAGCAAAGCACAGGTATTATGTGATATTTGTTGATGATTTTTCTCGTAAGTGTTGGATCTTCTTCATGCAGAAGAAGATCGAGACATACTCAAAGTTATAAGAAAGAATCGGGGAAGCAGGTGAAGGCTCTAAGGAGTGAGAATGGTGGTGAATTCATCTCTAGCGAATTGAAAAATTTTGCGGCGCGAAGGTCGAAGAGAAGTCATAGCGCCTCACCCAGCCTGACGAATGGGGATGGAGAGGAAGAACAGAACGATCGTGGGTGTTGCACGGGCGATGTTGCATGATCAGGGCCTTCCCATACACTTGTGGGCTGAGGCATGCAACACTGCGGTTTATTTGAAAAACCGTTGTCCTCATAGAGTACTTAGCATGAGTACACCCGAAGAGGCGTTTTCTGGTAAGAAGCTTGATATTTCTCATTGAAGATTTTTGGCTCACCTGTTTAAATTCATGTGACGAAGGATGCCAGGAAGAAGCTCAAGCCGACCGCAGAGGTTGGGATATTTTTGGGGTACACAGAAACACCCCATAATTATCGTGTGTATTTTCCAGACAGTCATATGACTGTTGTGCGACAGGATATCAAATTTCATGAGGAGAAATCCATGAAGTTGTCGCTTGAGAGGGAGCTACACTTGCATGCAGAGGAGGAGCTACTTGTTCCTAAAGATGAGCCTCAAGATGTGGATCAGCCACGGAAAGTGAAGGTTCTGTGGGTGGAAAAACGCCATGCGGTACGAGCCTTCGAGAGGCGGAAGTGCACCCGAAGGCGAGCGGCCCGAATCTTGATGCAGAGAAGATTGTAGGAGCACCTACACCACAGCGCAGACAGAGACAGTCACCTAAACGATATACTAGATACATGTTTCTGATGAGCAAGTGTATCATGATATAACCATCTTCTTTCGAGGAAGTTGTGGAGGAACTTGCATGGATAGATGCCATGGTGGAAGAGTATGATTCGATTGTCAGAAACAGTGCATGGGAGATTGTCCCAAGGCTGGAAGGGAAATCAATGGTAGGTTTGAGATGGATCTACAAATTGAAGCAAGCTGCTGACGGGAGCATCGAGAAGTATAAGGCAAGATTTTTTTCCCGGAGCTTCTCACAGATCGAGGGGATCGACTATGAAGAAACCTTTGCACCTGTCGCAAGGTATTTCTCCACTCTGAGACCATCGCTTTCTCTCTCTACATTGTGATGGAGGACGGCACATTCATCAGATGGATGTGAAGACTGCGTTCCTCAACAGAATCATTGAGGATGAAGTGTACATAGAGCAGCCCAAAGGTTTTGAGATCTTTAGCAGAGAGTCGCATGTGTGCAGGCTCAAAAGAGCATTGTATGGGCTGAAACAAGCACCTCGTGCTTGGTACACATGGATAGACAATTATTTCACCGAACTTGGTTTCGCCAAGAGTGAGGCGGATCCAAACCTATACCAGATTGTGGTGGAGGGCAAGCTTTTGATCATTGTGCTTTATGTACATGATTTAATACTAACGGGTGATGAATTGTTGATACACTCATGCAAGGCAGATCTTGCAAAGGAGTTCGAGATGAAGGACTTGGGCCTCCTTCATTATTTCCTGGGATTGGAAATATGACGGCAGACGGTGAATTTGTTTGTGTCTCGAGGAAAGTATGCCCGGAGATCTTGGAGAAGTTTCATGCACAAGGTTGCAGCCTATGGCGCTCTCTTCTGGTGGTTGGAGGAAAGAGGATGCTACATCGACGAAGGTAGTGGATGCTGCTGCTGTTATCGGCAGGTTGGTTGGTTCCATCATGTATGTTTGGTAAATCGTAATGGGACATATGCTATCTTTAACCAACTAGCTGGAAGCTATGGATTCGCCTACCAAGCTCTTTAAGACGAACAGGCATCCTCTTTGGGTATCTCAGGGGCACATCGGGATATGGATTGTGGTACAGACAGTCGGATGAGTTGAAGCTGCATGGCTTCACGAATGCAAATTGGGCAGGGAGCCTAATGGACAGAAAGAGCACATCTGGAGGGATATTCAATATAGGATCCACAACAGTTTTTTGGTACAACAGGAAACAGAGATCCCTGGTACTCAGTTTAGTGGAGGCCGAGTACAGGCAGCAAGTTTGGCTGCATGCGAGGCTATATGGATAAGGAAGATCTTGGTTGGATTTTTCGGTTCACACTTAGATCCTACTGTGATATATTGTGATAATCAGAGTTGCATTAAAATCTCAGTTAATCCATTATTTCATGATATATCTAAACATATTGATATCTGGTATCATCATATCAGAGATTGTGTGTAGTGGAAGATCATGTTGCTTCAATACATTCCCACAGAGGATCAGGATGCAGATATTCTAACGAAGGCGCTCACCAAGAGCAAATTCGAATACCATAGAGGCAGGATCGGGGTGAAGGATAATCCCTATCTTGTTGAGAGGGAGTGTTTAGATTCAACAAGATGATGAGCTTAGTGAAAATAGTCGCCTTCACTAAGTGGGCTCGTAGGCTATTTTTGGAGCAAGTCTATTTTTAGACTATGTATATTTTTAGACATGATGATCATATTTCAGAAGTTGCAGGATGTTATTTGTGGATGGTTGATCAAGTTGGAAAAAACGGATGGATTTCTATTTTTAGACATATTGGGCGGAATCTATTTTTAGATTGCCAGTCTAAAAATAGATATGTCGAACATTATTAGCTCTTAATAATATTTGGACTCTAAACATTATCTTATTCTCTTGGAGAACTTTAGTTAAGTGCACAGATGTGGCATAGCAACTGACAGAAGGAATTACACTATTCCTAAGGGTTTACTGGAGCTAATGCATGGAGACTTCAATTATAACTCATGTGATAGATTTTGGTGGAGTTATAGAAGTAGTTGGTGGAGTTGTATTTAGTTTAACTCAATTAGACTTAGTTGAGCTAGTTGTATCTAGTCTAAATGATTGATACACTAGTGAGAGTGGTGTGAATTAATTAGTTAATTAATTCACTAAATAATAACTTATTGATCAACTGAAGAATACATTATTTAACTATAGTGCATAGCAGTTTCAGTGGAGACCAATGGAGAGATAAGTGAAAGAGCAAGTGTGACTATCAGTTGTGACTATAGTGATGCATTGATTGCATCCAACACTCAGTGAAGATGCCAATGAAGATTGCGTGAGAAAGGATGGAGCAATTCGAGTTCATTCAGAGCCATTCTTCAGCAGGGATTGCGCAGTAGAGGCAGGCTAGCAGGTGGTAGAGATCGGTGCATGGATTTGAA
Source organism: Pinus albicaulis (assembly GCA_034641835.2). Lineage (NCBI taxonomy): Eukaryota > Viridiplantae > Streptophyta > Pinopsida > Pinales > Pinaceae > Pinus > Pinus albicaulis. Next base: position 419,233,582 of record CM076581.1, read on the forward strand.
AGATCAAGCCTGATTAGTGTGTAGTGATTGTATTGTACTGAGAGCTTGACATGTTCAGCTTTGTATGAGGATTTTTACATGATATCTATGACATATATTATATACAAATAGTTGGTTTTTTTAGCTTCAGGCTTTCCTGTTAAACAACTTTTTTAATGTGTGTGAATTTTTATTGTGTCATGTGTGCATTGCAATTGATTTAATTTCCGCATGTGATGATCAATGATGGAATAGATTCTGTATTGTGCATGAAGTTAAAATGTGTGATCAGGATAATATTGGATATATAACACATAAGATATATAATTTCTACAATCAGAATGCACGTGGAAAATAGAGACCACCAGTTCTTTGAATGTTAAATGATACTTGAATAATCGTCAAACTAGCCACCATTTAAAAATTAACATACATCGCAGTCAAAAAGTTCAACCCTGCAACTCAATGGTAGTATCTACCGTAAATATTTAGTTTATACATTGTGTAGTAGAATTTAAGCCAATAACCAAACAGAGAGCCGAACACAAACAAAATACTTACATGTAATAATAACAAGAAAATTACAAATTCAAACCCTTCTTTGTCGAATATTACATTTGTGGCCTATTTCTCTCGCCTTTACAACTCATCACATTGTCACACCATTCCTACTCTACGCTCTCTTTTTTATTTTCTGTCCTATCCCATCTCTATATCTATCATCCATCCTCAAACAAGCTCATATTTATACATAATTGTGGATTAATTTGAATCCATGATTTCCTCCACAAATGACTCATCTAAATCCTAAAATAGCTTATCCCTCCTTTGACTCAACTAATTTCTATTTAAAAAGTTCATAATCCCTAAAATATCTATACAACTTCCCAGATGCGGGTGTACAGACAGACGTTTAACTTGATGGGACAGGGGTGCCGTGAGGTGGGACGACACCTGCCCACCCAGGACATGGCGGATATTTGGCCATGGTACGAAGGATCCTTGCATTTACGCTTCGCAGATCTCAACGGTATTATCTCAAGGGGTTCAGGATTTCATTTCATGCCCACCGAGCTGGTTTCTGCCTTCGCATGCTCCTGCAGGATGGAAAACTCGGCTCTCTTCAATGCCTCAGTTATGATGGGGGATTTTCTATGCATGAGAGGGAAGGATAAATGGTAGGGTGGCGATGGGCCTTCTGTGGAGTTTCCTCAGTCGCACCGCGCCCGTTTCTATTTGGTATCTGGACTCAATTCTGCTTTCAATCTACACTGTGTCGGTTCTACCATTTCTGGTGTCTCGCGCTGCCTGGAGGGGGATGTTCTTTTGGAGCTGGGCTCTGGTCCTATAGCGGCACCGCCTCTGTTGGAATCTTAGCACCTCACTCGGGCCTCTGGCTTCCTTTCGAATTGTTATTTCCCTACCATTGTTGTTGTTCTGTCACATTCTGTCTCCCCTATGCCTCGTCTGCGCCACAGAATGCGGAGCCGCAGAGGCGGCACCAGGGGTCGTCCTTCGAGCTCGTAGTATAGCCCTTCTTCGGTCTCGCCTTAAATCTCCAGTGGTTTGTTGGCCGGACACTACCCTAGAACCCGCAGTGGGAGAGGGCGTTTTCTTGATTCTCGCCATTGCTTGGGCTCCCCTGCTCCCCGCCCTCTGGCTACCTCGCCTCCACCCACTACTGGTTCTGTGCGCTTCACCTTCAATAGCGCTCTGATTCGCTCAAGGATTACTGCTCTCTTTATGATGGTCTTCCATGAGGAAGCCCAGTTGGGGGAGTCTAGCGCTCATTCGGTGGGCCTTGGTGCAGACTTTGCCGAGACTTCGAACATCCAGTTGGGGGTAGGCAGCGCGACGATGCAGGCTCTGGATGCTCAAGCTCATAGCATTCCTGATGTTGAGATGGCTCCGGCTGATCCCGGTCCCTCAGAATCCGAAGATGCTCTTCCCAGGGATTTGCTTGCTTCAGGTTGGTGTCGTATTGTTGAAGAACTTCCATATGACTAGTTTGTTTACTATGTGGTTTTTTCTTTCCCTATGGCCCATACAATTGGGCATGTTTCTGTGCAAATGGTTATGTGGAATTTTGGCTTATTTTTGTACACCTTTGGATCCATGCAAACTCTGCAACATCATGAAGATTACAACTTGCTCCCCTGCGTGGGTTTTGGAAATATTTTTCAGACTGGTTTCCCTGTCGATGGGCAGTCTCTTTATGTGTTTTTCATGATAATTCTGCCTTCCTCCAGGGCAGTAGTTTTGACTACGGTCACGATGTAATTTTACTCCCTTGTTAATAGATTAATATTATTTAGAAAAAAATATATATCTATACAACCCAACTCCTCTCATATTCTCAATTACAAGAGAATATTTACAATAAACCTCACACTTAGATTTTCCTCTTAATTTATTTAAAATGTACATAAATTATAAAATAATTAAAAAATAAACATCATCCCCTAAGTCACCCAAATAAATAATGACAATTGAGTAGGATGCTCCTGCATCAGACTCCCCATGTTGAAACGTTTCCATAGACCATTGTCTATGAGGTCTATCACTTTTCTGTAATAATGCGACAACCACAAGTCTCAATGACTTGCTACCTCCAGGATTCCAAATTATGTTTTGTCGTCGGTCTTTTAAATTATCAACTCCATTTTGTAATTTTGCACAAAAGTCCCAGAATAGCATTTTTAGAACACTATTGAATGTAACTCTCAGTTTTCCATAACACACCATGTTTATTTATGGAAATACAGACTTGCGTAGCAATGTTGATACCCATTCTTCTGGTCTCCAAACTTTGAAAGAATCTCGAACTGGTTTTACATCAGCATTCATAGGTTTATCAACTGACTCGGTAGTCTTGAATTTAATAAGAGATAAAACAGAAAGCTCACCATCACCCACATCACTCACTCTGTCAACCGAATTCCATCAGCCTTTACAACAATTACTTCCGCCAATTCCTCCGAGTAATTCCTCTTTGTCAATTACATCAATACGATTCATGTTTTCTATAGTGCCTTCTCCTCTTTCCGTTACAATTTCTCTGTTCTTATCTTCTCTGGCCTCTGGCTCTTTGTTTGCTGCTTCCTTCTCCAATTGTGCTGAACACTCAACTTTCGGTAATGAAAAATAATCAAGAACTTCTTCCTGATCACAATTATAGTCATTGATTGCCCCAATAGTAATAAATTTCTCATCCGGTGATGCACCTGCATTCATCAACAAATTATTAGTTTTAAAAATACAAGACCTTTCGACTTCTTTTGATGCTTCAAGCACCAATCTCCCATCATGGACTCTCTGGACTTCAACAGATCCTTTTTTGAATTGCTGTCTACTTTCATCTTTATCCTACTAGATTAATACTCTTGTTTCCTTTATGTCTCTAAGGACATAACTTTCTTGCTGCTCCTGATATTTCATCTCACCTTAAAATAATTTCTGTTCAATCCCTATGATTTCAACATCATATTTATTAATGTTGCCTTATGTACCTACAACCACATTATTATTTGAAGAGTCAAAGCATTCATTTAACTCAATAAAATTTAGAGACATTTCATCCTTATCCTGCATGGTAACTGCAATCTCTTCTTTATCAGGTTCTGCAAGCTTCACTTCTCCTTCAGGTTCCTTGAGCCATCTTTCCAAGAACTCTATTTCCATGTGAAATATTTTCAGCATTTCATCACAACATTCATTCTTAGTTTCATTCTTCTTCTGGCGATCCTTCTGAGTTATCATGTTTTCTGTATCATCATATTGCAAAATTCTATCATCAATTTCAGTAAACATATTCATTTGTTTACCTCCTTGGAATATCACTATGGCATTTTCATTATGCTTCTGCTCCATAACAGCTTCAACTAGCTGTCTTACACCAAAAAGGAATTCATCTATGAATTCTTTTTGCTGCAATAAATTAGTATCTTCCTCCTTTAAAGGGAATTCTCCATCATACTTTACCTCAAGAGATTTATTCATCTTTGTGACAGTTTCACCAGACTATCCGTCATATTCTGCACATCCTGCAAACACACACAAACTATGAGATTTAAAAATACAAGGCTTCATAGCCTCATATGCTTCCCTTGTCAACATATCTTCAAATTGTTCTGAACTATTCCAATAGTCCATGAGATATTTCTCATTAACCTCTTCACCCAGAATTTCACCCTATTTTGGTCCACAAACGGAAACTCAGCTTCTCTGAGTTTTTCACATCTCGATTTCACACTCATCATCTACTCAATATTTCTCAGCTCTTCTGTTAACTGCATATTTACCTGCTGATTCCTCTTTACTTGTAGTCTCTGCCATTTCACTTTATTATTCATGGTCCAACCATGTCTCTAGTCTTTCTTATTTCTCTGCAAAAATTCCATCAATAACTCAAGATGAACTGTTATCTCAGCCTTCTCCCTCTCCTATTCTTCATCAGTCAACTACTTCCAGATGCCATTTTCCGTGGCATCTTCCTTCTTCTTTCTTCTATTGTGGTCTTTCAGAGAACCTCTGAAATGAATATCAGTGGTCATTTTTTCCTTCTTTGTGAACTTCATCTGTTCACTTGTGGATTTCATTCAATCCCCTTTTTAGCAAGCCTTCATACTTGCCATCCAACAATGCAAGCTCTCTCTCTGTGCTTGACCTATTAGCATCTTTTGATTCTCTTTCTTGGAATCATCTTCTGGGAAACTCTCTTGCTCCTCTTTGCTGCAAACAACAACTACAGTATTTCTTGCGTTACAATGACCAAACTCTTTAGGTGTCGGGCTTCATCGATCATGCACCCAATTAAAACCTTTAACTTGATTTAAGACTCTTTTGACTCCAGAATCTTAACCTTTACATCAATGGATATTGATGAAAAATACACCTTTTACATACCAATACCTGAATCTTATTTGACTTCAATTCTTGACCTAATTACAATAGTGGATATTTTGACTCTAATTCAAGTTATACAATATATAAATTAGCATCCACCCTTAATACATTCTCATGATGTAAAATCTTCACTCCACCAGTTATCTCTCATACTCCATTCTTATTATATGATAATATCATAGGGCACTAATTATATCATCTCCCATTATCACTTTATTCTACTCACATGATACTTAAACAATCAAAATACAATCTACTTGGTGACTTACAACACCTTAATCATAGAATAATTTCCACTTTTTCCAAGATTTATTTTATGATGAAAATAAAATAAACCATTTAATTTTCACCATTTAAAATTCCTTTTTGAAATTAATTTTCATACCTTACGTTCCCTTCAAGGTTATTTAATAAACCTTTTCTTTGCAATTTTCAACTCTCGGGATTTCATGCCTCTTTAGCTTATATTAGCAGTCATCCTGCACAAATTCCTATTTGAGCTATGTCGTTCTTATCACTGTGAATATTCGCGTGTCCTTCATCGATGCATTTCAAACACCAAATATACTTCTCGGATGCAACTGGATGATTGTTGAACTGTGTTGTGCACTTGAAGAGTGAAGATCGGCATTTGTCCTGCCCTTCACACTCAAGAACACACTTCAAGTGGAATTCTTCACAACATATGGCAGGCCTCTAGAATATATTGACGTTAGCAATCCTTTTTCTAATACCAGAATTACTCAATAGCTCCCAAAATAAGCAATCGCATACACATTCCATTTACCATTTGGGACTAGCAGTGACATTCATCCAAAAACAGAGATGCTCATACAATCATAGATTTATAATCAAACACAAAGACAATACATACTTGATGGATCTTCTCTCATACCCAATATTGGCTTGCAAAATTTTTCTGAACTGACAAGATATTTCGTGCAACAAATAGCTGCTACAACTCCATGATGGCACTTGCTCTCCCATCTCATGTAGCATCCATGCCTTGTTTGAAAAATAAGCTTGGTACATTCCAAAGGTGCGATTGTTGTCTTTGCAAATCCACCTACAAACCTTCCTGCAATTAGATCCTTAACATACACAAGCATCATATCGCATATTGCGAAACTTCCTTGAGTCGAGTGCTTCTGAATAGCAGGGATGCTAACATCGCCACACACTATGCCGACGACCATTTCTCACAATGGATCGAACAGCACAACAACCACACCTCAATTCATACGCAGCAAAAATGCCACCACTCTGTTGCGCCCCCAGCAGATCAACAACATATCACCGCTCCTCTTCTCTACGTGTAAGAGTTCTCAACCACGATGCTTCCGTTGCGCACTCTGATGGAAGTCTATAGATCCACTTACTCTCACACACAGAAGTCTACAGATCGATTTTCCTAGCATGCTCAAGCAATAGATCTTGCAAAGGGAAGTAACAACAGATCCATAACGCTCTGATCAGGCTGCTCCAACCAGACATACAGGTCGCAGAGCACAGATCCAAGATCATGCTCCTCGCTGGATGATAGCACAGACTTCTCCAAAAACTTACACATTCTCCTCAAAAAGCAATGCAATCACGCTACAAAGCTCCACTCAGACTAAGCTTCCACCTAAGGCTTTAAGAGCATTGTGATCGTTTTCATATCTGAGTACTGGATTTCTAGTTTAAAAATAAAATTGAGCGGTCTGGATATGTCGTTAATGCAGAACTTCCAGCGTTAATAAATCGAGCAACTTTTTCTAGTTTAAACACTACAACACTACGAAGAGTTGTACTCAAACACTACGTGCTCTACTCAGAAGCTTCAATGCTGACATGTCATGCAATGTGGAATGCTGGTATATTTGTAAATGAAGTTCTCTTTCACGATCTAAAGTGCGCTCCTCTTTAAATGACACCTCAACAATGGAAGCCAGAACCTTCATGACTGCAGGTTCACCTTCACGATTTCAGGGCTCTGATACCAAAATGATGCAGAGGCTCTGCAACAAATCAGAATGCACACGGAAAATAGAGACCATCAGTTCTTTGAATGTTAAATGATACTTGAATAATCGTCAAATTAGCCACCATTTAAAAATTAACATACATCACAGTCAAAAAGTTCAACCCTGCAACTCGATGGTAGTATATACCGCACATATTTAGTGTATACATTGTGTAGCAGAAGTTAAGCCAATAACCGAACAGAGAGCCAAACACAAACAAAATACTTGCATATAATAATAACAAGAAAATTACAGATTCAAACCCTTATTTTTTGAATATTACATTTGTGGCCTCTTTCTCTCGCCTTTACAACTCGTCACATTGTCACACCATTCCTACTCTACGCTCTTTTTTTTCTTTTCTGTCCTATTCCATCTCTATATCTATCATCCATTCTCACAGAAGCTCATATTTATACATAATTGTGGATTAATTTGAATCCATGATTTCCTCCACAAATGACTCAACCAAATCCTAAAATAGATTATCCCTCCTTTGACTCAACTAATTTCTATTTAAGAAGTTCATAATCCCTAAGATATTTATACAACCCAACTTCTCTCATATTCTCAATTATAAGAGAATATTTACAATAAACCTCACACTTAGATTTTCCTCTTAATTTATTTAAAATATACATAAATTATAAAATAATTAAAAAATAAACATCATCCCCTAATTCACCCAAATAAATAATGACAATTGAGTAGGATGCTCCTGCATCACAATTTAACATTAATTTCACTATGCACCCTTGGTTCGCCTGCAAATATCCCATCCTCCCCACAATATGAAGTCCACAGAAGGAAAGATTTTAACATTAATTTTGTCTCTGCCGAATAAAATTCTTTATGCACCTTTGTTCTCCCTCACATACCCCATCCTCTGCATTGTAAAATCTCTGCATAATGAAACATAATAATATTTATTCAAAATTTGTTCATAGATAAATTAATGAAAGTTCCCTCTGCTTCCTCGTTCTCTTGCACATACCTTGTTCTCCGAAAATATTCATAGCTCTATAAAGTCACATCTCTACGCAACTTCTCTCCCGCACATACTCCATCCTCTACACATTAAAAGCTCCACATAAGCCAAAAATAATAATATTAATTATAGATTTGTTCATTGCCTCCCCACCCCCTGCCTTTGCAAAGGACCTACAAATATGTCAATTCTAGAACCATTGGGTAGAGCAATAACACACTATGAGAGCACTCACAAAAATCACAACCATACACAACTCCTCTCCTACACGTCTAAATCTGTGAAATTTTCAACTACAAATAAGTTTAAAATTAATTTCTTCATTGCACAATAAAGTTTCCTCTGCACCCCCATTCTCCCGCACATACTCCATCCTATGCATGGAAGAAATTTCATATAAAGAAACATAATAATATTAAATGATTAAATCTATAAAATTTTTCAATGGGAAAAATCTTAAAATGAAACAATACAAGAAAATCGCACTAGCAACTCTTGTCTTGCTCTAACTATAAGAGCACTAACTGAAAAAAAATTGCATAAAATCCATACATATGTTATGTTTCTATCATATTTTGAAAATATCAACACGCTAATGGTTACTATGAACAAGAAAAGTCATAATATAGGAAAAGTATGTGAAAATTCTACCGACAAGAAATCTATATGAAAAACCACAAAACTTCCGGTGAAACATTTTGTTACACTCAAATAATACAAATTCAACACACTTTGATGCTAGATGGATTTTATACTCACTAGCACAAACCCGAAATTTCTTGTACAAACCCCGTCCTTCGCACATCTTTCACTGAAAACATGAAAACACTAACCAAAGAGACAAAACCAAGACATTACAGACACGTTAACTACAAACCCTAGTAGATAAATATACAAAAGTTTTAAATGAAAAATAGTGTAAAAGTAATTTTGTCTGTGCAGAATAAAGTTCCATCTGGACCCCCATTCTCTATATAGTAAAATCTTCTCACAAGGGAAGCTTCGTATAAGAAATATCTGCACAATGAAACATAATAATAACATATTAACATTAATAGTTTAACATTAATTTTTTCCCTATCGAATAAAGTTCCCTATGCACCCACAATTCTCTCACACATAACCCATCCTCCGCATAGCCAAAATATTTTCACAATGACACATAATAATATTCATCCAAACATGCTCCATTCTCCAAAGATTAATAACTCTATAAAATCACAACTCTATGCAATTGTTCCCAATAGCCATAGAGGTAGGGATTATGTCGTCAATGCACAATATAGCTCCCTCTCCGCACAATGAAACATAATAATAACATATTAACATTATCAATTTAACATTAATTTCACTATGCACCCCTGGTCCGCCGGAAAATACCTTGTCCTCCCCACAGTAAAAATTCCACACAAGGAAAGATTTTAACATTAATTTCGTCTCCGCCAAATAAAATTCCTTATGCACCTTCGTTCTCCCTCACATACCCCATCCTCTGCATTGTAAAATCTCTACATAATGAAAGATAATAATATTTATTCAAAATTTGTTCATATTTAAATTAGTGAAAGTTCCCTCTGCATCCTCCTTCTATTGCACATACCTTGTTCTCAGAAAATATTCATAGGTATATAAAGTTACATCTCTACATGACTGCTTAGCCCACACATACTTTGTCCTCTGAACATTAAAAGCTCCACATAAGTAAAATTAATAATATTAATTATAGATTTTTTCAGTGCCTCCCCACCCCCTGCCTTTGCAAAGGACCTACAAAAATGTCAATTCTAGCACCATTGGGTAGAGCAATAACACAATGTGAGAGCATGTACACAATTTCTCTCCCGCACGGCTAAATCTATGAAAGTTTCAACTACAAATAACTTTAAAATTAATTTATTCAGTGCACAATAAATTTTCCTCTGCACCCCCATTCTCTTGCACATACTCCATCCTCTGCATGGCAAAAAAATCTTAGAAAGAAACATAATAATATTAAATGCAAAATTTGTTGAGCCGCCCTAGCTTATGCAAAGGGCTTGCAACTACATCAATTCATGCATCATTGTGTAGACTGTTTGTGTTAGAACACTAACCAATGCTACGGATACTAACATTAAGTGGAGATTTGTGTAACCCTCTCCCGTCATCGGCTTATGCAAAGGGCCTGTAACTGTGTCAATTTTTGCAACATAACAGTGTCATTGTCACAACAATGTGAAAGACAATTGAAAATTAGAAGTTGGACTTCTTGAAAATTAGAAAAAATATATTTTTGCACTTGGCTCTAGTCAATTTCTCAAATATTACGAGGTAACTTTCAAAATTTGACTTTTACAATAATGCTCTTGCACAATCTGGTAAAAAAAAAGTTACCCCCCATCAAAGAAAAATTACTTTGAGTTACAATATCACTCCATAAACAAATTACAAAGCAAAAATCTCCTTATTACTCCAAAAAATTACAATACCCTATTGCTCCAAAAAATTACAGTACCCTTATTACTCTTAAAAAAAAAAAAAATTACAAAATTATAAATTATTAACTCCACTTTTCACTCTACTCACTTATCACTCCAATTAATTATATGCTATGATCCCATTCACTTTTCAATATTCTTCAGTCCCATTTTTGGTATTGCAAGTTTTAGAAAACTTATTCTTCAGCTCTCCTTATTTAACAATGATACTCTGTAGAATTTGCTAATTTTCCCAAATTCCTTTGGAAAGATGTTTGCCGCTTTGAGAAAAGCGCAGTGATTGTTCTTACCAATTGTTCTTACGGCCTTTGTAAACACACCATAATTCGTCATTGAACTAATAGTCGATTAAAAAAAAATGGGGCACCATATCTCGTTATTACAAATAATGCTTTGTATCAAATTGAAAAGGTAGAATTTGCGGATACGAGCAGTCGAGGTGCGGACTTTGTAAGCTTACCAGGCCTGAATGCCGTATCTGCCTGCCAATGCTGCTGTGGCTACCGCTGGTTTGATTTCTATCAAACGCTTCACAATTTTCGTGCGAATGTCGATACCTTCAAACATTCAATGCTGCTAATGTCGATACCTTCACAATTTTCGTTGATCTTCTTTTGCAATTCTTTGTTGGGCCCAAAAATGAAGATCTGATTGAAACAACTTTTTTTGCAAAATCGTCGTTTGCTTCATCAGCAAAATGCTAACAGTCCGAGATGGAAAGCCATGGCTTCAGGAATTAGGAAGCCAAATTTCCTCTTCTGCTACTGCTTCACTTCTTGAGTTTGCCAATATTCAATTCGAACTTTTGAATTGCAAACGCAAACGTTGCAAGCTGGGGCAATTATTACAGCGTTTAGTTATCACAGTTTTTGAACATGGTTTTCTCACCAAATTTTGCTGCGTTTTCTTACAGTCAGTTTTGAATACCGTATGAAATTGCTTCTATGTAGATCGCAACAAAGATCCCTCAACAAAATTATTGAAAGAACACAATTCTGATGGTCGTATCCCTCAATAATTCTAATTTTAAATCACAACAAATATTTCAAACAATTCTTGAAAGAACACAATTCTGATGGTCGTATGCAATTGTCAATACTTAAAAAACAAAAACGTTGTTTTAATGCAATCGAATGCTGCTTTAAAGCAATCGAACGTTGTGCGCATTGAACGTTGCTTCAATTCATTCAAATTGAACACTGTGATTGTGCATTTTTTTTTCTTGATAATAAAAAATGATTTCAGAATTTACAAATCTAAAATCAATAATAAAATTTCTGTTTGTTTTTTTTTTTTTTTTTTTTTTTTTTTTTTTTTTTTTTTTTTTTTTTTTAAATTTAATTTGACAAATTTCATACCAATATTTTTCCGATCGATTCACGGAGTTGAGTTTTCCAAGAACTGGGAGAGCTGGAATCCTTCTCCTCATATCCACTGCAACATTACCGTAGCTCTGATACCACAATAATGGCCGAAGTGTCCTCAGACACGTAATTTTATTAATCACAAAAAGACAATTACATTGGAATTATGCAAGAGTTTACATCCGAACAACAAAAACACTCTTGCAATGAGCTATTTATAAGCTCAATGCCCTAACTTCCACTAATTATGGATCACTTATTAAATAACAAGTGTCCACTTACATTAAATGACCTCCTATCTATTCTACTAACTTTATTCCTAACTTAGAGCCTAGGAAACGACTATTTTCTAGAGTCATATTTTTAATAACAAATTTCTATTTCTAAGTATCTCAAAAATTTATTAAATATTCTAAAATAATAATTATTAATTTAATATCTTAAATTAATAATTATTTTATTCAAACTTTATATCTTATGATAATATTTATTTTGGGATCATCTAACATTTTTAATTTATAAATAAATAGAAACATTAAACATTTTTCTCAAAGCTTTGGTTAAGAGAAATAATATTAAGTCAACACACTTTGACCATGAGGCAAATGCTATAGTCCTCTACCAGAAAAACACTAATTATGTAAGTGTAAAAAAAATTATTATAATATATAATATGATAATAAAAACTCAAAATAATTATACTCTAACATGTTATTTTAACATTTCTTGAAAGACATCTAAGCATGAACTGTAATTTCTCTATTTTAATTGAAATTTTCTCATCCATGCCCCATTTTCGTTATCGTTGTTCGAATGAATTGAAGAATTGTTAATGTATCTAATAGAGCCTCCGATAGAGCATTTTGAATGTTTATTTTTTTTTTTAAGTAATTTTCGTTTTAAATTTGATTAGAAATATGTTAAAAGTTTAAATGATATTTATAAAGAATTTTTTTATATAAAATTTTATTTATAAAATTTTGAATTTTAAAAATTATTTAAATTATTAAATTTTCAAAAAATAATTAAAATATATAAAAATCTAATTCAATAAATATAAAATAAAATATATTAAAAATAAAATTATTTACATACTCTACATAGGTGGGACTACTTATAAATATTTTTAAAAATTTGAGAATCTCGTAAAAATTATAAATAAAACAATTTAGATACCTAGTATCAAATGACGATCCTAAATATCTCATAGTAGATAGCAATCAACATTTCATGAATGAAATATATCGAGAAAACAAATCGGCTAAACTCGTAGGACACCGACGCAGGTGTTAGAATTTCTAAATGATTCCAAAAACACATAGGAATAAAAATAATTCCTCAACTCAACATAGAGATTAATGGACAAAGATGAGCTAAAAACTCTATTTCATTAAACTTTGAAAAGCTATTACAATATCACCTCAGAACTGATGTTCTGGCATTAAAAAAATTACACAAGCTGCTACAAACACAGCGTTACAGTTTTTCTCTTCTCTGTCTTTATAATTATGCCTTCAGGATTTTCTATTACACTCTCTGCTCTCTGTTTTAAGACACTCTGTCTTTTTAAAATACACAATCTAGCATCATTTTCTTTCTGCCTTCGAGCCTTTTTAACATACCATACATTACTCTTTTGTTGTGTTATATATTTCTTTTTATAAAACAAACTATTGCATTATATATATATATATTATAAACTTTACAAGTTTATAATACATATGTATTAAACAGATATATATATATATATATATATATAATAACCTAAATTCAAGTGAATTCGAAACTATTGTGGCATTAAAAAAAAACAATAAAACCTTAACCAAAGTTTAAAACTTTACATAACGCATTTTCGCGGATTTCAAACATTTTTATGCAAACCGGTATAAGACTTTATAGCATCCATTCTACTGAAGGCTGACTGGACTCTCCAACCATGCAATCGCTCCCTCATTTGCTGGAGGTGGACCCCGCGGTGGACTTCAAATGAATTCAGCCGCATTTTATAAATCCTTATCGCATCCATTTTTTTCTTTGCTGATTGGGCTTTAGAGTTGTGCGATAAGAGTGTCATTGGCTATTCGTTGTTGACTTGGTGGAGGTGGGTTCCACGCTGGTGACGTGGGTGATTCAAAAAATCAAAATAGAACGCGGAAAATTCTAGTGGTTGGTGAGGATTTTAATGGCAGTGGGTGTGTTGGTTTAAATGCAGGATGGAGAGCTGGATTGCATGGAGTGAGCCATGAATTTCATTTTAAAAACAAGCCTACGACCATAAACAAAAAAATCGAATTGCAGGTTTTAAAGACATGGATTCATTTCATGGTGGCGTGCAAGAAAAATAAAAAAAAAATATGTTGTCGTTGTGTCCTTTTGTCCTTCCTCTGCGCTGTTAGATATAATATTTCAACACTCCCCCTTGAATTCAACTGCTGGATTTTTTTGCATACCCATAAATTTTCTCAAATAATTAAAAAATTTCTGCCCCAATGGTTTTGTCAATATATCAGCAAACTACTCCTTTGTTCTGCAATGTTGCAAAACAATTTCACCATTATTCACTAACTCTTTGATGTAGTGATACTTGGTATCAATGTGTTTTGTTCTTTTGTGAAACACTGAATTCTTTTACAATGCTATTGCCGAGCTATTATCACAATAAATTGTTGTGCATTTTACCTGTTTATGACATAAACTCTTCAACATTCTCATCATCTAAACTGCTTGACATGTTATTGTTGTAGCTTCCACATACTCTGCCTCTGCTGTTGATAAAACCAGAATTGGTTGTTTCTTAGAAGCCCATGAAATGGCTCCTGATCCCATATTAAAAACATCTCCAGAGGTGCTTTTCCTGTCATCTATACTTCTAGCCCAATCGCTGTTAGTATATCCAATCAATTCAAAATTTTCTAAAGTGGTGTATAAAATTCCTTACCTCTTTGTTCCTTTCACATACCTCAGAATTATTTTTGCTGCTTGCCAATGTGTCTCCTTTGGCCTTTCCATAAATCTAAAAATTAAATTCAAAACATGCATAATATCCGGCCTAGTTGCAATCAAATACATGAGGCTGCCAGCTATGCTCCTGTAGAAACTTGGATCAAAATCCTTGCTGTTGTCTTCTTTGCTCAGTTTCAATCCCATCACTGTAGGAGTAATTGCTTCCTTGCAATCCTGCATGTTAAATCGTTCCAAAAGTTATTTCACATATTTAGCTTGAGAAATAAAAAAATTATTTTCATTTTTCTCTACTTCAATTCCTAAGAAGTATCTCAGCGGTCCCATATCAATCATCTAAAATTCATCCTTCATTACTATCTTAAAATTCTCAATGAGGTAAGCATCATTACCTGTAAATATAACATCATCAACATACAAAACAACAATCAACATCTTACCATCTTTCTCTTTGATATATAATGTGAGTTCTCCTTCACATTTTTCAAACCCATTTTTCAGTAGATAGGAATCTATCCTACTATACCATGCTCTTGGTGCTTGTTTCAGCCCATACAAAGCTTTCTTCAATATGCATACTTTGTGCTCTTGGTCCACTTTCTCATATCCTAGAGTTTGTTAAAATATATCTCTTCCATCAATACTCCATTTAGGAATGTTGATTTGACATTGTGTTGTGCTGTTATGGACATCACTACTCTCACTGTTTCCATTCTCTCAATCGGTGCAAATGTTTCTTCATAATTTCTTCCTTGTTTCTGCTTGTAGCCTTTGACAACAAGTCTGGCCTTGTGCCTTTCAATCTTACCTTCAACACTTCTCTTGGTTTTATAAACCCATTTCACTCCAATAACTTCTTTGCCTTTTAGGAGATCAACCAATTCCCATGTCTTATTTTCTCTATGGCATTTATTTCTTCATCCATAACATCTATCAATTTCTTATCTTTTACTGCTTCTTCAAAATGAATAGGATCATCTACATGAAAATATAATGCAAATAAAGAGTTCATACCTTCATTTGTTGCCTCTTGCTCATAAATTTCATTCAGACTTCTGAATCTGGTTCCTCTTTCACTTGTTGAACTTGTGCTTGTAGAAGCACTTAAATATGCTCCTTGTGATGTGCTTGGAGAAACACTGTCATCACTTCTCAAGGGTGTTCTCATACCTTCTTGTGGTGTCCCTTTGTTGTTCTTGTGTTGGTGGAGGTGGTGCTACTAATGAGGGATGTCTTTCAGCCATTTCTTCCTCATCATCATCATGAGACAAACAGCTTTTCTCATTCACTGTTTTCTCAATGCTTCCATCCCAAGCTTCTTCCTCTATAAATTGTACATCTTTGCTTATCATAAACTTCTTGGTGGATGGGTTATACAATCTGTATGCTTTGGATTCTTCACTGTATCCAACAAATATGCACTTCTCCCCCTTACTGTGCAACTTCTTCCTTAGCTTATCTGGAATGTGTGCATAAGCCACACAATAAAAAACTCTCATGTGGGTGACAAATTGTTTTATGCCACTCCATGCTTCTTCTGGAACTCTGTTCATAACACTCTTTGTTGGGCATCTATTCAGCATATATGCTACACAATATACAACTTCAGCCCAATATTGATTTGGAAATGTTTTGCCTTCAGCATGCTTCTTACCATGTCCATGATGATTCTATTTTTCCTTTCAGAAACTCCATTTTGCTGCGGTGTATACCTTAGCGTAAATTATTTATGAATTCCATTTTCTCTGCGAAAACGCAGAAATTATTTGGAGATGTATTCTCCTCCTCTGTCTGTTCTTAAGACCTTAATATGCTGCCCACTTTGATTCCTTACAAGAGCTTTAGAGTGGCAGAATTTCTCAAACACTTCACTCTTAAATTTCAAAAAATAAACCCATGTTTTTCTTGTGTAATCATCAATGAATGTTAGCATATAGTGGTTGTCTGCTAATGATAGTGTTTGCATTGATCCACACAAAACATAATGGACAATTTCTAAGGGCGCCTTTGCCCTTAAGCTCTTTCCTGATGGAAATTTTTCTTTGTGTTGTTTGAGCAAGATGCAACATTCACATAGGTTTTCTGGTTTCTCAATCAATGGTAATCCCTTTACCATTTTTTTCCTATGCAACAAATTCAGACCTCCAAAGTTGAGATGTCCAAATCTCAAGTGCCATAATCAGTTTTTATCTTTTGCTTTTCTTTGGAATGCCTCTTGTGTAACTGCTGCCATTGCAGCTCCTTTCTTCAAATCTGCTCTCATCTTGAGAGATAACGTTTTGTTCCTTGTCATCTTCACTTGTGCAATGCATTTCTTGCTTGGTGGTTTATCCATGATGGTGCATACATCATCTTCAAAGAAGACATTGTAGTCTTTTTGAATGAGTTGTCAAATGCTTAAAAAGTTACACTTCATACCAAGAACATAATAAACATCTGATATGGTTTTTCTTTCTCCCTTCTTTGTCAAAATAGTTACTCTACATTTTTCCATGACAGAGACCTTACTATCTGTCCCCAATGTTACTTGAGACTTCACATTTTCACCAATCATAGAAAACATAGAAACGTTTCCAGTCATATAGTTGCTACATCCTGAATCTAGAAACCATATATCTTCATTCGTTTCTTCAACCATATTACATGCTAAAAACAACTTCTCTTGACTGATATTTTCTTTAGTAAAATTAGCATTGGGTCTACTACCCATGTCATTATGTTTCTTCCTACATTCATTGGCATAATGCACATACTTTTTACAGTAATGAAATTGGACTTGGGATTTATCATACCTTTGTCCATGTGTTTGATTTTGTCCACCTTGTTGGTTGTTGCCTTGGCTTTGATTCTGACTTTCATTGCTGCCCCTTCCATTTGCATTTGTAGGGTTTTTTCTTCCTTTGTTTTGGCTTCTGCCTCTTCCTTTTTCTCTGTAGTTTCCTCTGCCTTAACCTCTTCCTCTTCCAATTGACATTTGGGTCTTGAATGCATGTTCCAAACATGAGGTTGTTGTTCTACTCAATCTTTGTTCATGTGTCATCAATGATGCATAAAGCTCATCAACAATAAACTTTGAGAGATCCTTTGTCTCGTCAATGATTGTGACTATCACATCAAACCTTGAGGGTAAGTTCCTCAACACTTTTTTCACTATTCTTCTTTCTTCTACTATCTCTCCATGAAATCTCATTTGAATAACCAACCCAATCAATACTGTGAAGAATGAGTCTATTGTATCTGACTCTTTCATGCAAATGACTACAAAATATTTTCTCATTAATTGAAGCTTTGTTGTCTTTACCTTCACCATTCCTTGGTAGGCTGTTTGGAGGGTATCCCATGCATCCTTGGACTTCTTTGCTGCTGCAATCCTTGGAAATACACTTTCATGCACTGCTTGATAGAGATAGAAGAGGGTTTTTGAATCCTGCTTCCTACTGTTTTTCAACAAATCCTTCTCTTCCTGTGTTAAGGCATTAAATGCATTTTCATCTGTTGTTTCTTCAAAACTATCTTTAACTAGCTCCCATAAATCTTGAGAGGCAAAGAGGGCTCTCATTGTGATTGCCCAATAGTCATAGTTCTTTCCATTAAACTATGGGAGTTGAGTATTTCCTATACTCGTGCTTGTGCTGGCTCTTGCCATAGCTAGCTTATTGAACTATGTTTAAAAACTTGATTGTGTTCTTCAAAGGACTTTCTCTCTGCTTAAGAGGTAAACTCTGTCTTTTAGAAGACTTCTCTGGACTGCACTCTTTAAACAAACACAAAACTTTGTTTTGGTAAATACCTTATTTCGCTGAGCCTTTACAATGCTGGTCAAAAGCTACAACAACTCTTTCTTCCTTCAGCTTCTTTGGCAAATTTCAAGGAGCCTAGACTAGCTCTAATACCATGTTGGAATTTTTGAATGATTCCAAACACAAAGGAATAAAAGTAATTCCTCAATTCAACACAGAGTTTAATGGATAGAGATGCACTAAAAACTCTATTTCATTAAACTTTGAAAAGTTGTTACAATATCGCCTTAGAACTGTTGTTCTGGCCTTAAAATTTTTTTACATAAGCTGCTACAAACATAGCGTTACAGTTTTTCTCTTCTCTATCTTTTTCATTATGCCTTCAGGCTTTTCTATTACATTCTCTGCTTTAAGACACTCTATCTTTTTAAAATACAGAGTCCGGCATCATTTTCTGTCTGTCTTCGAGCCTTTTTAACATACCATACATTACTATTTTGCTGTGTTATATATATTTTTTTATAAAACAAACTATTGATTTATATATATATTATAAACTTTACAAATTTATAATATATATATATATATATATATATATTAAAACCTAAAATCAAATGACTTTGAAACTGTTGCGTTAAAACAAACCATTAAAACCTTCACCAAAGTTTAAAACTTTACATAATGCATTTTTGTGGATCTCAAACATTTTATGCAAACCGGTTTTAGACTTTATAGCATCCAATCGATCAAACGCTGACTGGACTCTTCAACTATGGTATCGCCCCCTCATTCACGGGAGGTGGACCCCGTGGTGGACTTCAAACGAATTCAGGAGCGTTTTATAGATGCTTATCGCATCCATTTTTGGCTTCGCTGATTGGGCTTTGGAGTTGTGCGATAAGAGAGTCATTGGCTGTTGGTTGTTGACTTGGCAAAGATGGGTTCTACGCTGGTGACTTGGATGATTCGAAAAATCAAAATAGAACGGGGCAAATTCCAGTGGTTGGTGAGCATTTTAATGGTGATTGGTGTATTGGTTTAAATGCAGAATGGAGAACTGGATTGCGTGGAGTGAGCCATGAATTTCATTTCAGAAACAGGCCTACGGCAATAAACAAAAAGATCAAATTGCAGGTTTTTAAGACAATGATTCATTTCATGGTGCCCTGCAAGAAAACACAAAAAAATATATGCAGACGTGCGTCCTTCTGTCGTTATTCTGCGCTGTTGAATTTAATATTTCAACAGTGGGTTTTTAAAGACATGTAGACGCGCTAATAAAATATTAAGAGGCATTGAGATTGAAAGAATCAAAACTGCTGAAGCAAAGTCGAGTCAATGTCAAGCCGGCGTTCACAGAAATAAAAAATGGTGAATTCACATCCCACCAAACACCAACGAAATTTTGGCTTTAATCAAAGTTGTGGTCAAGGGGAATCCGGTCATACCCGCTCCCGCAGATACAAAAAGCATTAAATTATTGGAAATTTTTATGATCGAAACGCGTTCATATCGGAGTTGAATTGACTTCGATAATGAGCGGTGGAATCTTTTTTGTTTTCGCTTGGTTTACAATCTTCAAATCATTATTTCGCTGAAACTTCGAATAGAAATCTTCAAATCGTTATTTCGCTGAAACTTCGAATAGAATACGATGCGCTTCTTATATATAGAATTGTAGGGAGATTGATGGCAATCCATCACTGCAGATTTTTTTGTTTTGTTGTCCAATTCTGGGTAGGGTTATGTATTCCTGAGAATTACTCTAACCACGATATCTTCAATGGAAAATTTCCGTTGACACTTTGAATCCAAGGGAGAGATTGTTTTTGCTATCTGGTCATGGGGCAAACTATGAAGCAATTCTACATCATCCTGCTTGTCTTTATCATCACTTTTTTTACTGCAAAAGCAGTGGAGGAAAGTGTGTGCAACCACGACTTTAACTATACGAAGGGCAGTACCTTTGAGAGCGATCTGAAGAGAGTCTTCAAGAATCTTGTTCAACACACCTCTCAAACTGGTTTTAACACTTGTGTGTATGGCCAAACATACGGCCTCCTCCAATGTATGGGAGACACAACAGTTGATGAATGCCACAACTGTTCACAAGAAGCAACCACTAGAATTCGACAGGATTGTGGGAATGCCGGCGGTGGTGCAATCTGGTTGGATGCCTGCTCCTTGCGTTATGAAAACTACAGTTTCTTCGGACAACTTGATACTGTTGATGCAATTTATCTTTACAATCTAAATAATGTGTCTACTCCCGATGTGTTTAACGCGGCTGTTGAGAGCCTATTCGCCAATTTGTCAGCTGAAGCAACATCTGGATCTAAACTATATACTTCTGGCATTACCACAGATTCCTTGTCTCGAAGGATTTACGGTGTGGTGCAGTGCTGGAGAGATATATCTAGTAAAAATTGCAAAGCTTGTCTCTCATATGCAATCAATTCTATTTTGTCAAGTTTTTCTGGGAAGGCAGGAGCTAGGGCTTTGATCGGAAGCTGCACTGCTCGTTATGAAATCTATCCTTTCTTTAATTCGATTTTGCCTCCATCCCCATCCCCGGCGGACGCGCCAGCTATCACACCAGCGAAGCAGATCACGAAGTCGAGAGCTATTACACCGCTGGCTTATGCACCAGGGTCGAAGCGGATCCCAGAGTCAATTAACGAGTCACATAAAAAGTCTTCAAACAGAATAATCATGATTTTAGGTGTGATTGGCAGCTGGCTTCTGGTGTAGGTCTCCAATTAATGGGGGATTTTGCTGTGGTTGTTGTTGGGATGATTGTGTGGTGCTGAAGTGCGAGGTTCATGAGGTAATCGCGAGAGGACTCTTTGGATGCTTTTGGTGTGGTTGCTGTGTGGGGTCAATAAGGATTTTTCATGCGCGTTGTGTTGTGGTTGCATTAAATGTCTGGTTACTCTTATTCTCCATATGTAATGTTTGTGGACCATTATAAGGAACAGTATTGTTTTCTCTAGATTGAATTTTTCTTCAAATTTTAATCTGTAATTTTCAAGTGTTGTGTTTTATGAAGTTTCTCCTTTATGCAACTCGGGAAAGTATTCATAGGCTTCATTTTATTTTCTGTAATTTTCTGGTGTTGTGTTTTATGAAGTTTCTCCTTTATGCAACTCGGGAAACTATTTATAGGCTTCATTTTATTTTCTGTAATTTTCGAGTGTAGTGTTTTATGGAGTTTCTCCATTATGCAATTCCGGGAAAGTATTTATGGGCTTCATTTTATTTTTAATTAAATTGTTATTTTCACACAAATAATAATATAATGTAATGTTTTATTGGTGTGTGTTAATAGGATGTTCCAGTGAGTAAATTTGCGATATGATCAATGTGTTTATGAATTATTATTTTTTTTTAATTTATTAAATATTTAAAAATATATTTTATTTTTTTTAAAGTTGAATACAATTTTTTAATAAAAAAATGTTTTTTTTTTCATTAAATATATTTCATTTTGATTTAATTTATAAAAAAGAATTTGGTTAAACAATATCTTATTACATTTATTTATTAAAAAATAAATAAAAACGTAAAATTATGAAAAATTAAATTAATATATTATTTTTAAATTTTTTTTTTGTCACTATCTTTGAGGAAATAGTTAATGATGTGCCCAAAAATTTATCTTGCAGTGGCATGTTGTTGAGACAAAAAGTTACTTGATGGTTTCAAATAAGTGATTCTATCTTTCCTC
Source organism: Pinus albicaulis (assembly GCA_034641835.2). Classification (NCBI taxonomy): domain Eukaryota; kingdom Viridiplantae; phylum Streptophyta; class Pinopsida; order Pinales; family Pinaceae; genus Pinus; species Pinus albicaulis. Next base: position 419,255,729 of record CM076581.1, read on the forward strand.
CCTTCAAATTTCTAGATTTAGTAATTTTCTGAAAACTTCATCTATTTATGTGTATCTTTCAAAAGTAGGCTTGTTGATGAAGGGATGTTTGATTTCATGTTTAATTATTAAATCAAAATCTAAAGCTTCCAGAAAATCTTTCCTTGTCATGTGGCCTTTAATTCTTGCAAACTTAGCTTTGTCAATGACAATGGTGTAGAGTTTTTTGCAATACTCCTCCAAGTTGATTAGTGTGTCATTAAGAGCTACTGATCCAGGCAATCCGCTCTCGTTAAGCATATTAAACTTAGTTTGAAATCTTTCGACAACAATGTCCAAACTTTGATTCAACAAATTCTTTTTCTACAATACTTTCTTGATTTCCAGGATATTAGCAGTTTTGTCTGTAATATAGAGCAACTCTGCCTTCCTTTTTGAGTTCAACATTTTAGTCATGTCTGATGCTTCTGCTAGTTTCTTCTTGAGTGCTGCCTTCTCTTGTTCAATGACTATTTTTCATTTGTTGATTAATCATCTTGCTCAAAAATGATTTGTATGGATGGCCATACTTCTGTCATTGCTTGGCCATACTTCTGTCATTGCTTGGCTTATTTATGTCCTCGTACTCTCCTTGGCATGGGCCAAGGTGTCTTCCAATAGAAGCTCACTTTCTAACTTTTGAACCTTTAGTGCCAATCTATGAGACTTCTGCATTTCTTCCATGTACAAGGTGTCATTTTTGACCTTCTAAGTTTCCAAGGCTTTGAATTTCTCTAATATCTTGAAGAAAATTTACCATAGATATTAACTTATTTACAGAGAGGAACAATAAAAATAGGTAGCAACAAAACACATAAGCATGAACACATATGTTTATCCGGGAAAAACCCCAACTCCGAGGAAAACCACCCTAATGAAATTTCATTAGCATTGGCCAAAACCCTAGCCAATCTGGCCATGTGAGCCTTGACCGCTCACCTCCCTGGCCTACTTTAAAATGAAGTGCTTTGGGCCTTTTATATGCTCCATTACATGCAATACCATGGGCCAAAAAACCATGGGTGCACAATACCATGTGCCCCAAAACCATCACCATTTAACTCGGTCAAACTTGACTCTAACCCCAAGTCAATTTACCTAACATTCCCCCCTTAAACTTGACATGGGGTTCCTTGACTAAATGCAGCCAACCTTGCCAAGTGAGTGAGCCCCACTCACTTAGCCCTTACCCGCCTCAAAGTTTTATACCCAAGGTGGTTGTTAACATGGCATCCCCCTATCACCTAGGTTTAATCCAGAATTTACCAGTGATTACCTAGGGGTACGCATGCCATACCAAATCTTACAGCCGTATGTCCATTTACATGTAATAAAATTTTGACTCCATTACAAGATTTTTTTTTTTTTTTGTACCCTTGTTGCTCTCTTAGTATAACCATCCTCTCATCTTTCATGGACCTCTCACGACCCATTTTCCATGTTGCTCATCGTCAGCCAGTTTTTCTTCTGCCAGGACTGGCACATCTGATCTATCTTCAGCTTTAATTCCGATCCTGCAGTCATTGTAAGCATCCTCCCATCATCGATGCACTAAGCTGGATCAGATTGTGCATCACACAACAATTCATAGCACGCCCCGCACGTGACCCCTTCCTTGAACATAATGTTGTTCACTGCTACATTGCTTGCCTGTAGTGTTACGATAAAGGAGAGAGACCATCCCTCCAAATTCCCCCCCACCCTCTTTGTAACGGTTGCCAACCTTCAATTCCATCTGCCTTCATCAACATTTTTCTCACCTGCCTGGTCCCGCCCACCATGATATTGTAGTAGGCATGGCCCATCATGCTTCACCTCACTCCTCCATTCCTAAAGCATGGCACATTCATGTAAAGAACAGGCACAATTCCGGCTTTGTAGCCTGCAATGGGGGTGAAGGCATGCATTGACAAGTCGAAATGATGGCGAGAACCATCGCACCATCCAAATGGAGGACATAAGTTGGTCGTAATGTTCCATGGCTCAGCAGTGACCCTTAACATATTTTTTGTGTTCGTTGACTGCGCAGAATCCACCTTGGTATCCTTCTTCATAGCCTTGACTCCAGTGTCGGTCATCGGTGTCCTCTTCACGACTCTCTCTTGTCGTCCAGCCAACGCACCACTCACATAGTTACGAACCCATCATATTGCAGGTCTTTTTCGCGTGGGATCCTACAAGAAACAAGAGACCAGATTTTGATCTCTTGTATGGCAATTGAATAAATTTCAACGACAAAGTTATTTTTCATTCCCAGGGATCACTACCACCATCCACATCGCTCGTCCAGGTTTGTCCCACCAATTAATGCTTTCGTTGCCTTGTCACCCTCATCAAGCATCCTCCTTGACACCATTTCTACTATAGATAACATCAACTGAAATCTTTCTCAATGCCATGCTCGTTGCCTATACAAATGCCTCCAACACAATTCTAGGAACTGATGCATGCCCTGTCGCATCCTTGCTGCTAGCTTTCACCTCCCCCAGAACATCCACCTATGCTCTCGATGTTAGGGTTGGACCCCTTCTGACGAGGTCGCTTTTTGCTAATTCTTGCAACAACCGCTTTAGCCCAGGGCCGAGTAAACAATCCTCTAGATTCCTTTGCATCTATTACTTTGATTCCGACACTAATGTCTCTGCATGCACATATAAGCTCCATCTCTTAATTTCTCAAACGGACTTCTTATTACTGCTAGTCACTAGATCTGGGCAGTGGTAGCATCATTGTCCTCTTTCTCCATCGAGAAACCCTCCATGGAATCCCCCATGGAATCAATCAATCAGATATTGCCTATTTCCTAGCAACACCATGCTCCATATGGCCAGATATGCAAAAGGCTACATTGATTTCTCTAGTCACACGCCAATAAAACCCTTGGCTACAAAGGCATCCCTCTGAAGCAAAATATGGCTCTGATACGAAATGAAGAAAAATTACCAGAGATATTAACTTATTTGTAGAGAGGAACAATAAAAATAGCCAGCAACAAAACACATAAACATGAACATGGATCTTTATCTAGGAAAAACCACAACTCCGGGAAAAACCCACCCTAATGAAATTTCATTAGGCTTGGCCAAAACCCTAGTCAATCCTCCCATGTGAGCCTTCACCGCTCACCTCCCTAGCCTAGTTTATAATGAAGTGCTCTGAGCCTTTTATAGGCTCCATTACATGCAATAACATGGGCCAAAAAACCATGGGTGCACAATACCATGTGCCCCAAAACCATCATTGTTTAACTCGGTCAAACTTGACTCTAACCACGAGTCAATGTACCTAACACAACTTCTCATTCTATTGTTTTTGTATGGTTAAATCCTACACAAGTTTAGTTGAAGCACCTGTTGTTGATGTAGGTTCCATTGTTGTTGATGAAGAGTTGGGTTATGTACCTGCAACTGCAATTTGTACTTTTGCAACTCGGATCATAGCAAGCTGAGTTGACTGCTCTTTTTCCTTAAGAAATCCTTCAATATACTCCTCCAGCTTCTTTATCTGATTGTTCTTCTTAATGATGAGTTTGGGCATCTCTTCTCTATTTTTTTCACTCTCCTCTATTTCCTTTGTCAAGGGGTCTTCTGTGGAAGGCATCTTTAGTTGTTTTCGCAGAGCTGCAATGTCTGCATCCTTCTTCTTTAAAATTTCCTCTACAAGTTTACAATCCTTTGGGTCATACCTAATCTTGACCACAGTTTTTTCTAAAGACTTTAACTTATTGTCTTTAGCTAAAGAGGAGAGTTTATTTTATTTTAAGTTGTGATTATAAATTTGATAATGACGTTCTCAACTTAGACAAAGTCATAGTTTTATTAGTCATGGTAGAGAAGAGCATCTCTCTAGTGTGTCTATGAATGACCATCTAGTCTATTGGATAAATCTGATTAACATCAAATGAGAAAAAGATCTTCCTATAAACAGATGGAGACTTGGAAAAGGTACTTGGGTTGGTAGAAAAGCCATATAAATCCTTCCCTTTTCACTATAAAAAGAAGTCAGTAGCCTGTGCTGTGATGTGGAAGTCTACTTCCAAAACTGACTATAGACATTGGCCTTCAAGGCTTCATTTTGCTATTTAATCTCCAAGAATTTGGAGAAGATATTTTGATCATCAGATGCGTTGGTTCCAACTGATTGAATGGCATCTATAGGCTCTTGAGAAGCTGAATATGATGATGGAGTATTGGGAACACTCCCTCCTGCTGATGTAGACACCTCTTTATCTCCCAAATTTATTATTTTTTGTTCTTTTTCGCTATGTTATGTAGAAATTATAAAGTCAATTTTATGCTTCTTTTTCTAGATTATGAATTCTTTGACCAAATCTATAGAAGTTGATGCTTCTTCTCTAGACCTTTTATACTATTTTCTTTGGGCAATTGGAGTCTGCAGAGTATATGTGGAAAGGATATGTTCTTCTGCCTTATGTAATGTATTATCTGTATTCTCTGTCCACTGATCTTGATTCATAAAATTTTCAATTCCAGGCCTTGGTGTATGATTATATGGAGTTGCCTTCAATTTAACCCTTAGTTTTGAAATTATGCTAAAATGATCATAAGACCTAGTGAAGCTTGGCTGGAAATTCACCTTTTTAAGAATAGCATCTGCCTCAATCCCTGCTGATATAGTATTGCAAATAAAAGAGCCAATCTTTGATTTGATATTAAACTGTGATTTTCTCTTCCCTGAAACAAAATGAAAATCATCCATGTTAATCATCTCCCTAATATGTTCCAAAGATAAATTTCTCATTGGAACATATTTTGGAAATTTATATGGTTCCAACTCACAACCATATACTTGAATATCTATGTAATTCTGGTATAAATACCAGTCTCCAGTTTTAACTTGGTCACTCAAATGAAGGATTCTTTTGATGTCCTGGAAAATTCTGGGCTCATTCTGACTACTAAGAAGTTGTGCAACTGGATGGATGAATGAATAAATGAATTCTGCAAAAGAAAACTTATTTGAAATAGATCTGACCAATTCTATACAATGAATCACTAAGTGGTTAATTCCCTGATCATCTTGCTTCTTCAATGTTATAGGTTGAATCTCCCTGCTGAAACAGAAACATATGAATAAGTACAAAGGTGTACTTAAACATTCCTTGGGTTTTTAAATTCATCAATTTTTAATGCATATTATCAACCAAAACTTAGCTATAATTGTACATGAATGCAGGTTGATGATCTTTAGAAAAGATAGAAAAATAGCCAAGGATGGGTTCATCTACTATTTTTTCATCTGAATATCCTAGTAAACAAGAAAGTAATGATATAATGTGTTTGGTAGCCTCAAGAAACATGGAGGATGGATAAGGTGGGGTTTTCTTTGGAAATTCAGCATCATCAGGAAGGAAGGCCTCAAAAATTTGGACTCTTTGACAGAAAGTGATTTTATGATACAACTCCATAAGAGAAGCTTGGGAGAAAAGGCTTAAAGAGTCATTATGTGGGATTAGTAGCATGTTATTTATGGTTTCTGGAGTGATGGATATCAGAATGTTTCCATTCTAAGCTACCACTGCTCTTTTGATGGGATGATTACTGGTTTGACACCAGGTGACCAGGTCTAGGAAGTTATGGGTTTGAGGGAATGAAAACAAAAGGAAAATGGATTCCTAGAGCTTGACGTCATCTTGCTGATATAGATACTTCTATTTTAGCCACATGTACAATTCATGAAATTTGAATTTTCACTTTGTGTCAACGATTTTGAAGTATGAATAAGCTAGGGGGATATGGTCGAGGTCGACTGGGGTAGAAGCAGCAGGATTTTCCTCAGAGGCTAGCTTTCGGCTTTTTCCCTTTGGGGCCATGTTTCTGCAGAGGAAAAATAAGAAGAAGAAGGGGTTGTTTCTACAAATAAAAAATTTTCGCCCGGTGACAGATGGTTGAACCAATGACGCAATTATGTCTATGTAAAACCTGCAATTTAACAACAAAAAATAAATGAAACAAAGGTGGTAGAAGGTATGATGATGTATTATTTATAACAGTGCTTGGGTTACTGTTATGGAATGACTATTAGAAAATGCAACTGTAGTGGTTTAATGCTAACGGTACAAAGAGTTGGTGAGCAATGAAACAACTAGACAATGGCCAAGGGAGCAGGTCTAATGGGACAGGGAGGATAACGGTAAGGGAGTGGATTCCCAATGGAATGCACAGGTATCAACATTTTATTTGGCGTTGGGAAACGATCAGGAGGAAAGTCGTCATTGGGAGGAAAGTAGCCTTTGGAGGGGGTAGACGGCAGTAAATGGTTTTGAGCGGGGGGGGGGGGTGGGGGGGGGAGGCGACGGTAAACGGTTTTGAGTGGGGGGGGGGGGGGGTGGTTTGAAGTGTTGTGGAGGAAACACGTAGACAAGGGCCTACCATTGAGAAAACTACCTTTTGGAAGCCCCCCCACCATTAACGAGAAATCGGTAAGGGAGTGGGAAAAGGCTTCCCCATCGTGTATCTAGGTGGGGAAGATATCTGCCATTGTAACTTGCTTTGGAGATAATCGTACTATGACAAAATCCTTTGTCATTTGCGAACTTGGGATAAAAATATGCGCCCTTTGTTACAATTAAATTTTAATCACTTAATGAAGCAATTAACATAATTAAACACAATTTTACCTCCTAACTTAACCTTTGGCACATTTAAACAAGCAACCATTCTTTTCTTTTCTTTATTCAAACTAAGAAAATAATTTCTTTTATTTCTTTCAAACTATGCCTGATATTTTTTTTAATATTTTTCCTTCATTTTTTAGGGCAACTATTCCTATCATTTTCTTCATATGAATAATTTATTTTTCATGAGTTCTAACATTTTTTGTTTTTTGTCTATTCATATTGAAAACTTAACATTTTTAAAATTTTTCATTTTTTTCTAAAATACTACCTTATCAAATCCAAATAATGTTACAACATGTCCTTTTCATACAAATCTAAAAACTACATGCATAATAATATTTTCCTATTTTTTTCATTGACTTTTTCATTCTTATTAATTGAATTTGCAACCTTTTGCCCTTTTTCTTACAATATTTGTTATTTATTTGTACTATTTGTGGATCTATAAAGTCTCATTTTTTTTTTTTTTTGGGATGCATAATAATATTTTACTATATTTTCATTGACTTTTTGCATTTAATTTGCAACATTTTGCCTCATTTTTTACAATATTTGTTATTTATTTGTACTATTAGTGGATGTTTAAAGTCTATTTGTATCTTTTTTTGGTATTTTCCATTTATCTAATGTCTCATTTGTTGGTTTTGCATTGTATTTGCATTATTTTTTACATTCTTGAACTTTTCGAGTGTAAGGTCCTAATTGAGACAATTGGAAAGGAGGATAAGCCTAGGGTAACCCATGGATGGGTGAAGAGGTCATTGATGATGAATTTAAGTATCCACATATTTGTGGTAATCTTCTTGAAATTAGTATAAAGATCTTCCCCCACAACAAATACTCTTTCTCTGGCTCAATTTTTTCCTCGAATAGCTTGATGGAGGATACTGTGTAATTGATATGCTTCTAATTGATCCAAGTGGCTCTATGGAACCTCAAAAATAAGTGTTGAAATCTTAGTGAAACCAACATTAGATCAAAGAGCTTGTTGGTAGGACTCCAATGGCGCAAACAACACCTCAAACTGAGTCCATATGACCAATTTATCTCATTTTGAAGTTGATAGGACAAACGAGGAAAGTGGGGCCCACAGTGTGCCATGTGGAACCCATGGCTTGAATGAAAAATCCACTTAATAGCCTACCAATTAATTATACTTGTCACTATATCATTGGTTCCTTGGACCCAAGAATATATATATATATATATAACAAAACCATTTAAAAATATAAAAAGGTTATATAAAACATTTATTGAAATATGGTTATTAATATGGTTATAACAACCTTCCCCATTTAACAAAAAAATTTGATTGCCCACGGGTTATATAAAAAATATTTAATATATATTAAAAAAAAAGTGGTTATATAACCATCTAATGAAATATGGTTTAAAATATAACCAATGAATATATTAAAATGTATGGTGGGTTTAAAAGCCAACTGATAAATAATGTTTAACGATAACAATCTTAGTCACATGTTAACGAATTTGGCAATGGGTTCTTATTGTAACCACAAATGTTTTATATTAAACAACAAATAATTCAATTTGTGTGATTTAAACCCATGACCCACGCGGGTACAACACCATATTTAGCTCTAGCTAACCAACCATCCAATAACTAAAACTTTTATATGCATGTTGGCCCCTTGATATAAAAAATTTCCAATTCCATTCAAGCAACCATTGGAGGGGTCACAGAGCGAAGTCTGGAACAGAGCTGATCGAAACCCACAATGGATCTCATAGCACGAAGCCTTTCACAATGGAACTATGATGACATGGTTCTAGGAGGAATATTCTATAGAATATTTTTACCAAAATCTGTGAGGTATACTGAAGATTTCTTATGGAGCCAGAATTGACTATGTAAGAATGGGGTCAAATTTATACTCATTTTAATCAGAATTTTATAAGGATCACAATGGTTCATTCAATTCTTGCACTTGACTACTGTATTTCAGTGGCTATGACAAAAACACACCTTCTTCATTAATCGTTGGGCATGAAGTTCGAGACAAAAATGTGCCTTTCATAAGTGGGTCATGTTTGCAGTCAAAAGTATCAGGAAGATGAGATGGACCTACTAGTGGTGTGATTGTTGTTAGTTGAGTAGTCAAATTTCAAGTCACTCTCAGGATTGGAGTTATAATGATGTATTTTTCCATGTACTTTCCTTTCTTTTTTTTGATATGAATGAAGCGTCTTCCCGACTATTTAATTAGGGCTCAGATACCTAGTACACACTAGATGAACATCGTTATCAAACTTTTGTTTGCATTGTCTTTATGATCTCCTTTATGTTGCTCCTTTAAGTATTTGCACATATAGTTTTTACATTCTCTTTCATGAAATTCTGCTAACATCAACCAAAGAAAAAGACTTGGATAATGTCGGTAAATCATGGGTTCCATATTAGGTTTGTTATCAGAGTGGCCTTCTTTCTAGTGTGAATTTTGACTGTGAACGATAACCAAAGTTTGGACATGAAATATGAAGAAGGAAAATGGAGAAGGACAAAGTTTTTTGTCAAACCTTCTATAGGATGGAAGACATGGTAGATATATTGTTTGTGGATCATGAGAAGAGATTTTCAAAGAAGGAAAATAATAAGAAAGAGAGAGAAAATGACGATGATTTAGTAAATGAAGGAGAACCTCCATCTCCATCTTCAAGTGAATATTCTTCTTCTTCATTTTCTTCTCATCATTAAAATTAGGAGATAAACTAGAGAATTTGAGTAGAGGAGGCTAAGTTGAGGAGACTACTACAAGAAGTAGAAGAAGAGAAGCAATGATTTCAGCTTTAGTTATGAGCCACAAAAGAGGCCTTGGAAAAATTGGAGTACAATGAAGGCTTAGCGAATCCATCATCACCTGCTTCAAAATCAACAAATGAGGTAAACAATGATTCTTATGTTTCATGTTCTCATTATGATGACGATTTTGGTGTTTTTAAAAGGCACACTACAGGAAATGGTTTGAGCTTAATTAAGAAGATGGGATATGAAGGTGAGAGCATAGGATTTAATGACCAAGACATTGTAAATCCCATCCAAGTGGTGGAATTACCACGATATGCAGGATTGGGCTATGTCATAAATGAAGAGACAAGAAATTATTCAAGTGAGAATTTTGACACAATGAAATGCACATCACACAATTCTAGTGATCATGATTGTCGACCATCTCCAAAAGTAAGTGAACATTTCAAATGAAGAGATAAGGTAATCTATCATCGTCGGAATTGTACCAGAGATGGTAGTTCGAGGAAGGTTATTTTGACCAGGAAGGAGTCACAATATAAGGATCCATCTCCAAATAAAGGAAGAAAGAAGGTCAAGAAATTCTAGAGGAAGAAGAACCATTACAATCATTGCAACAAGAAAATAGACCATGGATATACCTATTGGGAGCTCCATCTAGATTTTCATTCCGGGAAGCTCTATCTAGATTTGGAAGCATTTTTAAGTAGATTGATGTGGTCACCACTGTAAATCACATGTTGTGAAAATTCTTGTAAAATTTATGGATGTATTAACATTACTTGTATATGGAACATAGTGATATTTCAACCTTTAGTTGGATAACAGGGGGTATGAATTCTAATATAAACTTGACCATGAGTGTGTTATAAACTCTTGGAAAATATGGTTTTGTTTGGGTCTTGCAAGTTTGACATGTATTGAAAGCTACATATTTTCATATGGATATAGGTGTTGGTTTCATCACTTCAGGATCGAAGTACAAAGGTGAAGGAGAAGAAAGTGTGGCCTTTTAGAGTCATTTTTATGCAATATTCATCTAATCAAATCATTTACTTTTGCATGATGCCTCAAAAATTGTGCACAAAATTGTCCTTTCCCAAGAGATATTTTCATATTCCTAACCGTTGGAAAGCTAAAATCACTATGCTACCTGGTTTAATGATGAAAAATCGCATGTGATATACTTATGGAAAATAGTGGATAATAGGTCATCAGTAACCTAGAACGCAAAAAACAAGGATATATTGGGTGTAGCAGCAATAAAATAGCCAAATTTCACCTGAGCTAGCTTTCTATCACTTTGGGCTTGTTCATGCTAAAAATTAGAACTAATATTTTTATGGTTTTAAGTAAAAAATTCACTTGTTCCTTATTAAATTGAGTGAATGGAGAAAGAGGAGAAGAAAATCTACAAAATAGATTTGTTAATCCAAAACCTTTTGATTAAGAATACTTCCACAAACAAACATTAACAAGAAATAAATATATCTAATTGATTAAACATTCAACATAGAAGAGCAACTCCATTAGGTAAAAGAGAAATCCTTGCATGAACAATCCTAAAAGTATAATTCATAAGCTAATAAGTCCTGAGACTGAATTCTCAAGTTCACCAAAATCAAACTCCTATGTTGTTGCAATATTTGCAAGATGGAAAGAGAAAGAGGGATAAATAGATGAAATTTGAAAATAATCTTGGACCACCAGTTAGAAAAATCCTCACTCGTCTCCCCATTTCTTACATAATGAAAATGGGATGGTAAATTAGATGTCTCTCAAAATAGTAAAGTAGATTATCCACAAGAACACTTGGGATTATGAAGAGGAGCATTGAGGAGGTATGCAGATTCCTCGTATGAAACAATTATTAGTAGAAAAAAATATCCAAAATAAGTGAAGCATCAATTCCTTCTTTGTTACACGTTATTCATCAATCCACTTAAAAATAGCTGGATGAGATACATGATTGTTGTCTGTAATAAAAATTATCTGTCTAGTCTTAAACTATCTTGATCTATGCTTGAATTTTCTAAATGTGTCTATGACTCATATCTAGATGTTAGAAATCTAGTCCAAGTTGTTGGGGGCCAACTAGCATAATAATTATTTTTTGTGGCTTCTTGGTCATCAAATTATTTTCAGGAAAGCATGGCTTGATAGTTTTGCATGCTTGTCACACTCATCTACCTTGTATCCACAAAAAAATGTTGCTTCTTTGAGAGGAAGGCTTGGGACCGTCTGTGGTTATCCATACCTAAGGAACTATGTGGAAACAACAATTTTTCTTGCATCCATTGGGTCAAGTGAGGTTGATGTAGTTGTTGGTTTGCTCCATGATACACTCGATCATACATATATGGACTATGGCGAGTTTTTTGACATATTTGGAAATGAAGTGGAAAATTTACTACAAGGGGTATGAAATGTTGTGATCAATATCCATTGCTAGTTTCATTTCATACAGAATTCATTTTATGTTAATCATTTATATAAAATGTGTCATATGTTTCATTTGGGTCTCTTCATTTTCGAAAGAGGCATTGATAGTATAGTATCAATGTTTTACTAGCATTTTTATTCCTCGTGTAGATGTCCCTTGCCCCTATATATTCTTTTCCTTTGTTGGTGTTAGGTCCATTTGTTGTCTTCATTTAAGTTGTTGAATTTTTACATCTTTAATTAACGGTAAACTTCATGTTGACAGGTGTCTAGAATAAGTTTGTTCAACAAGTTTTCCCGTGACAACAAAAAATCAAGTAAAATTTTCGAAGCATACCGTCTCCACACAATGTTTATTGAAATGATGGATTTAAGGGTATTCTTGGTCAAATTGACAAATAAATTTCATAACATGAGAACCTTGGGAGTTCTACCTTTTTCAAAGAAACAACGATTTTTAGAAGATAAACTAGATATTTTTTCTCCCTTAACCAACTGACTTGGAATTTGGAGTTGGAAATTTGAATTAGAATACATCTATTTCAAATATTTGAAGCCAAAGGAGCATGGAGAGCTTTCTTCCAGGTTTTTTGAAGGCATCAGGGAAGTAACTATCATTTCTGTAATCAAAATTTGGATAAAGTTCTAAAAAAGGAAAAAATATATTATTTTGATTTATGTGGGAGAACTAAGAGCATGTACAACATTCACTAGAAGATGTTGAAGTAAGATTTCTCTGTTCTTTGAAATAAATGTGTTGTAAGTAGCCATTTCCATTTTAAGATTTGAACATAATTAATTACAACATTTATTGTTAATTCATTCTAGTTCATTAGGGATAATTGATTCAGGTGGATATTGGTTGCCACCCGCCTATTCCACCTAGTCAGCTTCATCAATTTTATTATTTACTATTTTTAGAGTCTTTTTGGGTCCTGAACTTCCAGAGCCATTTGAAGGCCCTAAACGGCATAGTACTCAGAGATATATTTCCAACGAGGTATCATATGTGCCAAACAAAGATAATATGACCAAGTTACAACTCTGGGAAGTCAGTTGCCCAACTAACCCCAACGGGGCCCATAAAGTCTTGGTGTTACATCTCCTCGGGTTAGGGTTTTAGTTGTTTAGGGTTTTCTCTTATTGTTCAAGAATAAAAATTCCCTTGAGCCTCATTGTAACACAATTCAGAGGCATGTAGCTGCCACATCTCTTTTAAGAGATAAGCTACCATCGCCCTAGCTAGTTTATGTCCATTCTATTTGTAAGCATATTTTAGTCATCCGATATTAATGAAATGAAGTTTTATTTCTGCTACATATTTTTTTTTTATGTTTATTTATGTATTTTATTTTGTTCCTGCATAAATCTAGATTCAGGTTACGGTTCCATGAGGGTTTAAAATATATTTCAGTTTCAATGTTTTGTAGTAATCTTAAGTAAAAGTCATGCAAGTGCCATGGTCTCTACAGATCATATTAGAGAGTGAAAAATATATCATTTGAAATTATTTTTTAGTATATCAAATGGGGTTTTCACATAATTTTATTTTGTTTCTCGATTTGAGAGATATGAGAAATTGAAGTTACACCTGTCTGGAACACTACACCACTGCACGTCCTATGAGTTGGTGGAATCATTTTATCACCCCACAAGTCATAAAATTTCAAGTGTCTTATATCACTGGAAAGATATGTTCAATATCTCAAATGGGGCTTTAACAGAATTTGATTTCATCACCTATCGCAGAAGTTATCAAAAAAGTTGCAGCAAGAGGTCCAGTTCAACCAAGATTTAGATTAGTGGTATCAGAGTGGTCTACTCTTTCTTGATCTTTATTTGCAGGTCCCCAAGGATGCCAAGGTATAAGGAGTTATGGCTTGATCTAGTTGAACCTTTTCAAGATTAGCATCAAAAACTCTGATGGCCTCCCATGGCGGAAGAAAAGAAATACAAGAGAGCAGGAGATCCTATAAAAATTTTGCTTGAGGAGGCCCTCTAGAAACAAAGGAGCACGATGATGGATAAATTTGCCTATATCCTTCAACGATTTCCCACTGGCAGTGAATTTTCATCCAATAGCCACTCTGGATGCACCACTCCTTTTAAGGTACAAATCAACTTTGACATTCATGTATTTTAAGGCCAGATAGATGCAAATGTTGTAGATAGATGGTTGAATTTGTTGGAAGGGTATTTTTTTATCCATGATTTCTTTGATCGAGAAAATATTAGTTTTGCACACCCCAAATCCACCCCCCATGTAAAATATTGGTGGGAAACCTACTGTGAGCAAAAGGACGAGAGGGAACCCTCTCTATTCTTGGTCGCACCCACTTTGAATTTGTTCTGGGATGACATCAAGGAAAAATATTACCCCGTGGGGATCTATGAGGAAAAGTACATCCAATGGACCATGCTACGGCAACAAAGGGATCAAGATGTGCATGAGCTGACGAATTTGTTCCACACCCTGGGAAAAAAGTTGGGTATTAAAGATTCATAGAGATACTTGGTGCTCAAGTACTGCAGTTGTTTGCATAGATACATTCAAGAGGAAATGGAGTTCCCCAACATTACCTCGCTTGGTGTTTCATATCGATATGCCCCCAATATCGAGTAGAAATTTAAGCAGAAGAAGTGAGACTTTGGATCTGCAAATTCAGAGCCAGGGAAAGATGCACCCGAACCACATAACAAGGGGAAAATCTAAAGCAGCGAGACTCGGAACAACACCACAAAAAAAAATAAGGACACGGGGAATTTTTGTGAATTTCATAACAACTCCAGTCACAAAAAAAGTGAATGTAGGACCAAAAAAACATTGGTTGTTGAACTGAAGGCATTTGAATCATATGTATGTTATGATTCTAAGTTAGAACTGGACAAGGGGAATGAAAAATGGAAGTAGATCATTGATTTATTTCCCAGTGCCATTGTTTCCACCACCAAGCTCTAGAGGGAGGATCTAGAGTATCTAGAGGAGGGGGATTTCCTCTTCCATTCATAGATGTGGGTGAAGAGTTCTCCACTGCAATTCCTTGTCGGTAGTGGAAGCCAAAAGAAACTCATTTCAGCAGAGGCCGTGAAGCATCTCGACCTACCAACCACAACACACCTGCAACCATATACCATCGGGATGCTTCACCAAGGAAGAGATCTCCGCGTCAGCTAACAGTGCCTCCTTCCATACAACATCAAGCCCTTCCCGGATGAGGTACTATGTGATGTTTCTCCTCTTGATGTGTCTGATGTATTATTGGGCCAACGATACTTGTGGAAGCAACATGTTGTGTATGAGTCTATACCTCATTCTATTATTATTACTTTTGGAAATAATTTGTACAGGATACCAGAGGTAGTACCACCTCCTGCTATCTCTTTGATTACTACAAAGAAACATAGTAAGATTATTTCCCAAACTAGGAAATTTATTTTCATTACATTCACCCATAGGGTGAGAAGAATATTCTGGCCACAACCTCCAAATAGCACTCACCTGCACAACAACAAAAAATGGAAAAAGTTGTGGAGGAATACAAGGAAATTTTCTCCTCACCCACAGAGGTTCCTCTACACTGTCAGGTCAAGCACTCCATTGATCTGACCCAAGGTGTGTCACTTCCTGATATTTCCATACCTCACATGACCACACAGATAGAATCCACACATGTATTATCTGACATTATCCAACAGGTCCACGACATCTTGGAGAAATCCAATCCCAAGTACAAGCAGCGTCAGAATCAACATCGAGTGCCACACAAGTTCCAGGTGGGTGACACAGTTTGGCTACATTTTCAAAAGGATCCGTCTATATCGTGTTGTCAAAGCAGAGCAACTCCTTCACTAGGGAAATTGGTTCACCAGGGAACAATTTCAGCAAACATTTCCCCACCTTATGGAGGCTCTACACGCAATGGGGACCATTTCTTCCTAGGGGGCGATGAATGATCTAGGTGGATATTGGTGGCCACCCACCTATTCCACCTAGTCAGTTTCATCAATTTTCTTATTTAGTATTTTTAGCATTTTTTTGGTCCCTGAACTTCCAGAGTCATTTGAAGGCCCTAAATGGCGTAGTCCTTGGAGCTATATTTCCAACGAGGTATCATATGCGCCAAACAGAGATAATATGACCAGGTTACGACACCGAGAAGTTAGTTACCCAACTAACCCCGACGGGGCCTATAAACTCTTGGTGTTACATCTCCTCAGTTAGGTTTTTGGTTATTTAGGGGTTTCTCTTATTTTTCAATAATAATAAATCCCTTTAACCTCATTGTAACACAGTTCAGAGGCATGTAGCCACCACATCTCTTCTTAGAGATAACTTATCATCGCCCTAGCTAGTTTATGTCCATTCTGTTTGTAAGCATATTTTAGTCATTTGATATTAATGAAATGAAGTTTTATTTCTACTGAATATCTTTGTTTATGATTATTTCTATATTTTACTCCATTCCTGCATAAATCCAAATTCAGATTGTGGCTCCATGAGGGTTTGAAACATTTTTAGTTTCATTGTTTTGCAGTAACATTCAATAAAATTCATGCAATTTACATGGTCTCTACAAATAATATTAGAGATTGAAAAATATCTCATTTGAAATTATTTTTTATTATCTCAAATGGGTTTTTTATGAAATTTTATTTCGTTTCCCGATTTTAGAGATGTGAGCAATTGAAGTTACACCTATCTGGAACATTGCGTCGCCCCATGTACTATGAGTTTTTGGAATCATTTTCTCACCCCGAAGGTAATTAAATTTCAATTGTCTTATACCACTGGAAACATATATTCAATACCTCAAACGTGTCTTTGATGAAATTTTATTTCATCACCTATAACATAATTTATCAGCAAAGTTGCAGCAAGAGGTCCCTTTCAACCAAGATCCAGATCAATTATCATGAACAAGCAGAGAATTAATGAAATCCATGACCTCTGTGGTCTTTGGTTAATTGTATTGGACGAGGTTGATTGCCATGCTACATTCTGGATTGCTCACCATTTGTGACCAACTATTATTGGGAAGCTAATGGATTATGTTAAGTGCCTAAAAATTAATGGGCATGCTAGTGTTTACCAAGTAGAGTAGTATATTTTAATTATTCAAGTATAATGCATCATTTTATTCTATTTAAGTTATGTCATTTATAAGTTAGGATAGGCGCAAACCAATATATTTTTTGGGTTACTCTCCTAACACTTGTTATGGTCCAAATGCTTTAGGTATCAGTCTTTGCGTACTATTGTTTTTGGGAAAGATGATATTCCAATGGAAATACAAATACAGGAAATATGCTTGTTTTGAAATTCATTTGCTAATATTTTACACAATTTATTATATATGTTGTTCTACCATCATATCAATTTCATGAATAAAGGATTGTTATTGATGTTAAACAAATGAATGTGCAAGAACTACCTCCAAATTTGACTGTGAAGGATTTGCTAGACAAAATAACTCATAACATTTCACTTTTTACATCATATGGTTTTCCAATACAAGAGGAGCTAATGCCAAGAGTGATTTAGTTGATCCTTGTCAGAAGCTCAAAATGGGTGATTTAGTTGAATTGACGCTTCCAATACCACATATGTTTTTGACTAAATACAAGAAAGAAATAAGTTGAATGTTTTGGTAAGGTAGTTGAATTCTGGGATGAAATAATTGGCGAGTTGCAGTTGTGACATCATTTATGTAGAAACCGCCCAATTGTTTTTAGAGTGAATTAAAAATAATGGCAACCAAAATATTTACATTTTTGAATGTGAGTCAACAACAAGGTTTAATGTCATTACACCAATATAACTTTTATGAGCTCAATGTGTCACTTACGGAGATTGAGATTGGTTGGGAAGGATAACTATCATTCCTCCCAACCACTTGAGGTAAGCCCAATTGAAAAATTTCTTTTTGTAGCTTATAATCAATATCATGATAATCACATTTTTTTGTAGCAAATTCATTCTACTCTTTGAATAATTTAAAGCACGTTATTTTAACAAGGCTAGGATATAGTTATGGATAACCGGAAGAGGAAGTTTTGGTATTTTCTATGTTATTTCAATTCTCATATTTCTATTTCACTTATTTATATAAAAATATATATTCAAGTACAAACTCAACTCAAATCAAACTAAAATAGAGAAGCCTAATTATGAAGATGCAGTTTCTCCCTCCACTACTTTGGAATGAAATTATTTTTATGAATTACTTGAATTTCACTAATAATAACCTAGATTTATACATTTATTTTAACACCAAATTGAAATCACGGTAAACATACAAATATCCCATTAAGTATGACCTAAATATGATTCAAAAAATCTCACCTTTAGCCTAAGCACACGACAATGTAATTTTTGAGGTGTGAATTAGTTTTATTAGAGGCGTTGTTTGTTAGTTTGTTTTGGTTAGAAAATGGTTTTTCTCTTAGTTTTATGTGACTTTTAATTTATCATTTGTAGCATGTTGAGAAATTATAAAGAATAATGTGTAACATTTAGCTTGCATAAATTGATGTTGAATGAAAGGATACAGAGTTTATCCAAACTACATTTCACTTTGGTAAAGGCAGAGGAACATCTTAAAAGGCTGGCTAAGAATGCACCATATACAAATTTTAAACACAAGTTATATATGCCTTTTTATTTTGTAGATATGTTCTTTTTTCTACCTAAGATATCATAACAAGAAAAATATTGATACTGCAGGAATGGTTTGAGGACATCATTGAGGTCGATTTTTCTGATTTCCTACTTCATTGATACCTTCTCATGATAGGAAGGCTTTAAATATGAATTAATATGTTCCTACACTAGTACAAAATGACTATTTAGTTACTAAAAAAATGACTAAATTTTTCATATAAACAACTATTTTTCGGTCGGTGACCAATATTAGATAATTTTTGATATCTTATAACATGACCAACTTTTAGTCATTTTTAGATTAGTCATTAATTAGTTGTCTCAAATTATGTCTAGTGGTATATTTAGTCACAAATTTGGTTATTAATTTATTCATTGATTTAGTCATTAATTGTGACAATTAATGACCAAATATACAACAAAATATATTACTAAATGATCACCCAAGAAAACCAATTAATGACCAAAGAAATATGACCAAAGTGTTGGTCGTGTTATAAGATACTGTAAATTTCCTACTAATAGTCATATATATGCAAATTTTAGTCATCATTTGAAACCAATTAATGACCAAAGAAATATGACTAAATTTTGGTCGTGCTATAAGATATTGTAAATTAGCTACTAATACTATTATATATATGCAAATTTTAGTCATTGTTTGAAACCAATTAATGACCAAAGAAATATGACTAAATTTTGGTTGTGTTATAATACACTGTAAATTAGCTACTAATAGTCACATATACGCAAAATTTAGTTGTGTAATCACAAATTTATCATTTGTAGCAGTCATTTATATTTTTTTGGTAGTTTCATAGTCATTATATTAATGACTACTTTAGTAGTTTATATTCATTTCATTTACTTTCATCAACAATTATTATAAGAAACTAATTTAGTCGTATATTCATTTTATCTGTGTTCATTAATAAACATAAAGTAATAATTTAGTAGTTTTAGATTGATTTCATTTGTTCATTATTAATAAACATAAACTAATTAGTATGATTTTGCAACTAAATCAAAATAAATTGGAATACAATGTACATGTTCATCTAATATGAAAACACAAAGTTACATATGTTAATTACAATACTAAATAATATCAAGTGCAACTATAAATAATTTCAACCACATAAATTATATTATATAAAATATCACACTACAACATTTGGCAGAAATTCCGACACTTGCTTCCGATGCTTTTGACCAAATGTCGGAAATTTCCCCAAATTTTTTCAATCCTGCCCGAAACCGTCATTATACCGACGTTTAAAGAAATGTGTCGTAATACCGACACTTAGACAAAGTGTCGCAGTTGCGACGTTTGAAGGAAGACGTCGCAATTGCGACACTATTCCCCAAGGTGTCGCTATTGCGACAGATGCTTCCAAACGTCACAATGTCTAAGTGTTGCAATTGTGACGTTTGGAGGCATCCGTCGCAATAGCGACGCTTTGTTTGCGACACAATTTCTAAGTGTCGCAATTACGACGTTTAGAGGGATCGGTCACAATAGTGACGCTCTGGCCGCCGTCGGTATAACGACACTTATATGCAATAAACGACAGTTATATGGCCTTTGCAAAAATGGTTGGTTTACAGAGCAGCGCGAGGAGTAGTTAATGGAGGCACCTTTGCGATTGCGCATAATTTGGAGAGAAAATAGTAATAATGAGAGAGGCTCCTTTAATTACATCTTTGATCTGTGAAGGTATGGATTGTCTAGCGTGCAATTCTATGATGTCGAGAAAGACTCGCAATCC
This sequence comes from Pinus albicaulis, assembly GCA_034641835.2. Taxonomy (NCBI): domain Eukaryota; kingdom Viridiplantae; phylum Streptophyta; class Pinopsida; order Pinales; family Pinaceae; genus Pinus; species Pinus albicaulis. The sequence continues at coordinate 419,276,026 of CM076581.1, forward strand.
TCTGGAAACAAGACTGTTGTGAAGATGCCTGGAGAAGAAACGGACATCGGGTTCACGACTGTTGATGAACACATCGTAGTCCAGCGAAGAAGGCAACAAGGAGGGTATTCTCAGTGAATGAGGGATGTTGAAATATTAATTTAAACTACCCTGTCCTCTGGCCTCTTTCTAAATCTGTTTGAATGGCTCTGTCAAACAGCCACTTTCTAAAACTGATGAACAGTTAATTTTGGTTTTGAAATCACAGTCCCTGCACACTTGAAAACAAATGGTATTTTTCCTTCAAATGATATATCACTAAGAACCACTTGATCATTATTTCTCATTTCATTGTAATATGGTATTAATATAAAGGATAGATATTAAAGTGTTGTAATCCTCAAAACCAACATTCAAATTATTTAAAAGTGGCATTAGTGCTTTAGATATCTCTTTTTCTATGTAGGTACCATCAACACCAATACTCATATCAAATAATCCAACAATTTCGTGATGAGATAATACTACCAATGAAATAACAAGATAATCTATAGTCACCAATATAACATCTAAGAGCATGTCACCATATCTGTCTCCAAGCAAAGCATTCCGTTATCTCAAGTAAAAAAAGAAAATAACCAATTACCATTCAAAATAACATCAACCACAAGATCTATGAAATAAGATCATTATCCTCAACCATACTGCTAAAGAAAAAGAAGGTGTCTCATCATTACACATATATATTTTCCACTCATGTCAATATGAAGGGTAATAATTGGCACCTACTTGGGACAATGCTCTTAGAGAAGAGTGTATGAGAACCCAAAATTATTTAGTTGCATCTTCCAAAAATCCTTCAAGTAAGAGGTAAGCTTGGATGGATTATCTATGTCTCATCACATCCAACTTATTACTTCAAAGTTGGTTACAAATGAAAGAAGGTATTTATGCTTGAAAAAGCTCCACCACCAACAATAAAGGATGATTTCCCTAATAGCAAGGCCCAATTATACCCAATCTGCTTTGGTGTAGTGATCTCCACTACTATGCTGGCACAATTACCACCAATGAATCAACTAAAATAAAATTTGATTGAATAAAAAATAACACTAATCTAATCTATGATATAATTTAATATATTCTATATGCTTGAATAATTAATATTAAATCTAATTCCCTATTTTGATCATAAACAACTCTAATGTAAATTAAACACAAGATAAGATTGATTATTAAAATAAAAGAGGAAATTTTACTATTCAAAAATATAATAAGCCTCATAAACATACCATTATTTTTCAAATAAATACTAAAATTGTTTACTTGTAATTAACAATCACATCAATTGAAACACTAACATCATTCATGATAAATAATTACACAAGAAGATATGAAAAATAATATAAGTGTTGTTCATAATAATACATAGATAACATTCATTTTTATAGCAAGGAATCTTTGTTCAAAACATGTTGGCTCTCAGTTTAAATTAAAATTTTAATTGCCAAATATATGAATTTTCATTAAAGTCCTCTACCTTACAAAAAGAAAAATCTCATTTTTTCCGCAAGAACATCCAACCCCCTATACATTTCCGTAGGTTTTTTCTTATATAAATTTTTGTCCATCACTTATTACAATCCTTTACTTACATCTAAATTATCCCAAAATGAATACTCATCCATAAATTATTCTTGAAGTAGAGGAATATATTTCTTTCTCATTCTTCTTTTCCTTTAAAATAGGTTTATCATGTTGCACATGAACACATCCAAATTTCCTTTCCTCAATTCCTTTTGAACTTTATTTATCTTATTGTTTTTTTTGTTTATTAGATCTTTTCATCAAACGAATATCAATAGGAGTATAGTAAAGATAATCGGACACAAAAATTAAGCTCCAAGCTAGGAAAACCCTCTAAGGGGAAAACCCACAAAAAAATCTTCTTCTTATAGAATCTATTTCAAATGAGACAATAAAGACCCAAATCGTAAACCAAGTCCTCCTCCAAGTACCAATTAAGCCCTTCAAGGAAAAATTTTCATCACCCAATTTCTAGCTACACGTTCACCCCCAACTTCTAGCTTGTTGCTTCAACCTTCAACTTCAACTTTTGTAGCTCCCTAGAAACCCTAAGAAATTTCTTCAACAAGTATTTCTTGAGCAAGATGACGCTTACAAGGGAAACAATTCTAATCAAAATATTTTCTTCTTCCAACAACTCAATCCTCGCAACTTGATCTTTTATACCCGACTGCAATTTCGGCCTTCCCTCGAAGCCGCGTAAACCCTAGATTTCATGCGTGAGATAGATAGAGCTCCAAAAACAAACTCTTCTTCTTCTTCTTGGATTATCCTTGTCTTCTAGACCTTCGATCTTCCTTTTCTTGAATCTTCGAGCTTCATATTGAACTTGTTCTGGAGAGATCAAAATTTTGAGTGAGTGAGTGCCAAATGAGGTCGGACTGCTTTCTATTTATAACCTTTTCAAGGGGTTGAATTCCCTCCTTTAGGCCGACTTGTACTTTGAGGTTTTTAGGGACCTTCTAGATTCAAAATAAATTCTTTTTACATGGTACATTTTGCCCAAAAAGGGTCTTATAATCATGATGTTGACTCTCTTGACTCATGACAATAGATATTAATAGGAATTTGGCTTCGTGGATCCATAAATTTGCAGGTATAAAACATTTCAAGAAAATCACATCAAAGTAATGTCAATGAATTTCAACGAGCCAATGTGGTTCATCAGGGACAATATGAGAAATCTGATCACGTAACCTCATTTAAATAGATAAGGAAAACTCCAACTAGCCATTTGTAAATTAACAAATAGTTTGACTCCGAATAAGAAATAAAAATAAAATAAATATTTATTAATTTTCTATATATATATATATATATATAGAGAGAGATATAGATATAGATATATATATATATATATTTAAATAAATTAAATATTTAATATCTATATTTTGAATTTCATATATTTATTTTTATTTTTAATAATATGTTTATTTATTCATTTTTTTTAAAGAATAAATAAATGTTTAATATTTATATTAGAATTTTATAAATTTATATATTAATATGTTATGTATATCACCATAATTATTCATATTTATTTAACTTAATAGGAGATATTACTTTACTTAATGGTAATTTTAGTAAGTTAAATTACCATATAAAAAAAAGGGGAGAGGAGGGGAGAAAGAAACCAAAGCCATGCTAGAGGAGAAAAAACTTAACTAGCCGTTTAAATTAACCACTAGTTTGACTGGACAAGAAATAAAATAAAAATAGTTATTTATTTATTTTCTAATTTTTTTATTCAAAAATAAATTAAATATTAAATATTTATTTTTTTGAATTTTATATATTTATTTTTAATAAAATAATAATAATTTATTTACTTTTAATTAATGTTTGATATTTATATTAGAATTTTATAAATTTATATATTAATATGTTATGTCTATCATCATAAATATTCATATTTATTCAACATAATAGTATATATTATTTACTTAATGGTAATTTTACCAAGTTAAATTACTTTAGGGAGAAAGAACCAAGAGCCATAAGAGAGGAAAAGACAAGGGGGAGAACAAGAGAAGAGAAACAACAACTAAGAATGAATGATAGGAATCCAGAATCTAGCTTCGCTAACATTCCACCCATCATCTCTGCTGAGGTTAACCACCCTCTTTGGGATTTCCGTGGCTTCCCTCAACTTATTTAAGGTGGAAATGGTCAATCTTCATGATAACCCGAGCATCTTCAATGCAAATGTGATGATATGTTTTCTCAAGATGCTCTTCTAGGCGATGAGCATGATCTACTATGTTTAAGGTCAACGACATGTTCATGAATTCTTTGATTGATTGATCGAATTCGCTCTTCACCTATGTAAAGGGTCCCACATGAGCATGGAATTAAGTAAAGACCCTTACTATCCTTAGGCAAAATCAACTTTAACCGATCTAAGAGAACTCTCAATGGTGTGAGGGCTTGAAGGTTGAGGAAACATTATGTCTCTTTAGGATCCTAGCAATTTTCTCGCTTGTACCGGGATAAACTAAGGTGAACCTGTAATCGATCACAAGGATCTTTCTTATCCCGAGACCTTTTTCAAATTTTTTAAAAAGCTCGAGAAATTGACTCAAGCTATAACCGTTCTTATTAAAAACTTTAAGGAGATGAGCTTTTTCGCCTTCAAAGTGGTGTTCATCGAGATTCTAAAGGCTCGTGCTGTGGTACCGAAAACCCCAAACTTCGACCCGCGAGTGTTGACTTCTCTCTCTCTCTCTCTCTCTCTCTCTCCCCGCGTGGTTTCGGGTTTCTTTCCCCTCCCCAAGCCCCCGATGTTTAAGCAAATGATTATCATTGTAAGCCCTAATAATCGGGAAAATAATCTCCAAGGGCCCGAATATGGGAGAAAGAAGAAACAAAAGGTGATGTACCGTAAGAGGATGGACCAAGATCTAATGCCGGCAACAATATTGTGAAGAAAAATGTTAGCCCCATTCTAATGACTAAGGTTTCAACGTTGTTCCTTCCTAATGTTCACATTAAGACGAGAATTAGGATGGATAGAAATCTTAGGAGAGGAGGATGAATGGATGAGTAGGGTCTCTAGATGGATATTGTGGTGAAGGCGTAGAAATTCGATATCACTCCCCACCGAATTTGTAGGAGAAAGGTCTCCTGAAGAAGTCCCAAATTGAATGTGAGTATGGTCGTGGAAAATAGTCAATGAGTCATTAATAATGGAGGTTTTACCATTCACATGAAAAGATAGATTGTGGGTAGATTCCAAATTGGTCGAACAAAGATCAATTTCTTGTATAGATAACAATGAAAAATGTTAAATACAATTAGAATGTGACAACCGAATATGTGGATAAACAATACATAAAGGATGAAAACTAGAATTACTAAGAGAAACAACACTCGATACCAAATCATTACTAATATGTTCATGACATGTCATAGGTGGTGTGATTTTAAGCTTACCCAAGAGAGAGTGCTAACCAATATCCCGAGCCGTCGTGAGAGCGTATATATGTCAATGGACGACCCGCATAGCAAACAGTTTCCTCGATATTCCATGTCACCGATTTCCAAATCTACAGCATACACTAAGAAATAAAATTTCCAACATTATGACAACCTGTGCAAATAAAAGGTATTTCCCAATAGTCAATTTGTTTCAGCCTAGTAGAGAAGAATTTAATTGACCTCCACCTCTACGTGAAGGTCAATGGGGCCGGGTCCAGCCCACCAAATGCATGTGCTATGCTTTATCTCTATGTTACGCCTTGCTTCCCAGAAAGAAAATTACTAATGGAATTTATGCTCATCATTAGTGATTCACATGACCGTAATATGAGGGGTAAACTGTGGACCTTACCTCGAAAGCAATTTCTTTTGTGAAATCTGTATGGATCAAAGACCACATGTCAACATGTAAAGAGAGGAAACCATAACCATGAACCCAATATGATCCTAAAATCTTCGCTTACATCATCATTAATAAAGTGGAAGTAGAACCATTGATTGTATAAAATGTTAAAGAGAGGAGCGTACTTAAGAATAGGGTACCAATGTTCTTTAACCCATGAAGACATCCCTGAGAGCCATCCATTCGCACATAAACCACTTACCCATCAAAGTTCATTGTTATAATCCTACCACCCTATCCCAAAAAACATCAAATCCAAAAAGTGGGTTTCGATAACTACAGACAACATGAACTTCCTTTTTTCTATGAATGATGGAAAAACATTTTCCGTGGATTACAACATTCGTGTTCAATAACCGGTGGGGATAACAAACATTCGAATCCACGTGTATAGTTGAATGTATAGGATATTTCCAAAGGGATTTCCTAACCCGGGGCATCGATGAATCTTCGCTCAATAATTGCATGTACCAACACATCGAGTAATGGCACATCACCTCCCCCAAATTCCTTCAAGATCAAGTGACATCCTACCGATAGATGTAAAGGGGTGAGTTGTACAACTGACACTATCAACACTTTGCAATCTTGCCTATATGTGCACCAAAGTAGAGAGCATTACCAAAAAAATACCTTATGTAGCAAGAGCACCGAAAAAACCTCGATAAAATATGTAGACAAATTAAATTAATGTCACTTATCAATTATTGACCCCACTCCGATGTAGCTTGTCACCAACTCAATCAACTAGAACCCCTTCAAATACAATAGATCGGCTAATCATCGTTTGACCAATGTCCTGCGTAAAAATATCATCAAGCACACAATCAACAAAGATCTTCAATGACAATGCAAACCATTAGTGGATTGTCCCTCATATAATCAATGGCCAACTTGGAAAAATAAATATCCCCAGACCAATTAATGACCCCAAGACACTCCTTCATGATTGAACTCAAAATTCTAAATATGTTACCAACTCCGCCAACCAAAATGAATGCACTTACGTGAAAAGAAATATCCTGGAAATCCTCCTATCGACCAACTTGGAACTCGCAGAGGATCAGAAGATCCATAGAGAAAAAGGGTCGAAGAAATACCACGTAAAATAACCAAGAAGTGTGTCTTAGATAGACTATAGAGAAGCACTCAACAAATAGCAGCTAAGATCCTTGGAAATCCCCCGATGAGACCAATCCCAAACTAGATAAGGAGCAAGAAGATCCACATGAGTAAAGGTTCAAAAGAAAGACCATGTAAACAACTAGCTAGTGCGCCTTAGATAGACCAATAAGAGTAGACCAACAACTAGAAATCGTAAAATAAATTGTTATTAGTGTATCTTACTATAGATATCCCCGATATTATCTAGAATCGTGATAAAAAATGATTCTAAATTAGATAGTTATGCTTAGATGCATTTCACCCAACAACGCCAACAATTACACTAGCAAAGGCTACATTTAATCCATCTACTTCATTCTGCAACCAAAATTACCACCCTTGTGAATTTTAGACTAATGCTTCCACAATCCTATTTTTATCCTCGTATGCTTCTCGCAAAATTTGTTGTGGATATTTTGAAGTAGGCATATATTGTTTGCCAACAAGATATTCTGTAATTTTCCTCCACCACTCTTCGTGAATCTAATCCATGTTGTCGATGATAGTCAAAAGTTTCAACACAACAATGTATTGATAACAACAACTAGAAGGATATAAGTAGGGTTCAAAATAATGAAACATTACAGATTAAAACACAATCGATGAGACCCCGAAAAGTACTCCAACTATGTTATCGCCTATCCATGTTTAGTGAAAGTGCCTCCATTGCTCCTCTCACCAAACACCTCTGTCGGCCTCCATCCCCCTAAACTCTACCGCTGTTGTTAGCCTCCATTTATCCTCTTCCCCGAAGAACCCATCAACATAAAGACAAACCCCTAATCCTTTACTTTACCTTTTTACTAGCACCTCGTATCGAAATTTTAAGATGAAATTAAATTTTAAGACAAAATATTTATTTTTTCTTAAAAAATTGCCTTTAAACCCCTTTGTGTAGTAGTTTTGAATGCAACAACATACAAGTTGTCTCTAATCGTATCAACAGATCGAAGGACAAAGATGAATCGACGCTCGAGAAATCTTCTAGGAAAAAGTCAAGGTGGTTCTCCCGTAGGCCTGGCTTACCCCACCAAAAAAAAGAGCCCAACAAATTGTTGTCATTATATGAGATAACGGAATGGTAAGTGAAATAGCAAATTTCTGTGATAGGCACGCAGCAATAGTAATTGTTGTTGAATTCTCTAAAAATTTAGAACAAACAATGGAGAGAGTAATTACACTCCTCTTTAACACAGAGAAATATAAATTTCTTGACAGGAGACGTAGTTTCCACACTCGAAAACAAAATTCTATTCCTTTAAAAGAAAACTATTACAATGTCTTCCTCACAATGCAGGGATTTTACAAAATGGACTCCATACACAAACACAAGTACAGTACATTTAATCGTCTCTCATACAAACAACACTTTGTCTCTCAGAAACAACACCGTCAGAAAGCATTATTTCGCATCGTTGTGCATAATAAAAACAATGAAAAATTACAATAAAATGTGCCTTCTGCCTTTTTCTTTATATGTGCCACGCACATTATAAAACATTGCAAAACTATATAAAACAAACTTAATAGCAAATCTATTTAAAATATTGTTGGGGGCCCACGCAATATAATGCGCAATGTTATAACATTAACTCCGTCGCGCATTTTAAACAAAACAATAAAACTTTGTAAATCTCTCAATCTGCCGAACTTGAAAAAAAACTTATGAGCCAAACTTTATGACACCAATCGGGTCCATGTTTTAACAAAAAATTGGTTCAACAAAATTTTCGGATTGCGATTGCAAACTGGATGCGATGGCCAAGGTTTAAATCCGCTTCATAAACTGGATCGGGTCCGCCACTTCAATATAAAACAAACAACAACCAACCTCCGATTTCGATTGAAAAACTGGACGCGATGTAATAAATAAACCCGCCATAATAAAACATTGGGTCCGCACATAAAACATTGTGCGATCGGGCCTCGTACAAAAGAGGTTCTGATTGCGATTGGAAAACGGATCCGATGAAATAATTTAACTCTGCCATATAAATGGATCGGGTTCGCCCTTTGGTTAATGCAATCAGGGCATAAACAAAGAAGGTTGCGATTTAAACTTTGCGATTGTGTAATACAATGCCGCGTGGTCTGTGGGACCACCTGCGGACCTCGGCTCAAAGCGGAGGGCGATCATAATATGAACTTCGATTGCGATGTGTGTTATCACATCGGCCCAAAACAAAAGGGCTGTGGTAACATATGTGAGTTCGTTCCGATTGCGGAACTCACCACATCAACAAGACACTTCCTCCTGTGGGGACCACGGGGGTTAAAAATAAACACCCGCGTACATAGAAAAATATCTCTGTGTATATATATAAAAAAATATAAAGTACTCTGTTTTTCCAAAACAGAGACTGTCCCCGAATAAAAAATAAAAGGAATCTGTTTTTTTCATCAACGCAGAGGACTGCGCCGATTTAAACAAAACTGAATTGACTATTCAGCAAATTTAGAAAGTGGCTGGGAGTACATAAACCTGGAGAAAAAAAATAGAAAGCGGCTCTGCACAACCACTGTTGAAAGTAACATTTCAACACTCCCCGTTACTTTCAACTACTGGGTTATCAGTCATACCCAGTCATTTTCTCAAAATCGAAACTCTTTTGCCCCAATGGCTTGGTCAGAATGTCTGCAAACTGCTCCTGAGTTCTGCAGTGTTCCAGAATAACTTCACCATTGTTTACCAATTCTTTGATGTAATGAAATTTTGTGTCAATGTGTTTCGTCATCTTGTGAAACAAATAATTCTTAGATAATGCAATAGCTGAGCTATTGTCACAAAAAATCACAGTTCCTTTTGTCTTCTCTTGGCACAAACTCCTTAACATCCTCCTCATCCAAATTTCTTGACACGCTGTTGCTGTAGTTGCCACATATTTTTCCTCTGCTGTAGACAATGCTACTATAGGCTGTTTTTTAGAAGCCCATGAAATGGCTCCTGAACCCATTTGAAAAACATAACCGGAAGTGCTCTTTCTATCATCTACACTTCTTGCGCAATCACTGTCAGTCTATCCAACTAAATCTGAACATTCTGAAGCAGTATATAAAATTCCATACCTTTTGGTTCCTTTAACATACCTCAGAATTCTCTTCGCTGCCTGCCAATGTGCATCCTTTGGCTTCTCCATGAATCTGGAAATTAAACTAATAGCATGCATTATGTCGGGCCTAGTTGCAGTCAAATACATGAGGCTGCCAACTATGCTCTTGTATAAGCTAGGATCAAAATCCTTGTTGCTGTCCTCTCTGCTGAGTTTTAATCACATCACTGTGGGAGTGATTGCTGCTTTTCTTTCCTGCATATTTAATCTTTCAAGCACTTCATTAACATATTCTTCCTGTGAGATAAAAATCCAATTTTCATCTTGTTCTACTTCTATTCCTAAGAAGTATCTCAACAAACCCATGTCAGTCATTTCAAATTCTTCTTTCATGATTGTTTTAAAATTCTCAATAAGGTAATCATCATTACCTGTGAAAATAACATCATCAACATTTTACCATCGTTTTCTTTGATGTTGAGGGTGGGTTCTCCATCACACTTTTCAAATCCATTTTCCAGTAGATAGGAGTCTATTCTATTGTACCACGCTCTTGGTGCTTGCTTCAGCCCATAAAGAGATTTCTTCAACTTTCACACTTTGTGCTCTTGGCCTTTCTTTTCATAGCCGAGAGGTCGTTCAATGTAAACCTCTTCCATTAACACTCCATTTAGGAATGCTGACTTCACGTCCATTTGGTAAACTTTCCACTTGTTTTGTGCTGCTATGGACAACACTGCTCTCACGGTTTCCATTCTAGAAACCGGTGCGAAAGTTTCCTCATAATCTATCCCATGCTTCTGCTTATACCCTTTGATGACAAGTCTTGTCTTGTGTCTCTCTATTTTTCCTTCAGCATTACTCTTGGTCTTGTAGACCCATTTAACTCCAATGACATCTTTACCTTTTGGGAGTTCAACCAAATCCCATGTCTTGTTTCTTTCTATGGCATTAATCTCCTCATCCATAGCTTCTATCCATTTCTTATCCTTAATAGCTTCTTCGAAATGAAAAGGATCATCAACATGACAATATAAAGCAAACAAAGAATGGATGCCTTCGTTTCCTGCCTCTTATGCATAAATGTCATTCAAATTTCTGAACTTTTTACCTCTTTCATTTGGTGTACAAATGCCTGAGGAAGCACTTGAATTTACTCCTTGTGGTGTGCTTGGAGAAGCACTTTCATTTCTCCTCAAGGGTGTGCTTTGATGCTCTTGTGTTGGTGCTGCTATTTCGGGATGTATTTCAGCCAATTCATCATCATTTTCATCATGAGATAAACAGTGTTTAACTTTCACTATTTTCTCTATGCTTCCATCCCAAGCTTCCTCCTCAATAAACTGAACATCTCTGCTCACAATAAACTTCTTGGTGGATGGGTTATATAACCTGTAAGCCTTGGATTCCTCACTGTATCCAATGAAAATACATTTCTCCCCCTTGCTGTCCAACTTCTTCCTTAGCTGATCCGGAATGTGTGCATAAGCCACACATCCAAAAACCTTCATATGTGTGACACTTTGCTTTGTGCCACTCCATGCCTCTTCCGACACTTTTTTCATCACTGCTTTTGTAGGGCACCTATTCAAAATGTACGCTGCACAATGTACAACTTCAGCCCAATAATCATTAGGCAAATGCTTTGCCTTTAACATACTCCTCACCATGTCCATTATGGTTCTATTCTTCCTTTCGGCTACTCCATTTTGCTGCGGAGTATATCTAGTTGTAAACTGCTTTTGAATTCCATTTTCTCTACAAAAACGTAGAAAATCTTTAGAGATATACTCACCTCCTCTATCATTCCTCAGGACTTTGATGTGCAGCCCACTTTGGTTTTCCACAAGTGCTTTGAAATTGCAAAAATTTTCAAACACTTCACTTTTATTTTTCAAAAAGTAAACCCAAGTTTTTCTTGTAAAATCATCTATGAATGTTAACATGTAGTGGCTGCTAGCAAGCGATGGAGTTTTCATCGGTCCACACAAATCTGAGTGGACAATCTCTAAGGGTGCCTTTGCCCTTATGCTTTTCCCGGAAGGAAAAATTTCTCTGTGTTGTTTCCCAAGAATACAACCTTCACAAAGGCTGTCCGGCTTCTCTATCAATGGTAAACCTCTTACCATTCCTTTTCTGTTCAACAAATTAAGACCTCCAAAGTTGAGATGTCCAAATATCAAGTGCCACAACCAATTTTCATCTTTTGGTTCGCTTTGGATAGCCTCTTTTGCCACTGCTGCTATCTTTTCTTCATTCTTCAAATCTTCTCTCATTCTAAGGGGGAACATCCTGTTCCTTGTCATCTTCACTTCAACAATACATTGTTTGCTGGGTGGTTTGTCCATGATGGTACAAACATCATCCTCAAAAAATACATTATACCCCTTTTGAACAAGTTGTCCAATACTTAAGAGGTTACACTTCATTCCTGGAACATAATAGACATCTGCTATGGATTTCTTTGCACCTTTCTTTGTTAAAACATTTACATTTCCTTTTCCCATAACAGAAACTTTGCTATCAGTTCCTAGTGTGACTTGTGACTTCACACTCTCATCTAGCATATAAAACATTGCTAAGTTTCCTGTCATATGGTTACTGCAACCAGAGTCTAGAAACCATAAATCCTCATTCTTTTCTTCAGCCATATTACAAGCCAAAAACAAATTATCTTGGCTGATATTTTCTCTAGTGAAATTTGCACTAGTTCTACTTCCCATATCATGCTGCTTCTTTCTACATTCATTAGCATAATGACCATATTTTTTACAATAGTGACATTGGAAATTGGACTTATCATACCTCTGTCCTTGAGCATTCTGCTGACCACTTTGCTGGCTGCTGCCTTAGCCTTGATGCTGATTTGGATTGCTGCCCCTTCCTTGAGCATTCGCTGGACTGTTCCTTCCACCTCTGTTTTGGCTTCTGCCTCTTCCTCTTTTGTTTCCTCTGCCTTGCCCTCTTCCTCTTCCGAAAGACATTTGGGTCTTAAAGGCATGTTCCAGAGATGAGTTTTCACTCCTACCCAATCTCTGCTCATGAGTCATCAGTGATGCATGTAGCTCATCCACTGTGAACTTTGTGAGATCCTTAGTCTCCTCTATGGTGGTGGCAATCACATCGAATCTTGAGGGTAGACTCCTCAAGAGTTTTTCCACAATCCTCTTCTCTTCAAGAGTCTCTCCATGAGATCTTATTTGTGTGACCATTCCAATCACATGAGTGAAGAATGAGTCAATAGTATCTGACTCTTTCATGTAGAGAGTTTCAAAGTCTCTCCTCAGCAACTAAAGTTTTGATGTCTTCACTTTTTCCATGCCTTGATAGGTTGTCTTGAGATTTTCCCATGCTTATTTGGATTTCTTGGCTGCTGCTATCCTAGGAAACACACTCTCATGCATTACTTGATACAATAAGAAGAGAGCCTTGGAGTCTTTCTTCCTAATGCTTTTCAACAACTCTTTCTCTGCTTGAGTTAAATCTTCAAACTCTTCTTCATTTGTTGGCTCTTCAAAGCCATCCTCAACAAATTCCCATAAGTCTTGGGAGAAAAATAAAGCTCTCATAGTTATTGACCAGTAGTCATAATTTTTCCCATTAAATAGTGGGAGATGGATATTTCCCATACCCATACCAGTGCTGGCTCCAGCCATTCTGCACTCTTAACTATGATTCAAAAAACACTTGACTGTGTATTTAAAATAGCTCATTGTTCTGCAACAGTAACACAATAAACTATATAGAGAAATACCTTGAATTATTTTTAGCTGAGTCTTCACACTACTGGAGAGGTTGCTGCAACAAAGAACTCATTCCTTCAGATTCTTTGATCTTCAAAGAGCCTGGACTAGCTCTGATACCATGTTGGAATTTTTGAGAATTCCAGAATAACAATGGAGAGAGTAATACTCTGCTCTTCAACACAGAGAAATATAAAAATTTCTTGACAAGAGACAGAGTTTTCACACTCAAAACAAACTTCTATTCCTTAAAAAAAACTATTACAATGTCTTCCTCACACAGAGGGATTTACAAAATGGACTGCTACACAAACACAGTGCCAAAACACTTCACTGTCTCTCATACAAATAACACTATGTCTCTGTAAAACAACATTGTTGTGTTTTTACTATTCCGCACTGTTGTGCATAATACAAACAATGATAAATTGTAATAAACAGGTTCTCGGGCCTTTTATTTTATATGTGTCGCGCACATTATAAAACATTACAAAACTATATAAAACAAACTTAATAGCAAATCTATTTAAAATACTGTCGGGGGCTCACGCAATATAATGCGCAATGTTAAACATTACAAATGTTATAACATTAAATCCGTCACGCATTTTAAACAAACAATAAACTTTGTAAATCTCCGACCCACCGGACTTGAAAACTTATGAGCCAAACTTTATGACACCAATCAGGTCCATGTTTTAACAAAACAAATGGTTCAAACAAAAGTTCCGATTGCGATTGCAAACCGGACGCAATGAACAGATAAATTACGCCATATAAAACCATCGGGTCCGTGTTATAACAAAACACACGACCAAAAGAAAATTCCGATTGCGATTTGAAAGTGGATGCGATGGGTAATAAAACTCCGTTGAATAACTTCATTGGGTCCGGATCATATAACACTGTGCGATCGGGCCTTGTACAAAAAGGTTCTGATTGCCAATAAAAAACGGATGCAATTTAACAATTAAACTGCGCCAAATAAAAGATCGGGTCCACCATTTCAAAGTGCAATCGGGGACATAAACAAAACTTACCCGATTCAATACTTACGATTGTATGATAAACTGTCGCGTGGCTTTGTGGACCCGTGGGCCTCGGCTGCGGTGGAGGGAAATTATAATATAAGGTTTGCTGTGTATTTTGATTGTGATGTGTGCATCACATCGGGCCGTAAACAAAGGCTATGGTATATGTGAATATTCCGCTTGCGGAACTCACCACATCAACAAGACACTGTACCAGTGGGGACTACGGGGTTTAGAACTAAATGCCCACATACACAGAAAAAATATCTCTGTGTATATAAAGATATAAAGCACTCTGTTTTTCCAAAAACAGAGACTGTCCCTGATCAATTCAAAAAACTGTTTTTCAAAATAAAAGACTGCGTCGATCAAAAACAAATCTGAACGGACTATTCAACAATTTTGGAAAGCGGCTGGGAGTACAGAAACCTGGAGAGAAAAATAGAAAGCGGCTCTGCACAGCCACTGTTGAAAGTAACATTTCAACAATTGTCATTGTCTTAAATATAAAGTTTTGTCTTAAAATATTTTTGCCTCAAAGTGTTTTTGTCTCAAATGTAAAGTTTTGTCTTAAAATATTTTTGTCCTAAATTATTTTTGTTTTAAAATATTTTTGTCTCAAGTGTTTGTCTTAAATATAAAGTTTTGTCTTAAAATATTTTTTTCATAAACTGCTTTTGCCTTAGATATAAAGTTTTGTCTTAAATTGTTTTTGTAGTTTTGTCTTAAAATAATATTTTTGTCTTAAATTGTTTCTTAAAATAATATTTTTTTCTTAATTTTTTTTGTCTTAAAATATCTCAAACTGTTTTTGTCTTAAATATAAAGTTTTGTCTTAAAATATTTCATTAAAATTTTATATTTAAGATGATTCAATTGATATTAATATAAAAAAATTTAAGACAAAAAAAATTTCAATGGTCTAAAAATGGTTATCTTGATATCAACCTATTTATATATCAACCACTTTATTATATTTAATTGTGCTAAGATAAACTTTTAATAATAATAACCATTAGTTTTAAAATCACCACTTAATTACTTAAGTTGAAGTGTATGACACCTAGAAAGTCATTCGATCAATGAGCATCCAAAAACTTGCAAGTAATTTAGTCGATGCACACAAGGAAAAATAATTTCAACAAAGCAAAGTCGCTTATATTTATTGTAATTTCCCATAAAGTAAGGCTGCTAACATGAGAAATTGCTTGGACATAGTGAGAGTTACGAACAGGTGTAAGTTTACATAGAGTAGGATGACGATTCTTGAGATGCCTCTGTCTCCAGGATAGAGTACGTTGAAGGGTTTGAAGTCCAGCACTGGTTACGGATCTCTCCTTCACTTCTTGTGAGCACATCCAGCTGACTCATTTTCAGCATGCTCAGCACAAACTCTTCAAAGAAGAGGGTTTGATTCACCGCAAAGTCGATCACAATCTGGCGAGTTCAACTGTCGCTGTAGAGACTCTGGTCAGACGTGAAGAGGGTCTGCCTGTTGAGGAGATTGACGTAGTATTTGTTGTCGAATAAATTTGGAGTGTGAATATCCAATTTGGTGGTGTTAACGGTTGTGTTGGTAGGGCATGTGAGATAAAGATTCTTAGCGAAACTCTGGTCCATGGTGGGATCCTGCATTTGGGTACCAGTGGTACTGTTATATAGTCTGTTATCGAACGAGGAGCAGTTGCCTCTGCCAATTGTATGTCCTCCTGCTCATACACATAATAATAAATAATAATTTTTCACCCAAGTCAATATACACTGTTCATCACGAGAATCGAACGTGCAAATCCCAAAAGATAAAAAATGAAAGTTGTTGATGAGGTAGTGGTACCTGAGAGGGCCACCAGATCTGTGTTATTCAAGCCTTTGGGACCGAAAATGCTGATAAGGTGCGTTACGTTGGAGGTCGGGGCAGGCAAATTTCCCAGAACGGTCGTACTATTTGCGAAGGTAAGGCTGTCCCTCCGGCCCAGTGGTAGGGGATAGGATGGCCCTCCAGCCTTCACCAAATACACACACATATATATATTATTATATAAGCAAAAAAAAACAAATGCATCCCTTAGTCACAAATGAAATGAGAGTTGATGCCAGTGTGAGTCGAGGAATAAAATTAGTTACTATTTCGACGGAGTCACGGGCACTGAACAGAGCTGTTTGCTCGCTCGATGTTGAGTTCAGCAACACAGACCCGTCGCATCCCTGAAATCAAAAAGTTACATTCATTATTAACTCAATAATAACAATTCAGTTATTTCCATTTATTAATTAGGGTTTCTATGTTGATTTATAGTTTTAAATTCTATGAGAGTGGGTGAGGATAGAAATAATTTTGGGAATTAAACCATTCAAGTTTCACTCAGAAAATTATTCAGCAAACTTTCAAGAGCAATCCAGGTTCTGCACAACCTCACACAATCCTAGTGATACCATAGTGAGTGACTTCACCAAACAAACTTCCAAGAAATGACCAAATCACAATCCTAGTGATACCCATTCATAGTGAACTACACCAAACAAACTTCCAAGAAACATCTGAACTCAACCTTACCTCACACAATCCTAGTAATACCCATTGAGAGTAAGTAGACTCCCAAGAGGCATCCAGGTTCAGCCCAACCTCGCACAATCCGTTGCACAATCCTAGTGATACCATAGTGAGTGACTCCACTAAACAAACTTCTACCAAACCTTGCACAATCCTAGTGATACCCATTCATAGTAAGTGACTCCACAAAACAAACTTCTAAGTAAAGTTCAAACTCAACCAAACCTCCCACAATCCTAGTGAAACTCATTCAAAGTAAGTAGACTTCCAAGAGGCATCCAAGTTCACTACCTCACACAAGCCTAGTGATGCCATAGTGAGTGACTCCACCAAACAAACTTCCAAGAAACTACCAAACCTAGCACAATCCTAGTCATGATACCCATTCATAGTAAGTGACACCACCAATCAAACTTCAAAAAAAACGTCCAAATTCAACCAAACCTCCCACAATCCTAGTGATACCCATTCAGAGTAAGTAGATTGGGTTAGAGCGCTAGGGTCAACTTTTAATCACCCACAATTTTTTTTAATAATGTTTAGTATGGTAATATATACTGTTGAAAATATTAAAGTCACCTGCCAGCCTTGGGCAGTGACAAGAAGAAAGAGTACAAGACAACAGCAACAGCAGCAAAGATTTGAGTGCACAGCACTCAGTATTTAAGTAGAATTTACTGATGATGGGCCGCAGCCAAGTGTAGCAGAAGAATTAATTTTGAAGTATGGGCGAAGTCATTTTTGACAGAGGAGAAAATATTTCCCGTAGTTCAAGTCTACGGAGAAGCAGAATTTATTAAGACAGTCATTTCGGGCTTAAAGGCCCTCAACAACCAAAATGAATGAAATGTGTTTAAACAGGCGGAAGTCTTTTATTTTATAAAAAGGTCGGACAAGTGGTCCCCACCACTTGAGCGCAAATCGCAAGATTGCAATTTCGGAAGTTCAGAAAACCCAAGTGTCTTGTTGATATGGAAATCTGCGATGTGTGATGGTTGCGCCATCGCAACATCGCAACATCGCAATATCGCATTTTACTGCAATCACCCTCCGCCCATTGCTAGAGTTTTGTTGAAATTGCGATGTGCGATCGTCGCACCATCGCAAGATCGCACAATCGCATATCGCAAAGTTGTTCCGCCACATATATATATATATATATATTATCGCAAATGTTGAAAGTTGCGATGTGCGTCCGTCGCACCATCGCAATGTCGCAAATCGCATTTTTTGTTGTTCCGTCGTTCCGCCATTTCGCATATCGCAATACTGTAAATTGCGATGGCCGACTACGACGTGGACCCCACTCGTACGTCGCGCCATGTTAAAAGTTTCATGTCCGCAAAGGTTTTCCTTTGTATTTTGTTTATTTCTTTGTTTTAAGTTTTATGTTTGGAAAGTGATTTTCCTTTGTAATTGTTTTTTTTATTGTTGTTTTACGTGTTTTTGTTCCGCCGCGCCATATAAAAGGAGAAAAGGCCCGAGAGCCAATGTAATGAATGTATTGTATTGCATTGTAAACGCTGTGTGAGCTCGCAGGCAAAGAAAACACAGTAAGAAGAACTGAGCACGGCTTGTGCGTTCTTGAGACACAGAGAGAGAAAAGATTTGTTTCATATAGCACTGCGTCTGTAGCAGTCGAACATATTTTGTGAATCCCTCTGTATTGAGGAAGAAAATTTGTAATAGTTTTTTTTTTTTTGTTCTGTTTTAATCAAATAGAAGAAAGCATTTTCATGCCATCTCTGTCTGTGATTAGAATTACTCAATAATTTCAACATGGTATCGGAGCTAGTTCAGGCTCTTTGAAACTTTCAAAGAAGCTGAAGAAGAAGAAGACTTGTTGCAGCGTTTTCTCCAACAGCGTGAAAAGCTCGACAGAAGTCACAGTCAAGTATTTCTCAAAGATAAAAGTGCAGTTGTTTATTGTTTAAGGAGTTTGTTCTTTCAAGAAGGAAAGACAGTTTATTTAAGCTTAGAGTTCAGTTTTGAAGCAATGGCTAGACCAAGCACTGGTATGAGTCTTGGAAATGTTCAACTTCCACAGTTTAATGGAAAGAACTATGATTATTGGGCCATTACCATGAGAGCCCTGTTTGTATCACAAGACTTATGGGAACTTGTAGAAGATGGTTTTACAGAACCAGCTGATGAGCAGGCTTTTAATGCCTTAACTCAAGCAGAGAAGGATGTGTTGAAGAATAATAGGAAGAAAGACTCTAAAGCTCTCTTCTTATTGTATCAAGCTGTTAATGAGAGTGTGTTTCCAAGGATAGCAGCAGCTAAGAAATCCAAGGAGGCATGGGAAACTCTGAAATTAGCCTATCAAGGTATGGAGAAAGTTAAGACGACAAAACTTCAGTTGCTGAGAAGAGATTTTGAAACTCTTTGCATGAAAGAGTCAGATAATGTAGACACATTTTTTACACATGTGATTGGGATTGTAAATCAGATAAGATCCCATGGAGAAACTCTTGAAGAAAGAAGGATAGTGGAGAAACTTTTGAGATGCTTACCCTCAAAGTTTGATGTGATTGTTACCACCATAGAAGAGACCAAAGATCTCTCACAGTTCACAGTGGATGAACTTCATGCCTCGTTAATAACTCATGAACAGAGATTGAGTAGAGATGAAACCTCATCTCTTGAGCATGCCTTCAAGACCCAAATGCCTTCAGGAAGAGGAAGAGGTCAAGGTAAAGGAAGAGGAAGAGGCAGAATCCAGAACAGAGGTGGAAGGAATATCCCTTCACATTCACATGGAAGGAGCAACAGTCAAAATCAGAGCCACGGCCAATGCAACAGCCAGCAAGGTGGACATCAACACCAACATGCTCATGGACAAAGGTATGACAAATCCAATGTCCAATGTCATTATTGCAAGAAATATGGGCATTATGCCAATGAATGTAGAAAGAAGCAAAATGACATGAAAAATAGGCAGAATGCTAATGTAGCAAAAGAAGAAAAGAACCCAAGCAATGTGCTGTTAGCTTGTAATGTAGCACAGGATAAAGAAGATGATGTTTGGTTCTTAGATTCAGGTTGTAGTAATCATATGACTGGCAACAAAGCTGTGTTTGCCAATCTAGATGAAGAAGTTAAATCTGAAGTGACCATAGGGACTGATACTAAGATCTCTGTCAAAGGAAAAGGCAGAGTAAGTATTCGAGCAAGAAATGGGGAGCAGAAATTTGTCCCTGATGTGTATTATGTTCCAGGTCTGAAATGTAATCTTTTGAGCGTTGGACAGCTCATAAATAAAGGTTACAATGTAGTTTTTAAAGATGATGTGTGCACCATAAAAGATATTCTTCCAAGCAAGAAAATTATTGCTGAAATTCAAATGACCAGCGATAGAATGTTTCCACTCAAGCTCAACATTGACTTGAAGGGAAAAGGAAAGAGTATAGCAGTCGTAACACAAGAAGCCTTCCAGAAGGAAGAGAAAGATGAAAATTGGTTATGGCACTTGATATTTGGACATCTCAATTTCAGAGGATTGAATTTTCTGCACAGAAAAGGAATGGTAAAAGGTTTACCATTGATTGAAAAGCCTGACATCCCATGTGAAGGCTGCATCTTGGGAAAACAACACAGAGAAAATTTTCCTTCAGGGAAAAACATAAGGGCGAAAGCACCATTAGAGATTATTCATTCAGATCTATGTGGGCCGATGCAGACAGCATCAGTTTCAGGCAGCAACTATATGCTGACCTTCATAGATGATTTCACGAGAAAAGTGTGGGTTTATTTTCTGAAATATAAGAGTGAAGTTTTTCAGAAATTTTGCCATTTTAAAGCTCTTGTAGAGAAACAGAGCGGATTGTATATTAAAGTCCTCAAAACCGACAGAGGAGGAGAATACATATCAAAGGAGTTTCTGCGTTTTTGCAGAGAAAATGGCATACACAAGCAGTTTACCACAAGGTACACACCGCAACAGAATGGAGTCACTGAAAGAAAGAATTGAACCATAATGGAAATGGTGAGAAGTATGCTAAAGGCAAAATATTTGCCGAATGAGTATTGGGCAGAAGCAGAAAACTGTGTTGCGTATATTTTGAATAGATGCCCTACAAAAGCTGTAATGAACAAAGTTCCAGAAGAAGCGTGGAGTGGCAGAAAATAGGGAGTCACCCACATGAGAGTTTTTGGATGTGTGGCATATGTACACATTCCAGACAAATTGAGAAAGAAGTTGGATAGTAAGGGGGAGAAGTGCATTTTCCTTGGATATTGTGAGGATTCCAAAGGATACAGATTGTATAACCCATCCACAAAGAAGTTTGTGATAAGCAGAGATGTGCAATTCATTGAAGAGGAAGCATGGGATGGAAGCATTGAGAAAACAGTCAATGTTAAAAGTTGTTTATCTCATGATGAAGATGAGGAAGATGTGGTTGAAATCAACAACCCATCCGTTGTACAACCTCCACCAGCACAAGGACAGCAAGGGACACCTCAAGCAGCAGCGAGAACACCCTTGAGAAGAAGTGGGAGTGCATCCCCAAGGACACCACATGGAGCAGAAATGAGTGCTTCATCAAGCACAACTACGCCAAGTGAAAGCGGAACAAGGTTCAGAAGCCTTAGAGAAATTTATGAGCAAGGAGAAGCAAACGAAGGTATGAATTCCTTATTTGCTTTGTATTGTCAAGTTGATGATCCTATTCATTTTGAAGATGCTATTAAAGATAGAAAATGGATAGAAGCTATGGATGATGAAATTAATGCCATAGAGAAAAACAAAACATGGGAGTTGGTTGATCTCCCAGAAGGTAAAGAAACCATTGGTGTTAAATGGGTCTATAAGACCAAAATCAATGCTGAAGGAAAAATAGAAAGACACAAGGCCAGACTTGTTGTCAAAGGATATAAGCAGAAGCATGGGATTGATTATGAAGAAACTTTTGCACCAGTTGCAAGAATGGAAACAGTAAGAGCAGTGTTGTCCATAGCAGCACAAAACAAATGGAAAGTATACCAGATGGATGTAAAATCTGCATTTTTAAATGGAGTTTTAATGGAAGAGGTATATGTGGAACAACCTCTCGGATATGAGAAGAAAGGCCAAGAGCACAAGGTCTGCAGAGTGAAGAAAGCTCTTTATGGGCTGAAGCAAGCACCAAGAGCATGGTACAGTAGGATAGACTCCTATCTACTGAAAAATGGATTTGAAAAGTGTGAGGGAGAACCCACCCTCTACATTAAAGAAAAGTATGGTAGAATGTTAATTGTTGTTTTATATGTTGATGATTTAATTTTTACAGATAATGATGATTACCTCGTTGAAAATTTTAAAACAGTGATGAAAGATGAGTTTGAAATGACTGACATGGGTTTGTTGAGATACTTCATAGGAATAGAAGTAGAGAAAAATGAGAAATGGATTTTTATATCTCAAGCAAAGTAAGTGAATCAAGTTTTAGAAAGATTTAATATGCAGGAGTGCAAAGCTGCAATTACTTCCACAGTAATGGGATTGAAGTTGAGAAGAGATGACAACAGCGAGGATTTTGATCCAAGTTTGTATAAAAGCATAGTTGACAGCCTCATGTATTTCACTGCAACTAGGCCAGATATTATGCATGCTGTTAGTTTAATTTCTAGATTTATGGAGAAGCCAAAAGAAGCACATTGGCAAGCAGCAAAAAGAATTCTGAGGTATGTGAAAGGAACAAAAAGATTTGGTATTTTATATACTACTTCAGAAAATTCATAATTAGTTGGTTACACTGACAGTGATTGGGCTGGAAGTGTAGATGATCGGAAGAGCACTTCCGGTTATGTTTTCCATATGGGTTCAGGAGCCATTTCATGGGCTTTCGCGAATCTCAACTGGTTTTGAGGTTGAAAGTAAGATATGTCACTTTTCAGAATGATGGCCCTTTGATTTTATACACCATTGCGGATTTGCCTCCCCTGTTTCGACACCTTCGATTAGGGAGCCGCGGAGCCCACTCATCAAACGTGCTTGCCAGAAAGCATAGAATGATCATATGCTTCTTGGAAAGAGAGATTAGCTTTAAAATATGTAAAGTGGGTAGACATTTTTATCATTAAGAAGGAAATGTGTTTGCTCTTCACGACGCTATTAATGCCCCGAGAAAGCCTGGCGTTTCAAATTTAATAATTATTTGTTTTGTAGATCTGTAATTTAAAGTTTTATGCAAATTAATAAATATAAAAAAGTTTTATGCAAATTAATAAATAAAAAATGTTTTTGTTGTTGTTATATGTAAATTTAGGTGACAAGAAGGCTACATAATATTTATAATAAATATATGAAAGTTTAAAAATATTTGAAATTTTTTGTTTAGAAATTTGGTGTTTTTTGTATTTTTATTATTGTTTTAAGAATTTTTTAGGATAATCAGAATCTCATTTCTTTGATGTTTTTGAAAATAATGAGTAAAGTAGATAGCAAGGCCTTAATGCTTGTCATAAAGCATATAAAGGGTTGGGAGGCAAATCTACTCAGGTTGATCCTATTTCCAAGGTTCATCTCCCTTTTATGCAAGGGACAATGGACAAAATTGCTGATGTCCTTAGGAGGAATAAGGTCTCCTCTTAGTTCAAACCCCTTCATACTATTAGGAATTCTCTCGATCTATCAAGGACCCTGTTGACTCAAGGACATGAAAGGTGCCTACATGATTCCTTGCTCCTAACAATCTCAACAGGGACTGCTGGAAATTGAGTAAGAGTTGGACTCCAACTCTTTGGATTTGACTCTTTTTTCCCTTTGTTTCAGTAAGTCTTTTTAGGTTCTTTCTTAAATTTTCCCTATTGGAATTGATTATTTCTCCTCTCTCTCTCTCTCTATATATATTCCCTATCTCTGGCGATCTTTCTAGTTTTCCCTTAATATTTTTCTTAACTCCGTTCCTTTTTATATAATTTATAGTTTCCTCTTCTTTCTTTGTCCCTTTTTATTTAATATAAGATATTTATTTCCCTCTTTTTAGATAAGAATTTGTAATATTTTTAATTAATCTAAATATTTATTAAAATATAAAATATTTTAATAATTAAAATGTTTTTGAATAAATATTTTTAATAAGTAATTTAATATTATCTTTAACATTTTTAATATTTTTTGAATATTTAAATAATTCCCTCACAACTATTTAACTAACTAATAAGTATTTAAATAATCTCTTTAACAATTAATTAAATAACTAACGGTTATATCTCGGCAATGTTGCATCCTTTGTAGTGAGGATTAACTACATTAAATGGTTTTAAAAGTCAACCAAATGTTGCATTCTTACTATTTATTCATGATGATTGATTTAACTTTTTCACTTTGTAGTGAGGATGAACCACATTAGTGGTTCTAAAAGTGGACCAAGTCATAAGAATGTGATTAATCCGAAAAAATTATATCCATAATATTTGAATGCATATAGATTAAGAGTGAAAAGAGTTGAATTTTAAGTCACAAGTTTTAAGTGCGATAACTTAGGTTCAATGTAACAAGGTGATGGTTAAGTGAGATTGTGGTTAAGTGAGAGTTCTTGAGGCTTATTATTTGTTGTGGTTAAGTGAGACTTCTTCAAGTTTATTATTTTATTCATCTCCACGACTTTTTGATATTGAAGATTTGGACATTTAAGTCATATAAGGATATTAAAAATTCCTGTAATTAAAATTAGTGTTCAGTTCAAGGTTATAGTCAATCTGAACTGACAATCAAAAGCATGCTATCAACATTATAGGCAGCAATAAGTTGGTGAGAAGAGTAATAAGTAATTATCATAATATGAATCATTATCATAACAAGAAATAATGCTTGCCTTTTAGCTAGAACATGCAATTTTTATGTGGCTTGTTTTTTTCATATGAAACAGTTAATTATTCAAATAACTATTAATATATTAATAAAGAGAAATCTAGATTTTCAATAGGTATTAAAATTACTTTTTATATATAAACTAATTACTACAATTTATAACAAATAAAAATAAATTAAATATTTGCCTTTTAACATTTTACTTATTTATATAATATTGAAACATTTACAAAATTTAAAAACATTTTATAATACATTAAGTTCAATACCTGATCACTAATTAACAACCAAGATATCCCTAACGATGAAGCTTAAAACCTGATACCTAATTAACAGAGTGAAGACATCCCTAACCATGAGCATACCTACCCTACCACTTTACGCCGCCCCTCCCCCACATATATGCACGTGAACTAAACATGAGAACCATTGAAAACACAAATATTATGAATGTTCAAAGATTTAAGCACGTGCGGTACCATGCCACAAACTGAAAAAGTGAGTGGGAAAGAGTTTCGGGACCGCAGATATACATGAAGAGAGTCAAGAAAACATGTTTGAAATAGAAAACCACATTGTACATGGAATACATTTTTTTATGTGTAATTGATTAAAATTATTTAAAAATCAATATTTCCATTTAAAAACACATTGAAAGAGATCAATATTTACATTTAAAAAAACATTGAAAGAGGAATCTCATTTTTTTAATGCAGACAACCTTCTAATCTTTGTCATAATAAACCAGTTCTTTTGATCTTCAAAGATCTTGGTTTCTTACAAAATCTTTAAATTGCACATGTCTTCTTACAATGAGACATGAAAGTGGCATATCTCATCTCACCTAAGGAAAACGTTTCAGGTAATAATTAATTTTATTAAAACATGTAAATGTATGTTTTTTTTTTTAAACAATTATGCGTAGAGTTGTTTAAACTTGAAGGGCATTTAAAGTTCAAGTGACATTAGCATGGATACCTCTCAAAGTGAAATAGTGTACCCAAATTGAAGTAAATCCGTGAACATATATGAAATTGTAAAATCACGTTGTGCCAAAGTGGGTTCATAACTAGTCATTGATTTGTGGAAGGAACCATGTCAAAATACTTTGAAGAAGAACTCTACACATTAAACAAATCATTCTAAAATAACTCGGAAGGCATCTAAGAAGTCGTTGAGAGAGCAATAGTTTGTACCACAAAAAAACAACCCTCTTCATCTTTTACTTTGATCACAAATCAAACTTACCTTTCTATTAGAATATTTTAGAGAAGTGAAAGAAAAGATCGATATAGATTAATAAAGTCAAGTATAACACTATTTAAAAAAAAAAAAATTTGAAAATGATTATGTATGATTTATTGAAATAATTATTTGTATTATAGATTTATTGATATTTTAAATCTATTAAAGTGTGATGTTTTATTTTAGATTTAGATTCAATTTTATTATTTTAAATGTTAAAATAAATTGAATATAAAATGAAAAAATTTAAGTAAATATTGAAGATACATTTTAGAAAAATGTATATCGGAAAACTAATTAGAAGATGAAGCTTATGCTCTTACTCTTTTCTTCTAGATTATGAGATGCAAGTAAAAAGAAAGTGCATTCACTATGGAGCTTTCATGGACATTGTGGTTTTAATGACTACAATAAGATCTTTTACTTCCTCTATTATGTTTCAACATCCCACTCCTAGATGCTCTACTTAACTATTAACAATAAATAATACATGAGAATGGAACCCATTCATTTTCCAGCAGCCAGTACTCAACATGCCCTAATAATTGTATAGGGTTAGGGTTAGTTTTTTTGCATGCCTCAACTTCTAATTAATGTAAAGGATTTGAACTCCCTAGAATCTTCTTGAATATGCACATGTGACTAACTCAATATGTTGGAGTAATGTGAGTTGACATGACATTCACTTAGTGTCATGGAGGTCCACATGATAGATCACCTCGTGGAAGTCATAACTTCTACATAAAATCTCCTATTGAGGCAATATTGAGGTTGTTGAATAGCTCATGATTTGCATAATAGTGTTGAGATATTCAAAGCCTTTTTAATCGATTTAACCAAAAAATTACCATTTAAGGCCTCAAATGGACTCTAAAGTGTTTTGCATGCTAAATCACCAAAGTAAGACCTGCTCGTAAATGGATCCTACAAGCTAATACCTCTAATTTATTTATTTATTTTCTTAGTTATGAAGTAACAAAATATATGATGAATTATATAATGATCCATTCCATAGGTCATACCTCCCCATTTAGGTAGGATTTTGGTCCTACGAATCTTTTATCAAAGGATGTGAGTAAATTTTTCCTTCACCTTATCCTTAAAGTACCATTTGTCCTTACTTGGAAGTTTTTCTCTCAAACCAACTTACCAAAGTTCATGTAACAAATTATTAGAGAGAAAGACAATATTTATCGATAGAATTATTGCAAGAAACAATCATAAAACATAATGCACATAGTGTTTACCCTCGGAAAACCCCAACTCCATGGGAAAACCCATCAAATCAAATTCCACTAGATCCCTTGGCCAAAACTCGACCAAGTTGCTCAAGTGAGTCTCAATCGCTCACATGCCCAGACCTATTAGAAGAGAGTTACTCCCATCCTTTTAAAGGCTCCATGACATGAAATCCATGGGAAAAAAACCATGGGTACACTTAATCACATGCCTAAAACCACTACCATTTGACCCAATCAACTTTAACTCTTTCAATGACTCAATTTTACCTCACAATCCCCCCTTAAACCTTGACTTGGGGTATCTTTGACTAAATTCAACCAAACTAACCAAGTGAGACATCATCACTCACCTCGAGCCATTAACCCTCAAAGTTTATACCCTATGTGTATGTTAATTTTTCATGCCCCTATCACGTAGGTCTAACACTAGACTTTATCGACGATTCCCCAAGGGTACGCATGCCTTACCGGGTCTTGCAAAAATACGCTCATTTACATGCAATTTACAATTTTTACTACATTATAACAATTTTTTTAATATGTGGTTTCTATATTACCTGCATATTTTTTCTCTCCCTGTTACTTTACCACATCCCTTAACACTTCATCTCATTTCTTTAGTGATTCCCTAACCTTACATGACTTCCATCCTCTACATGGCCTTTACATGGCTGAACAAGAGTTGGCGGTAGATTCCTTTTTAATATGCTGACTCCACAAACTAGCACTCCCATAACTACTCATCTTGTGCCTAACCCTTGATGCCATTATCAAACCACGCTACCTGCACCCAAATCCACAAATATATACATCGATCTCTCCATCTACTATAAATCCTTAGCAATAGAGGCATCCCATGAAGCCAACACTGGCTCTGATACCAAATGTTAAAAATTACCAAATATAAACAAAATATTTACTACAAAAATTATTACCAACAACAATCATAAAACATAATGCACATAGTGTTTACCTTAGGAAAGCCCCAACTCTATGAAAAATACCAGCTAAAAAAACTCCATCAGATCCCTTGGCCAAAACTTGACCAAGCTAACCAAGTGAGCCTTCATCACTCACATCTACTAACCTATTACAATAAATTTCCTCTTTGCCTTTTGAAGTCTCCATTGCATGAAATCCATGGGCATAAGACCATGAGTAAGTTAAAAGACGTGCCCAAAACCATTACCATTTTACTTAATCAAATTTGACTCTTTCCCAAATTCAAGTTTACCTAACAGTTCATGCCGCACCCATCTAACTATTCGTGAGTTATCTACGCAACAATATATTCCACTACTAGAGATTTTGGTGCTAATTCTTCTATGCTACATAGAGGTTGTCCATCAATTTCCTCATCTAACATGGAAGGTTTGTTTAGATTTCTACATTCAATACATAGTAAGTATATATGGTGATAGAGTGAATTTGTAGGAATTATCATGCACCTTTTCCAACAATTCAAAACAATCATACCATAGAGACTTGTTCTTCTTACTAGGGCCCTATATCCTTTGTTCGTTCAAATACAACCAAACTCTATATCCCACCTTGAAAATTTTCTCAATTTATGATGATCACATCAAGTCTTCTAACTTTTTCTATGACTTATTTAATGTATCCTACAACTGAAAATAAATTTGCTTGATTTAAAAATGAAATTTTCATCATAAAATGTTATTCCTATGATGTTTTCCCTCGATCCTCCTTGTTATTGATATCCAAAATCTAAGGCAAAAGGTAGCAAATACCCAAGAGAAGTTACACAAAGGAACTTACTAGAAGTGTGGATCACTTTGTTATAAGAGTGTGAATTACAAATCAAATTTTCATCCAAAGTCTTTGGATGATTTTGAGTATATCCTATCAAACAATGAACCAATTCTATGTTGACTTATATGTATGTCTATCCATCCATCTATTGCTGGAAAGTTGTAGATCTCTGAACTTTGTGCCCATATTCTCCCAAAGTTTATTCCAAAAGGCACTAATAAATCTAGTATCTCTATCTCAGATGATGCTCTCTCATATCTCAAACTACAACTATACCTTTTTAAAGAACATGTGTGCCACATCTTTCCCTTGATAAGCTTCTTACAAGATATGAGAATGAATATCTTTCTAAACTTGTCAACTACCAGAAACAAATAGTCATGTCCCATCTTTATTCTTAGCATTAGGGGAATTTTGAGGTCTAAAATATGCCTCCTGTTAGGGTCCTATAATAGGATTCATAATTTTGAATTGACTTTGATTAGTCCTGTAATATGTACATACTTTGCTTTCTACAAAATTGTTTTCCCATATTAGAAAAATTAAAAAATGTAAAGAGGGTAAAAGCCCTAAAAGAAAAATCAAAGGACTTGAAAGAAAAAAGATAAAAAAGAATAAACAATGAACCCCAAACAAAAGAGAGATAAAAATGGATCATGAAAGTGATGCAAATTCAAATGCCACTACTTTTTACTTCACTTTGCAAAATAATATTGTGTGTAGCTTGTTAAAAATGCCACAATACACAAAGGTCAAACTGCTTAATCTTGACCTTTCATGCTTTAAATTTCATGTTGCTAGATAGAGAATAAAGATCTAGCCAAACTATTTAAACTTGGCGGATCAGTAGTTAGGTAGAGAATAATAAGGAGCTCAACAGTTTAATCTGATCCCTTGGAAGAAATAGTATAGAATTAGATAGTTTGTTGTTTAAAAGAAAAATGAATAAGGGTCTGAAAGCTCAAATGCACCCATGTAAATGAAGAAAAAATATTAGGGTAGCAGATGGGTAGGCAGAAGCAGTTTTCACAAGGCATAAATAGCAGAAAATTGGTCATTTCATTTACTAACTTCCTTTCAAAATCATTCCCTTATAAAAATACCCCATCCCCTTCATTTTTACTCTTTCCCCTTATTTCACTCTTTTCTCCCTTGCAAAAAATCCCTTTTCCTACGTTAAAATGCACATTTATCCTTTGGAAAAGTAAAAATCCTTTATTAACTCCCATTTTCATTCAAAAAATACATTAAAAACCCCAAAAATACCTGTATCCTAAGTATTTCTTTAAAAAAGGTGATAGGTCGGGTCCCATAGTGAAATAATGCCTTCTCGATATCAGCTTTAAAGTTAAACTTAGTGTATTTAATCTCCCACATTATATATATTACTAACATTTAACTTTATTATATTAACTCCTGCATTAAACCTTTAACCCATATTTAATTAATTCTTTTATATGTATATCCCAACCCATATTTTAAATTTAATACATGGTTTTATTTTCCCACATGTAATATATTTCGGGCCCACTTATTATTACCCTCGCCTGTTATAAATCCCCACTTACCCAAACCCCATCGGTTAATATATTAAACTCAGCTTATTACAAAGTCCTGACCCCATGCAATTAAAACCATAGTTTATATGCATATTAACCTATCACATCATAGTATACCGGGCCCCATGCATACCCAATCCCGACGACTCCAACGCATCGTCAGATCATCACTGACCAAATCTAACGACCAACAAGCCTTGTCGCACATCTGATAGACCTACCTTTAACTACACCCAAACCTTGCGAAATGAGCGGTTTGCGGAGCTTACCTCCCTGCTACGTGTCGATTTTTCATTTGATCCCATCACCAAAAAAAATACCGCCAACCACCTTTGGCTCTTGCGAAAACCACTAAGCGGTTTCTCCTGCCCGTTGCGCAAAGCACCCTGTCAATTCAAATTGACCGCACATTCAATGTAATCATTGTTGATTAAAATGCATATAAAGCCGCCCTTTGCACCATTTTTACCATTTATGTTACACCTTCACGCAGAAAGAGCACTAACGACCTATTTCCGAGCAACCAGATCACTTAACCGACCTTTTTTCAGGCCTTTTTCACCAAAATTCAAGACCTTTGCTGATACAAGATATTGCCAAACCGAATTGAAGCATTATAAAGACCAGAAGCTTCAAAGAACCTCCATTGCTTTAGAAACCCTTCTGCGAGGAAAAATATTCATTTTTCCCAAGTATTCCTCAAAGAAAAGGCTTGTCTCTTAATCTAAAGAGAAAGTAATCAGTAATTGAATCAAGTAGAAGCCTCTGCAGACCTAAAATGAAAACCATGTAGCTTCTCAAATCCTTTTTTCTGCAAACCCTAGACCTATGTTTACAAAATTTTGATTACTGAGACTTTTTTTGAACACAGAGAGTACAATTTGATCAATTGAACAAGTTTATACCTTTGCAGACCATAGAAAATACCTATGTTTCATCCTAAATCAGTTTGCAAACTGTAATAATCTTTCTGAGGTGCTCCTACATGCCTAAATCATTTTTTCTTAAGTCAAATAATAATCAATTAAATAAATTTAACAAAATAATGGCTTCCAAAAGCATTTTATCTGTCAATCCTCTACAACCCCCTGTTGTAGATGTAGAACACACTCCCTTGGCTGATAGAGACTTCAAGATTAATGACACAGTCACTAAATTTAACCTTCTTGAGTTGCACTGCTGGAGCCATGAAAAATCCGTACACCAAGCAGATGATGTTTTCATTTGGGAATCTAATTTGCCAAAACATGTATTCCCACAAACTTTCCAGTGCCCATAAGTAATGAGACTTTGTCAATCTTGTGATTTCCTTGACCAGAGAGCCATAATAAACCCTGAAAAATAAATTATGATTACTATTACTGTTGAATCCCAGATCCAATCCAGACCAGATGAAACCCCTTTGTCCATTGAAGCTCTTACATAGTTGTATTTGAATATGGACTTCCCCAAGAGGTTCTAGATATTTCAAACTTTCATGCCTTCATCTGTAGAAATTCCCAAGATAAATCCTCCATACCCAGCTGCAAATTTTTTTGAAAGAACTAGACATATCATTAGCATGTTGTCTTTTATTCTTGGTTATTTCACAGATGGGCATGTTGATGTTGCAGTACTAGGTTTTTTGTCTACTTTCATACCTGGCCAGCCTCCTACTACCATTTTCAATTTTTCCCAATACCTTTCTGATAATATTCATGAACAGTTGGTCAAAATGCCTGAAGAAGGTGTTTTCAAATATTCCTCAGCCCTTTTCCATATTTTTTTATATGTTTAATCAAAGAAATTTTCCATCAACCTTCAGAAGCTTGATGTTGAAGGTAACCCACAGTCAGTCATATTTTGGACTCCTTTAATAAGAAAAGACTCCTTACATTCCGCCTATACAGAGTTTATTGATTCCTTCATTCATCCTATGGTCAATATGTTGAACAGTAGCATGCATCCCATAATCAGTGAGGAGATTAAAAATGTCCTACAGTTGTCAGAGCATAATAGCACATGAGATTGGTACTTGTACCAAAACCATACTGAGATAAGAGTATATGGATCAAATATTATTCCATATAAACTACCCAAATACCTCCCAATGAGGTTATTTTCCCTTGAGTATATAAGACAGATTCTTAATTCTGATTCAATCAATTTCTTAGTAGCTAAGAAGAAAACACAGTTCAAAATAAAAAAATCAGGATGGCCCTTTCATTTGTAACAACAGAGATGCAGGTCCAGAAGCTGAAAATTATTTTCAGGATTTTAAATTCCGTAAGAGTTTTATATGGTATTATGATCCCATAAGAATAATAAGTAAACTGAGAGTTAAATGCAAACTAATTCCTTATGTTCATGAAAAGAAACCAGATATTGAGAAATACTCCAACCAGTTTGAATGGTTGGAGAACACCTTGATTGAGGCAGAGAATCAAGGTGATACTAGTCAAACTTTCCAGACTCTGGCCCAAGAAGATAAAAGCTCAAAGAGAATCAGAGAGGAAGGATCATATACTGCAGAGACTACAAATGAAACCAAATTTAAATTGATGTACAGGAAGAAGCCTAAGTTAAATCCTGTCAATGAGGAAGTGGAAATAATAGAAGTTATTGATACAGATACAACAACAAAGAACAATGCACCTCCTACAGTAATTGAAGGAATACATCAGCCTACAAATTCAAAAACTCAGCTTATTCAGAAGCAACACAATGTTGAATGTCATCTTCCAGTAAACCAGCAGAGAATGAGATGGAAATTATGCAGAAATACAGAGGGATAAAGATGATAAATGAAGCTTTGAAGACTGATACGTTCAACCAGTATTGGAAGCAGTCACCCAGTGACCAAAGCAGATTTCTTTCTGCTTTTGACTACAAAACCAGGAAAATGCAGATGAACTTATTGTAGCCTAAAGTAAAGCATCCTAAATCATTAGCTGATTACAAAAAGTCATCATATGAAGTTCAAGCAACTGATCTTCATCCTATTGATCAAATAGAATTTCACAAACAAGTTGGTGAAATTCTTTACTCCACAATGAAAAATAAGGCCATGAGTGTACAAAGGCTCCAAAACACTCTTGAAAATATCAAAGATCGGCTCAAATTGAAAAAAGCATCCTCTCAAGCTAAGGACAACAGAATCAAATCACTGGAAGATTTGGTTATTGAAGTAGGATATGATCCTAGTAATGTCAAAGTTGCAGATGAATTGACTAAGAAGAAGAATGCAGACGTTGTTGCACTAAAGAATCAACTTAAGTTGCCTCCTACTAAACATCCTCAAGAAAAGGAAGTGTTACAGGATGCAAATCAGAAAGATGAGATGATGAATCTCATATTACAGTTGAATGCCCATATAAAGGAAATGGAGAATGAAATGGACAAGTTAGTCCAAGAGAAAAAGGCCAGAGAAGAAGTTTTACCTTCCACATTAGCAGAATCATTGGCTCATATAGTCACAATAGCTACAACATTACCTGTCACCTCATCTACAACTTCAATCATAGAGTCTTCAACAACAACAACATAGCCTACATATGAAGCAAGTAATCTAGTAAAAGCTATGCAGGACATGTCTATTCAGACAAATGAAATTAACAGACTTAAAGAAAACAAACTTGCTAAGATAATGCACAAGAATGAAGAATAGAAGGCAAACAAGTTGAATGAGCAATTGAAGAAGTTAGAGAAAGATCTAACACTAAAAGAACCCATGGCACAAGCCAAGCAACAACTATGGGCCAATATCATTGAATATGTCAATGATATTTGGCCATCCATACAGGTTATCTATGAACAGAAAGAATTAGTCAAAGCAACAAGAGAAGTTATCCAAAAGATAAAAGAAGAACTTGGAAAAAAGCCTGAAGAGGCAAATGAGATCATAAAATTTCTTAATTCTAAGAATAGGAAAAAACTTGAAGAAATTGGAATCAGTGATAGAACAGAAACTCTCCTAGAAGTTAGGAAGGTTATTTCTAAAAATAATTTGATGATACAGCTAGAAGATAAATACCAAAATATGGAAGTTGCCATCACAAGGTTCATGATGAAGTTTGACACTCTCAGACAAAAAGGCCTTCCAAATCCATTAGTTATTCATGAAAAACTAATGAAGCATGATGATTATGATAAGAAGATGAGATAAGTGGCTAAGGAACAAGCTAATAATTTAGCCATGCAGGGAATTCCAATAGGGAAGGTTCTTTACAAGAATTTTGAGAATATGTTTTACCTACAACATCAGGTGAAACACCTATTTGTCAACTAGCCTACATTCTCAAAATACGCAGAGGCTGATGAAATATTCAGGAGGATGGTGAAAATTAAGTTACTAGGGGAAAAAATATGGGAGAAATTGATTGATTTACTATGAAGATTAAAACAATCAAACAAGGCAATCAAATAAGAAACATATCAGTCAGGAAAAGATAAAACAGAGCATGTTGTTTTACAGTTACAATTTACAGTAAAGAAGAATATTCAAAAGGTTAAAGAGTATTAGTTTACAGTTAGAGTTAAAGTCAAGACAAAAATTACAAAGCAAAGATGAAAGCTTCGAACGTATATAACACTCCACTGCCTAACAAGCAGCCTATGTTGAGCAAACAATTAGAGACAAATTAGTAGAAAAATACCAACAATTGAACAACAAATCAATAAAAGCAGGGACAACTTGCATTAGTTAGATAGTTGTCTCTATCTTCTTGCATGAAGATATTTCTTTTTCCTTGAATAATTCATAAGTTTTTTTAGGATATTTTGTAAGAGTTTTTGTATAAATACTTCACATTTTGAAATATTGAGTGTGGATGAATTTTTGAACATTTCTATAGTTGCACTATTCTGGAACCTAAGGGTGATTGTACCAATTTCAAGTTAGCAGATTGGATTAAAGAAATAAAAAGATTATATTACAGGATTCATGTGTTGGGACATTATAGTGAAGTACTTTATACTTGCTCAATTGTTTCTTTCTGAAGTTTTCACATGTTCTTATGTTTGCTTAATCTAAATGATATAACGGGAATGTTATTACAGAATATGTTTAATTACACTATGTCTTGAACTTTTATCATTTATATGTTTTTCTTCTGATATCCAAATTAGGGAATTCTTAATTGCTCTCTTATTTTGATTGACCTCTGTCTTTTCACTCATTATCCGGATTTGAGAACCCTTAATTGCTCTCTTACCCTGATCGAAACCATTCCCACCATCAGCCTAAGGATCTGAAGTGACTCAAATATCTTTCCCTGTGAATACTTCCCTTTTGAACCTTGATCTTGCTTCTATTGCTTGACACTTTGACTCCATTAGCCCAATGGAATACATACCTACATCTATCCATCTGAGTAAGTGATTTCACCACCAAACCAAATCCAAAATCAAATCCCAAGTAATCTTACATAACTAGCCTAAAATCAAATATAATCAACAAAGATAAATCATATAGAGAGAGCCCTCTCTGAGCATTAGGAAGGCTAGATCCTAAGGCTTAAAAGTAGGTTTGTGGTTACCTCTAATATTATTTAAACCAAAAAATAATAACAACCCTTGAG
Source organism: Pinus albicaulis (assembly GCA_034641835.2). NCBI lineage: Eukaryota > Viridiplantae > Streptophyta > Pinopsida > Pinales > Pinaceae > Pinus > Pinus albicaulis. The sequence continues at coordinate 419,312,185 of CM076581.1, forward strand.
AATTATTGGAGTGATAACATATTGGCGACCATACTGGGGAACTAACCAATCCTCAGTGTTAATAATCTTAAAGGAAATACTTTTACTTATCTTTTCACCTTAAGATTGTTTTAAAGGGTTGTTATTAAATTTTCCATAAGAAAAAAAAACTGTAATTTTGGCTTCCAGAAGAGTCTACTATACCTGGCCTAATCCAGATCTAGAACTTGATGTCATAATAGATAATCCTGACAGAATTGTAAAGAAAAACAAAAAAGTAGAAATTTTAGGTAAAAAAAATTCATTGGTCAAAGAAAATTCTCTCTCGAAAATTACTGGGGGGAAAATACTCCAAATGGATCGTTATCCTGTAGGAGTTTGACTTAGAATTCATTACTGCTAAGTCAACCAAATCACTCGTTTTTGCGGATCTTATATGCTCACTCCCAACAGACTGCACTCCTTCACACTTCGAGGATCATATCCCAGACGAAAATCTTTTCCTTATCAGTACTCACGACCCTTGGTACGGTGACATAATTGTGTATCTTCAGACCTCCACATTTCGGTCTGAGTTTACTAAAGATGCCCGACGCCGGATTCGGCATCAGTCTCAACCCTACCGCATCGTAGGAGATACCTTATACCGCGTTGGAGTAGATTCGGTGCTCCGTCGGTACCTAACCTTGGAAGTGGCTAAAAGGGTCCTAAATGACTGCCATAGTGGTGCCTATGGTGGACATATTTCCGGATATGCCACTGCCCAGAAAATTCTGCGAGCAGGTTACTTCTGGTAGTCAATTTTCAAAGACTGTATCGTCGCAGTCCGTAAATGCCACGTGTGCCAGGTGTTTCAGCGCAAGATGTGCGCGCCGCGTCTCCCTTTGCATCCTTTTATTACCGTCGGCCCTTTTGCGGAATGGGGTGTGGATTTTATGACATGTAACCCTCATTCGGCCGGGGGGCATGCGTATATAATCGTCGTTGTCGACTACTTCACCAAGTGGGCCGAAGCGATGCCTACACTAGCTGCTGGCGGTAAGACAGCTGCCCAATTCATCTTCAACCACACCATTGCACATTTCGGGGTCCCTCGGCCATCGTTACCAACCATGGTACTCATTTCCGAGATTATATGATGGTCGATCTGACTTCAAGATTGGGCTTACGCCACGATAGCTCAATGCCATATTACCCTCAGGCAAATGGCCAGGTTGAAGCAGTGAACAAGGTTCTGGTCACTATGCTTCAACGAACAGTTGGTATTCAAAAATCCAATTGGCATCTCCAACTGTTCTCAGCTCTATGGGCCTACCGGACGACTGCAAAGAGTGCAACTGGATTCACACCATTTCAATTGGTGTATGGTCTGGAAGCAACTCTTCCGGTTGAATGCAAGATTCCTTCTTTGAAATTAGTTGTGGAACTTCTACCCGATACTTCTGCTGAGGAAGAGCATCTTTTGTATCTGGAACGGTTAGATGAAACCCGCCATTTGGCTGCTTTAGTCATTGAAGCACAAAAGAAGCAGATCAAAGCTCACTTTGATCAATTAGTTTCTCCACGTTCCTTTGTCGAAGGGGACCTCGTCCTCCTGTACGATCAAGCGCATGAAAAGATTGGGGCCGGTAAGTTCCAACCTATGTGGCATGGGCCCTACATAGTAAAACATGTTTTGAAAAATGGGGCTTATGAGTTTATATATTATGAAGGAGTTCCGCTGGCGCAGCCCAGAAATGGGTTGTACCTGAAAAAATACTACGCCTGAAGTGATTTTTGGTGTGGTGTGTGTACATAGGTGTGTGTTTTTCATTTGTGTGCATGTGTGGTGTGGTGTGCGATGTAAACATCTTTCTGTTGATCGGGTCTTCCTGATTGTGCAGATGTCCATCAATCCGTTTGTTGGTTTCGCGGATGGTGCCTCCCGCAGTACCAGGAATCTGTCTTCGGCAGCCTGGGTAATTTACGATCCTGCTGGTGAGTTGGTCAACCTGCAAGGTGTGTGTCTGGGACGTGCTACAAATAACATCGCGGAATATAGTGATGTATTATAATTATTAACTGAGGCTGTAAACCTTGGTATCCATGAATTACTTGTGTATCTAGACTCACAACTTGTAGTATTACAGCTTAACAGTCATTATTTAGTCAGAAACCCATCCATTTTACGTCTGTATCTGCGTATTCGTTTGCTGGAAAGAAATTTTGACTATATCACATATCAACATATACCCAGGCATATGAATACACTAACAGATGTAGTAGCTAATTTGGTTTTAGATAGACATTTGCGCAATTTGTAAAACAACATCACATGTAAAAGAAAGATCCATCCAGAAATAGATATGTATATATATAGATATCGAAATGTTTACATAGTGTGCGTCGCATAAAATCAAAAAATATACATGTTCATCTTAATACATCCGGAGACAACATGTCTCTCAAAAAATATGCATGATCTGAACTCCCTGAGGCACTTCCCACTTTGGAGTTCTCCCTGCGACACTTCGTTGCATAATTATGAAATAATTTTGTATTCTTGTCTCCTCCTAATACTTAGAGAGCATGAATTTTCAGTGTGCACTCCTTCTGTAATTGCAAAATATAATTCTTCGTCTTTTATAAATCCACAACTAGTAATTGATACACCACTGAGAAATAATATGCATGTGAAGGATCAACCAATATACAAGGTTTTTATTAATAGCTAAAATTTCATCAATATGCTTCCTCATTTTAGTCTGAACCGAGTTACTGACTGAATTTTCAAGAGCCCTCAAATTAATCCCAATAATTTCCATGGAATATGTGATCAAGGGGTCTGATCCTATCCTAGTGCCCAAAAAGTACGCACTAATGAATAAAATTAAACAAATTTTAAGCAATGGCAATTAAATTTGAACGTGAGACCACCCCAATCCCCATCTTCCTGCCACTGGAGTATAATAGAGTAATGGTTCAAAATTTGGGATAGAATAACCCAAGATTTCACAAATCTTAGGAAATCCACCAAATTTTCGTGAAGCATGAAACAATCAAGTCTCTTAGTGATGCACTCTGTTGTTACATAGTAATTTGTCACCGTCCCTGCAATCCCCATCCCGCACATTGGAGGGCTCATTTTGTGACCTGTGAGTAGTGACATGGCTTGAAACCACTTTCATGACATCCATCTGAACAAGAGCTTTCATTGCCCTGAAGACATCTCCTTGTGAAAAACCCTGAAAATGGCCCTTTTAGCATTGGCGCGAGCAGGAAATTCAGTACCCGCGCCAATGGGGAAAATAATTCAAAGAGGCCGCGCCAGTTGGCGCTCTGTCCCAGAGTCGCACTCGCGCCAGCCAATTTGAGAGGTGTTTTTTAAAAATAAATGGCGGAAGTTTCGTCCTAACTGATCCAGGAACTGATATCTATCTTGAGTTGGGAGGTTTGGCTACAGATTTCCATAGAGAGGAAGTGGTTTGCCACCTCTCATGGAAGCTTCCTTGATGATAGGGCCAATCCCATGATTATAGGGATCCCAACTCCTCTTCCTCCATCTATAAAAGCTTGCCCATCTCCATGGCAAGCTAGTCTTCAAGTTCCCAAATTTCCAAGAGCCTTATGCTGCAAGAGCCTCCATAATTCCCTTAAGGCCAATTTCAAGCAAGGAGACTATCGTCAAGATCCGAAGAGAGAGTTTTGTCCCATCCTTGACAGGCTTTTCGAGATGTGTTCTGCTGGCGACCCCCCGAAGGAGAATTCAGCGTCAGAACTATGGTTGTAATTTTCCTTTGATTGATTATTAATGAACGACTATTGGTTATGGTTCCACTCTTGTTGTTTATGATGATGATTTATGTCCTTTTTGACTGACATATAGTTGCATCTACTGGATTTTACGCTTGCGTTTTTTTTGTTTCTCGCATGTGCAGGTGTCCCATCACGGAGATCGTGGGGATTGTGATCTGCCAGAGCTAAGTAACGGGAGCGCCACCTCTTCTACAACGACTGTGTTGGATTCCAGGTAAGCCTTCATCGCTAGTTGGTTTATTTGCAATTAGGAACCTGCACTATAGCGTGTGACGATTGTTGCTAGACCCGGTCTGGGCTAGTAGGGATCGCCTCTGTCCGCAGAGGGGATTTACCTCCACAAAAAATTGGCGACTCCGGAGGTGGGTAACGGGTTGTCTCTTAGGATGGCCGTACAACCTGGTGCTTATCAACGGCCAGTCAACTTTGGGCAAACCTTTTGTTCATCGGTCCTTTATTCATCCGGGGGCGGCCCCCTCACCCGGGTCGGCACAGCTCCAGCTAGGCATTTTGTCCATCCTATTAACCACGCACAACGTGAGCTTATTCGTCATAAGCGACCAAATCCGCCGGCGCACCCTAATTATCAGGCTCTGTAGGGTTCCACCTATCAGCAGCCCACTCAACCTCAGGGTAGCTACTATTCTCATGGCCAATATCGATTGAATTATAGCCAGCCCCAAGGGTCTAACTATCATCCTCAACAACCCGGTTATACCTATACTCAGCAGCCAAATCCAAATGCTGCTTACACGGGGCCGACTCCTAATTAGGGTCCATACTCTGGTTATCAACCCCCGTACACTGGTTACCAGCAGCCGAATCAAGCTGGTTATAACACCTACACCCCCTATGGTCAGAATCCTGCTGGACAGAACCCATGGGGGCAAGGATATTCGCAACCAACGTGGAGTAGAGGTACTGGTCCTTACCCAGGGCCAGGTATGCCGTCTAATCTGCCATTGCCGTTCCTGGCTACCTTGGATTTTTCGGATGTTTCAAAATTAACGAATGATCCAATACTGCATAATTTGTATTGGCCTCCAGTTCCTACCAAGGTGCCCGGTGATTGCCCCAGGTTTGAGGGTAAAGCTGGAGAGGACCCCCAAGCTCATGTGATGACCTACCATCTTTGGTGTTCGTCCAATTCTTGGGTGGATGATTCAGTTCGTCTTCGCCTCTTCCAGCGCACTTTGACTGGCGCTGCAGCTAAGTGGTATATCGAATTACCCAATGGCATCTTTCAAGATTTCAATACGTTAGCCATGGTTTTTCTGACTCACTTTCAGTTACCGGTTTGCTACGAAGCCGGGACGCACCTCCTGACTTCTTTGAAGCAGGACAAAGCCACCCACATTTCTGATCACATTCATAGTGACGACGTCGTCGTAGGTTGATCAAGTTTCATATACCTGATCAGATACTAACTCATTGGTTCACCACCTCCTTTGTTAACAAAATCGCCCAAGATATTGCTATGGGAGCGTGTGTGACTGAAGAACAAGCCATCGCACGTGCTCAATATCTGGATCTGGTATACTCACAATCCAGCACGCTGTATGATATCTTGCCTGATGCTCCATGGTCTGGAACCTCTAAAGCCCCACCTACCCCAGCAGTGGATGGTGTTATTGGCTCCGTATCTCAGAATTCGAAGAAATCCTCGAATGGGAAGCAGAAGTCCAACTCATCCAATAATTCTGCTCCTCCCGCCCCTACCGATTCTGGCAAAACTGCAGAGGTTAACGCCGTTCAGGCCAATCCTACGGAGAAAGCCTCCAAAGGGAAAAGGAAGGGCAAAGGTAAATCCAAATCCGACGCCCCAAAGCCAGAATCCAAACCTCGTACTGAGGATGGTTCTCAACGTAAACCGAAGTACCCCTGCCTCATTTGTGAAGGAGACCATTATACCAAGGATTGTCCACGACGATCTGAAGTTAGTCAACTTCTCAAAGGCTCTAAAGGGACTCCGGTATTCTTAAAGAACCATTCCCGTCTCAGCAGACCCAGATGGTTGAACAGCCTTCGCCATCTGCACCATTTGGGTCCCAAGTTTTTATGATGAATGGTGCTGCACCTATCTCTATTGCCACACGTTCGAAGGATTACAAAAAATTGTGGCAGGCACCTGGGAAGGTAGTTGTGGATGGACCACCTCCCCCATCTGTCTTCAGTTCGTTGGAAATTGAGAAGCCTACCCCTGAACCTATTGTGAAGCCACCTTCTAAAGGTGTTTTACGAAGATCTTCTTACAATTTGAATGCCCGTGCCACTCAACACTACAGTATTGTTGAGGATTTGGCATAGGCGCCTTCTGCTATGTCTGCACTAGAAGTTCTTCAAAGTTGTCCTTCGCAATGGAAGGCTTTGTTGTCTGCAATCGGTGGCATTGATCCCGCCGATTCAAGTCTTCTCACCTTCGACTTAGAGAATTTCACCCCCCGACTTCCACATCAGATCGCTCTTGTTATTCAAGTCGGGATCAACGGTCTTAACATCCATAGGGCCGTTGTGGATGAAGGTGCCTCTACCTGTGTCATGTCGTCCGCTTGCTGGAAGGCCATTGGCTCTCCGGCCCTTTCATCGTCTCCTAATTCCCTAGAGGCATTTGATGGTTGGGAATCCAAACCCCTGGGTGTTCTCGAGAGTTTAGCGATCACTTTACAGGGGAAGACTGTCAACGTAGAAGTAGAAGTGGTTGACGCCAGGCTCAACTACAATATACTTCTCGGCCGCAGCTGGACTCATGCCATGCTATGCGTGCCATCCACCGTCTTTCGACTTCTTAAGTTCCCTCACGAGGGCAAAATCGTTACGGTGGATCAGTTGTCCTTCTTCACCTCCACCTCCGAGAACAACATTCCATACGTGGATCAGATCCCAAATCCCCCTGACAGTGTAGGACCCGGTCTCTTCAAAGACCCCGTCCTCATGGGTATTTTTCCCGCACCACCACCGCACACCGCTCAAGTTAACATGATTTCCAGGTCTGATGACCCCTGGCTCATTCCTACGCCTGAGCAGGTGTTTGAGTTTGGAGAATCAATGCCCTTGACTCCAGTAGAGATTAGCTACTGTGAAATTGTTGCTGCATTTGATCCTCCACCTCCTCAGCATGCTCCTTTGAGCATGGCTCTAGATGTCTACTCTCAATCCCCCTAGCTTGGTCAGGCCGATTCACCTGATCCTCTCAAAGAGACTTTTCCTTCCGATGAAGCCATTGTTGAAACAATGTCTCTTGAGGAGCTGCCTTGGAGCGATGGACATCATCGTTCCTCCTTTATGCCCTCCCTGGGGGCAATGTCAGATTGTCTAGAGCGTTATGCATCTCAGGTTCCTACTCCTCCTCTCCAAACGCCTATTTTGATGCATGAGGTTCTTTCGGAAGGAAACCTGAGTAATATCACTCAAACCACCTCGATCAACATCTCCGTTAAGTCGGGGATCGTTGAGAACATACACGTGGGAGTGACTTGTTCTCCTGATGAGATACAAGTATATACTGATCTTTTTAAAGAATTCAGAGATGTGTTCGCTTGGTCCTACGAGGAAATGCCTGGGATTGATCCCAGTATCGTAGTGCATGAGATTCCAACCTACCCGGGTGTGAAGCCCGTGCGCCAACGCTTACGCCCAGTGCATCCTCGCAAAGCCGCTGCAATTAAGGCAGAATTTGAAAAACTTCTGAACGCGTGCTTTATTTATCCCATCCCCCTCACAGAATGGGTTTCCAACATTGTCCCTGTCGATAAAAAGCAGGGTACTATTAGGGTCTGTGTTGATTACTGCAACATCAATCGCGCCTGCCCAAAGGATAACTATCCCACTCCGTTCATAGACCAAATTATCGACGAATGTGCCAGAAGTGAGATTTATTCCTTGATGGATGGCTTCTCGGGGTATAATCAGATCAATATTTTACCTGAGGATCAACACAGGACTGCATTCATCTGTCCGTGGGGCACTTTCACGTATAAAAAGCTCCCGTTCAGCTTGAAGAACGCTGGAGCCACTTTTCAGCGTGCGATGTCTTACGCTTTCCATGACATTCGCCATATCATTCATCCTTATCTGGATGACTTGCCAGCTCATTCAGCTAGGCGAGAGGACCACCCTGAACACCTCCGCCAGATTTTCCTTCGCTGTAGGCGCTACAATATTAGGCTTAATCCTCATAAATGCGTCTTTTGCGTGGATTCTGGCCGTCTTTTGGGATTCATAGTCTCCAAAGATGGAATTCGCCTTGACCCTTTAAAGGTCGAGGCTATCATCAATCTCCCATCACCCTCCTCGTTATATCAGTTACAGAGTTTGCAGGGAAAAGCAAACTTCCTTCGACGCTTTATCTCGAACTACGTGGAGGTAGCCAAAGGATTCATGCGCCTATTAAAGCAGAACGTTCCCTTCCATTGGGACGAAATTGCTCAACAATCCTTTAAGAAGCTGAAGACGTTACTTGTTAATGCTCCCTTGCTTCAGCCTCCTAACTATCACCGTGATTTCACTTTGTATCTCGCCGCCGCGTTTAGCACCATAGCGATGGTTCTGGTGCAGCATGACGATGATGGAAATGAACATGTCGTTTATTATCTGTCACGGAACCTTCTCGACACAGAAACGCGTTATGCTCACGTCGAGAAGTTGGCGTTAGCCGCAGTACACGTTGTGCAACATTTTAGCCATTACATCCTGTTGCGTACGATAACAGTGGTTTCAGATTGCAACCCCATGACATATATTCTCTCTCGACAATTACTGGGGGCAAATACTCCAAATGGATTGTTATCCTGCAGGAGTTTGACTTAGAGTTCACTACTGCTAAGTCAACCAAATCACTTGTTTTCGCGGATCTTATATGCTCACTCCCGACAGACTCCACTCCTTCACACTCCGAGGATCATATCCCGGACGACACTCTTTTCCTCATCAGTACTCGCGACCCTTGGTATGGCGACATAATTGTGTATCTTCAGACCTCCACATTTCGGTCTGAGTTGACTAAAGATGCCCGACGTCGAATTCGGCATCAGTCTCAACCCTACCGCATCGTAGGAGATACTTTATACCGTGTTGGAGTAGATTCGGTGCTCCGTCGGTGCCTAACCTTGGAAGAGGCTGAAAGGGTCCTAAATGACTGCCACAGTGGCGCCTGTGGTGGACATATGTCCGGATATGCCACTGCCCAGAAAATTCTGCGAGCAGGTTACTTCTGGCCGTCAATATTCAAAGACTGTATCGTTGTAGTCCGTAAATGTCATGCGTGCCAGGTGTTTCAGCGCAAGAAGCGCGCGCCGCCTCTCCCTTTGCATCCTGTTATTACCGTCGGCCCTTTTGCAAAATGGAGCATGGACTTTATGACGTGTAACCCTCGTTCGGCCGGGGGGCATGCGTATATAATCGTCGCTGTCGACTACTTCACCAAGTGGGCCGAAGCGATGCCTACACTAGCTGCCGACGGTAAGACAGCTGCCCAATTCATCTTCAACCACATCATTGCACGTTTCGGGGTCCCTCAGGCCATCGTTACCGACCATGGTACTCATTTCCGAGATTATATGATGGCCGAGCTGACTTCAAGATTGGGCTTACGCCACGATAGCTCAACGCCATATTACCCTCAGGCAAATGGCCAGGTTGAAGCAGTGAACAAGGTTTTGGTCACTATGCTTCAACGAACAGTTGGTATTCACAAATCCAATTGGCACCTCCAACTGTTCTCAGCTCTATGGGCCTACCGGACGTCTGCAAAGAGTGAAATTGGATTCACACCATTTCAATTGGTGTATGGTCTGGAAGCAACTCTTCCGGTTGAATGCGAGATTCCTTCTTTGAAATTAGTTGTGGAACTTCTACCCGACACTTCTGCTGAGGAAGAGCGTCTTTTGTATCTGGAACGGTTAGATGAAACCCGCCGTTTGGCTGCTTTAGTCATTGAAGCACAAAAGAAGCGGGTCAAAGCTCACTTTGATCAATCAGTTTCTCCACGTTCCTTTGTCGAAGGGGACCTCGTCCTCCTATACGATCAAGCGCATGACAAGCTTGGGGCCGGTAAGCTCCAACCCATGTGGCATGGGCCCTATATAGTTAAACGAGTATTGAATAATGGGGCCTATGAGCTTATATATTATGAAGGAGTTCCACTGGCATAGCCCAGAAATGGGTTGTACCTGAAAAAGTACTACGCCTGAAGTGATTTTTGGTGTGGTGTGTGTACATAGGTGTGTGTTTTTCATTTGTGTGCATGTGTGGTGTGGTGTGTGATGTAAACATCTTTCTACTGATCAGGTCTTCCTGATTGTGCAGATGTCCATCAATCCGTTTGTTGGTTTCGCGGATGGTGCCTCCCGCAGTACCAGGAATCTGTCTTCGACAGCCTAGGTAATCTACGATCCTGCTGGTGAGTTGGTCAACCTGCAAGGTGTGTGTCTGGGACGTGCTACAAATAACATCACGGAATATAGTGTTGTATTAGAATTATTAACTGAGGCTGTAAACCTTGGTATCCGTGAATTACTTGTGTATCTAGACTCAACTTGTAGTATTACAGCTTAACGATCATTATTCAGTCAGAAACCCATCCATTTTACATCTGTATCTGTGTATTCGTTTACTGGAAAGAAATTTTGACTATATCACATATCAACATATGCCCAGGCATATGAATACACTAACAGATGCAGTAGCTAATTTGGTTTTAGATAGACATTTGCGCAATTTGTAAAACAACATCACATGTAAAATAAAGATCCATCGAGAAATAGATATGTATATATATAGATATCGAAATGTCTACATAGTGTGCGTCGCATAAAATCAAAAAATATACATGGTCGTATTAATACATTCGGAGACGACATGTCTCTCAAAAAATATGCATGAAATAAACCCTAGGTGTCTAATCTATGTGGTGCTCATGATAACAAGTCACCGTACGCACTAGTCATCTCAGGATGCGGTGGAGGCGACTAGGCATTCCCACCGTATGTCTCTGGTATGCTAGTGGGACATCTGCCAGCCGGGCGTAGTCTGGAATCCCCCGGGCGATCCCCTCGAGGTTCTGGATCAACTCTCCCCCCTCGGCACCCTCCGCTTGAGGGTCAGCTGCGGGCTGAGTTCTCCGTGAGATAGGAGACATACCGACAGGTTGCTCTGGGCCGACATCTGCATACACATAACAATTGTCTTTAGAACGAACATGTATTACAAAAAAATCATAAATGCATAAAAATAAAAAAGATGGTCTTACCCAACTCCTCGTCCCAATCATCTCCCTCCGGGAGTGGAAGATCTGGATCACCAGTGAAATCGGTTCCTGCATATGGCCAGTCTTCGACTACGATCAACTGACGTCGTAGCCACCCAAAAAACTCCGGCCTCCAGGACATGTGTTGGACTCCTCCCGCTCTGGGCATCAGTGTTGCCCAGCGAGCCATTCTCGGCTCTCGTGGTATCGGCTCAGCTACTATGGCCCCTTGGCCTTGGAAGATTGGTAGTCGTTCCAGAATGAATGATACCGGGATAGAACCGTAGCCGAACTGTTTCAGTTTGGCTTGCTTGCATTTTGTCAGCTGCCTCTTCATGTTGACTGTCACTGCTGTGGCCCAATCAAACAGTGTGGGACTCATACACTCAGAGGCGAGTATGAGTTGGTCTTTGGTGGCTTCATGTGGGGCCTACGCTCCTGCAGCCCGCGTAATGGTGTGTAGCACTACTCTGAGTGCTAGATCCTCGATGGTGTGAATGTCTACCTTTCCGCTTCCAGATCCGGTTTGTGCCCCTGGGCACACCCTCGCCATTACCTGCTCCATCTTTTCACCAAATGGTCTGCTCCCTGTCAATGTGGGCACCGGACCTCTGCCCGACAATCCGGTTATGAAGTATACGTTAGAAACCTCCAGTTCCAATACTTGATCCCGCAGCTTGAACACTTGTTCATCCACATCCCAAATACTGATCAAGTACTGTAGGAGCTCACGTTGAGCTCGTAAGCAAGGTGTCAAGAAGAATTTCTTTAGCCTGCAATTTCTAAGGGCATTCATGCAATTTTCATTCTCCATGGCTAATTCGTCCTCTTCCCCATGCTCCCGCTCTCTCCATTCAATCACCCTTTTTCTCGGTTGCCTGCATCAACATGATCAGAACCCTTGATTAGATCTCTTTCATGCTTAAAAAATTCACTTAAGTTACTCATAATTCAGAAATTTTGGGCGAAAAATTCGATTCCGCCGTTGGCGCGGGCCCTGTGTATATAAAAGCCCATTGGCGCGGGTCCGTGCCCGATACCCGTGCCAATGGGCGGAGCCCTAAAATTTTAAAATCCTTCCTCAGAAATCTAATGAGCAATGGAAAAACTATTGAAAAATGGATTAAAATGGAGTACAGAGAAGCACCTCTTACCTGGAACGAACGGGAATCTGAATAGTAGCTCGGATCAGTCACAATCGCCGTCAGAAGTTTGCACACCAAACGGATCACTGTTGTTCTCCAATGAGGTAAATAGTAAAAGTAATTTTGTTTTTACCATTTTAGACTTATTTATAACTTTTTGAACTCTAATTAGGTTTAAAAAGTCATTTTTTATCGATATTTTAATATATTTTGTCAAAAATGGATTTTACGCTTGCCTCTATGTGCAGCAACAGGTTTGTACGTGACTTAAACGGTGAAACGAGTTGTATTTTATACTTTTTCAGACTCGGTAAAAACATGAAAAAGTCGCTTTGGAGTCATCTTTCAGCTCTTTTCTGACTCTCTAAACATGAAAAGATTGTCGAGGCCCTTGTTGTTTCGATCTCGTTAAAGTGGCTGCAAAACGACATCTACCCAATATACGTTTACCCCTTTTTCGAGTTGGGATAGATTATTTACGAAAAAGGAATAGCCTAGCCTATTGCGACTAGGAGGTTTTCTCAGACATAGTTTTCTACCTTTTCGGATCTGAGGAACTACTTACGAAAAGGGACCATTGGAGTTTACTTTTCAGCTGTCTTTTCAAACTCTCTAAACATGAAAAGACGCCGAGTTCTTCCTTTGTCAGACTCATTAAACCCTGATGACATCGGATTCAGTCATTATGACGCTACTCGAGTCGCTCCTTCCTAGGGCTCATTAAATGTACTAGGATGGACTTATATCACAAGCATATGCTATCCCCTTCAAGCTTGTTATCAAAAATAATTGGGGTACTCACCAGAAATGGCGGGGGAAAAATGGAACCAGCATCATTGTCGGTCGGCAGTATGTCGCTCTTGAACATGGCACTTGTCTGCATTCGTGTCGGGTTGGGGACATCTCATCTCGTTTTTCGCTTGCCTCCGTGGGTTTGGGTAATCCCTTTTGACCTCTCATCTGCTCTTTTCCTCGTCACTATGACCTCTAATCCTTTGATGTCAAATACTGCCAAGTCCACTGTCGTGTCGTTCATATGTTCAAGAGAAGTTGACCTCTGCAAATATCAACCTCCCTCTGATTCTCATCTGATCGTGATTCACAAAAACATTATGTTTCTCTGTCTCGTGTCGATGATGTGGGAAACACTATGGCCCACCTTCGATCAAGGTCACTTCCTGTCGACTCCAGCTCATTATCCGGGAAGCTGATCTAGAGACTCCCTTCTGGTGCCTTGGAGCCTGCATGCCTCAATGGCAGTTTCTTCGCATTCGACGCGAGGTTTTCATCATTGACCTTCGATCGAGTGATTCTACGGGTGTTCGACGCCAGCTCATTGATTCACATGTCGTAGATTGTACCTGTAGTACCTTGAGGGCCATCGTCATTATTGGTGGTACCTCTCGCGTCTGTTAACAGCTTTCATCATTGGCTGGTAATTAGACGATGTTCTTGCATGTTCGACTTCAGCTCACATATTCGCATGCTTGAACTTGTACTTCGTTCGAGTCGAGATGGAGCGCAAGACCCTGGATTGTGTCTGTTGTAATCCAGGCTGCGATTTTGTGGATTATTATGATTGATTACATGACTCACTTACTGGATGGCTGCGACCATACCTGAGTCTTTTTATCGATCCTCACTGGATGGCTCTGTCCATACCTTGGATCTGGATTATTGTATACTCTGTTCTGGCTGCGCCCATACCGCATATATATCATGTATCTGAGATATCAGTTGTATTTCTTCGCGCAGGTTTTCCGACGGTGGAGTTTTCAGTTGGACATGTTCTCGTAAAGCATTTCACCCCTCTCTCTCTCGAGCCTCATGCTTTAGGGGGCATCTGTTACACAGTAATTTGTCACCATCCCTGCAATCCCCATCTCGCACATTGGAGGGCTCATTTTGTGACCTGTGAGCAGTGACATGGCTTGAAACCACTTTCATGACATCCCTCTAAACAAGAGCTTTCATTGCCCTAAAGACATCTCCTTGTGAAAAACCCTAAAAATGGCCCTTTTAGCATTGGCGCGAGCAAGCAGTTCAGTACCCGCGCCAATGGGGAAAATACTTCAAAGAGGCCGCGCCAGTTGGCGCTCTGTCCCAGAGTCGCACTCGCGCCAGCCAATTTGAGAGGTGTTTTTTAAAAATAAATGGTGGAAGTTTCGTCCTAACTGATCCAGGAACTGATATCTATCTTGAGTTGGGAGGTTTGGCTACGGATTTCCATAGAGAGGAAGTGGTTTGCCACCTCTCATGGAAGCTTCCTTGATGATAGGGCCAATCCCATGATTATAGGGATCCCAACTCCTCTTCCTCCATCTATGAAAGCTTTCCCATCTCCATGGCAAGCTAGTCTTCAAGTTCCCAAATTCCCAAGAGCCTTATGCTGTAAGAGCCTCCATAATTCCCTTAAGGAAAATTCAAGCAAGGAGACTATTGTCAAGAGCTGAAGAGAGAGTTTGTCCCATCCTTGACAGGATTTTCGAGACGTGTTCTGCTGGAGACCCCTCCGAAGTAGAATTCAGCGTCAGAACTATGGTTGTAATTTTCCTTTGATTGATTATTAATGAACGACTATTGGTTATGGTTCCACTCTTGTTGTTTATGATGATGAGTTATGTCCTTTCTGACTGACATATAGTTGCATCCACTAGATTTTACGCTTGCGTTTGTTTTGTTTCTCGCATGTGCAGGTGTCCCATCATGGAGATCGTGGGGATCGTGATCTGCCAGGGCTGAGGAACGGGAGCGCCACCTCTTCTGCAACGACCGCGTTGGATTCCAGGTAAGCCTTCATCGCTAGTTGGTTTATTTGCAATTAGGAACCTGCACTATAGCGTGATTGATTGTTGCTAGACCCAGTCTGGGCTAGTAGGGATCACCTCTATACGCAGAGGGGATTTACCTCCACAACCACGAGACCAATCCCAACCATTTCTCCATGTCCGGAATAAAGGGAGCCAACAAAATATCCACCAAGTAGTTCCTACCAAAAAAGATCGTTGAAGTACCCCGCTAATGGGTCCACTCTTGTAATGATTCCCCCAACCCTCATTATCTTGAATGGTGAGGTTCAAATCCCCGCATAAATAAGGGACCCCATCTTTAATGAGACCATAAGATTCCAATTTATCCTAATATCCTCTAGAAGAATATGGCTCGTATGTATTGATAATATTAAATTTGTCCTTCGAGCCCTTGATTAAACCGTAGAAGGATACCCGCAAAGGATTTATAGACAAGAAAAAATTCATGACCTTAGGATCCCAAAATCTGCAAGACCACTAGATAAATCCAAAGCATCCACAACACATACCACCACCCGACACGAGATGTAGAGGATAATGGGCCAAATTTTGTCTCTAATCATCATTGTCTCTTGTAAAATTATAATAGAGGGGGTGATTAATCCGAATCAAATTCCGTAGTATGAGGATTTTTCGGGCACTCCCAAGCCCCCGATGTTTAAGGAAATGATTATCATTGTAAGCCCTAATAATTGAGAAAATAATCTCCAAGGGCCCGAATATGGGAGAAAGAAGAAATAAAAGGTGATGTACCGTAAGAGGATGGATCAAGATCTAATGTCACTAAATATCATGAAGAGAAAATATCGCCCCATTCAAATGATTCGAAGGTTTTGAATGTCGTTCCTTCCTAATGTTCACATTAAGAGGAGAATTAGGGACTGATAGAAATCTTAGGAGAGGAGGATGCATGAATGAGTAAGGTCTCTAGATGGATATTAGGGTGATGGCGTGAGAAATTCGATATCACTCCCCAATAAATTAGTAGGAGAAATATCTCTAGAAGAAGTCCCAAATTGAATGTGAGTATGATTGGGGTTAATAGTTAATGAGTCATCAATAATGGAGGTTTTACCATTCACATGAAAAGATAGAGTGTGGGTAGATTCCAAATTGGTCGAACAAAGATCAATTTCTTGTATAGATAATAATGAAAAATGTTAAATACAATTAGAATGTGACAACTAAATATGTGGATAAACAATACGTAAAGGACGGAAAGTAGAGCTACTAAGAGAAACAACACTCGATACCAAATCATTACAAATATGTTGCTCATGACATGTCGTAGGTGGTGTGATTTTTAAGCTTACCCAAGAGAGAGTGCTAACCAATATCCCGAGCTATTGGAGAGTGTATATGTGTCAATGGACGACCCCCCATCGCAAACTGTCTTTGATATTCCATGTCACTAATTTCCAAATCTACGCGAGCACTCTGAAATAAAATTTCCAACATTATGACAACCCGACAGCGAAAAGGTATTTCCCAATAGTCAATTTGTTGCCTAGTAGAGAAGCCACCCTAATTGATCTCCACCTCTATGTGAAGGTCGGTAAGCGAAGTCCACCTCCACCAAAAATCCATGTGCTATGTTTATCTCTCTCAGAATGAGACTTGCTTCCTCCAGGAAAGAAAATTTACTAATGGAATTTCCGCTCATCATTAGTGATTCACATGACCCGTGAATATGAGGGGTAAACCAGGGAGCTTAGCTCGAAAGAAATTTCTTTTGTGGAAATTCCGTATGGATCAAAGACCACGTGTCGGTGATGTAAAGAGAGGAAACCACAACCATGAACCCAATATGATCCCAAAATCTTCGATACATCATCATCATTAATAAAGTGGAAGTAGAACCATTGATTTTATAAAAATGTTAAAGAGAGGAGTGTACTTAAGAATAGGGTACCAATGTTTTTTAACCCGTGACGACATCCGAGAGCCATCCATTCGCACATAAAACCACTTACCCACAAATCTCGTTGTTGTAATCCTACCACCCTATCTCAAAAAACATCGAATCCAAAAGTGAGTTTTTGATAATCTAGATCAACTTTAACTTCCTTCTTTTTTTGTGAATGATGGAAAAATAATTTATGTGGATTACAACATTCGTGTTCAATAATCGGTGGGGATATCGAAACATTCGAATCTACGTGTATAGTTGCATGTATAGGATATTTCCCAAAGGAGCTACTCTCCTAACTCCGGGGGCAACCATGAATCTCCACCTCAATAATTGCATGTACCAACACATCGAGTAATGGCACATCACCGCCCCCAATTTCCTTCAATATGAAGTGACATCCTCATCGATAGATGCAAAGGTGTGTTGTACAACGTAAACTTCCAACACTTTGCACCCCGCCTATATGTGCACCAAAGTAGATAAAGCATTACCAAAAAAATACCTTATGTAGCGATGTACTGCAGAAAAAACTTTGATAAAATATGTAGACAAAGTAAAAATTAATGTCACTTATCAATTATTGACCCCACTCGATGTAGCTTATCACCAACTCAATCAACTATGAAATCCCTTCAAATACAATAGACTTGTCAATCATCGTAGACCAATGTCCTTCAAAAAAATATCATCAAGCACACAATCAACAAATATCTTCAATGATGACACAAACCATTAATGGATTGTCCCTCATATAATCAATGGCCAACTTGGAAAATAAATATCCCCCTAAACCAATTAATGACCCCAAGAGACTCCTTCATATCGAATTCAAAATTTAAATATGTTACCAACTCCACCAACCAAAATGAATGCACTTACGTAGAAGTAAATGTCTCGCTCAACTTAGTGTTTCCTAAATTGATGTCATAAATTGTCAACCGAGGGGTTAGTAAACTGGTGAAGTGAAGTGCAGTATATGTGCCTAGGTATCTGTTTCTCACTACGTTGTGTTTAGTGTTTTTCCCAATGTTTTTGGTTTTGTGTTTTTATTCTAAGAGGAAAAGAACTAAGTGTTGGTAAAGAGAAGTTGTTGGTCACACTAAAACAGAGCAAGACCTATTCTAAACTATGTATGGCACTTGAAAACAGAAAATGCAAAACTTTAACAAGAAAAATAACTCATAACATAAATTCAATAACTCATAACATGAACTCAGTCCAATTCATTCATTAGAAATATGTTGGAATAACTTGAGAAAATGATAAGTTTAATGCAATGAGGTTCTTCTAAGTAAACAACAATCTATAATATCACAGAGAAAATCTCATCCATGGCTAGAAATTTGTTGGAACACATTTGGAAAAGATAGTCTGCAACATAGTGAGTGACTCTATTCTAAATTATCCTATGACACTGAAATTAATCCATTCTGCAACTCAAATTGTCACTACTAAGCCTCATTCGAAAGTTAGAAATCTTTTGGAATAGTTTTGGAAAAAAAAGGCTATTTGTAAAATTATAAGAGATTGCAGAACAGTCAAGGCCTTGAACTAATATCACTAATTCCTGTCCATATGATGATGTGTTGGAAGAGATTAATAACAAGAGTAGTTTGTAAATAATGAAGGCCTTGAAGTCTAATGGAACAGAACTAGCATACAACTAACTAATGAAACTTGAAATACATTAAACAGAACTGAACAAGAATGCAATCAATCAAACTTGAAATACAGTGAACAGAATTGAACTAGAGTGCCATTAACCTCCGGAGTTTTACAACTAAACTAAAATGCAACTAATAACTGAAATACTACAGCTCTATCTCATTCGGTGTTAGTGATAAATTTGGAAAAATTCATAAGAGCAAGACTGGCTGTAACAATTGATGTCGGTGAGCATAAAAATATGAAGTTCAGAAAAAATGCAACTAGACTCTAAAACACCACAACTATGTCTCATTCAGTGTTAGTGATATTTTGGAACAATTCGTAAGAACAAGACTAGCTGTAACATTTGATGTGAATGAGCATAAAAACATAAAGTTTAGAAAACTACTTGAATTAGGAATGAAACAAGGCTAAAGTTACTTATCTAAACAATATGCACAGAGCTTCTCGGGCAGTAGGGGCCCTCTACCACCGGATTAGCATACAAATATCCTCAAGATTTCCTTAGATCATGCAATGAAGTTGAATGTCTTTCATTAAAGAGAAAATTCTTCAGAAACAGAGTATTACGGACTTTTGAGATCTAACAACAAAACATCAATCTAGCTAGTTGTCTCTCGGTCTCCCGAGTCATTCTTATAAAAGAAATACATAACTACCCTTGAGAGGAAATAGGGATAAGTGTCTTTCCCAATTAAAATAAAATTAGAACTCTTGTGGAAGCCTCGTACTCTTGCTGGAGACATCTGTAGAGTCCCTGTCCTGGTAGGAATCTGCTTCTTAGTTTTGATCTCTTCCACGTGCATAACCACCAATAGATTCTTGCTCAGACTTTGTAGAGAGCAAGAAATGATGGGGGAGTGTTGTGGAATTCACCCATATGCGTTTTTCTTTGAAGTGACACCTGTAACCTATGAGAACATGAAGATAGCTGCGGAATAGGCGACTAGCTACAGAATGGCTGCATTCTGTAGCTGAGTCTAGTAAAAAATTACTACAACAACAAAACCACGAAAATATAGCAAGTCAGTCATTGTATACATTCCTAAAGTGACTTTAATTAATCCTATTGATCATTTAAGCCTGTAATTGATAAGGGACAAAGGAAATGAAGTGAAATTTGGTGAAAGAAAATGACATCTTTGGGGCTCAACGGTAAAGATCCTTAGAAATCCTCCTATCGACCAATCTCAACCCAGATGGAGCAGGAAGATCCATAAGAGAAAAGGTTTAGAAGAAATACCATGTAAACCAACCAACGAGTGTGTCTCAGATAGAATATAGAGAAGACCCTTGGTGAAGTAGCTAAGATCCTTGGAAATCCCCTGATCGACCAATACCAAACTAGAGAAAGAGAAGGAAGATCTACAGGAGAAAAGTTTCAGAAAAAACACCACATAAAAAACCAAATAGTGCGTCTTAGATAGACCACAGAGTAGACCAACAACTAGAGTGGAAAATAAATTGTTATTAGTGTACCTTGAAAAAGAAATAGTAGAGATCCCTGATATCATCCAAAATCAGGATAAAAACTTAATCTAGCTTAGATTATTATGCTTAGACGCATTGAACCCAACAACACCAACAATTGCACTAGCAAAGGCTACATTTAATCCATCTACCTCCACACTTGCAACCAAAATTACCGCCCTTGTGAATTTTGTGACTAATGCTTCCACAATCCTATCTTTTATCCTCAGAGTCTACTTCTCGCAAAAGTTATTGTAGAGATTTTGAAGTAGGCATATTGTTTGCCAACGGATATTCGGTAATTTTCCTCCACAATCCTTCAAGTGAATCTAATCCATGTTGTCGATTACAGTCAGAAGTTCCAGCACAACAATGTACTGATAGCAGCAACCAACAGATAGAGGTAGCGTTCAAAATAAATGAAAGAGTAAAAAAACACAGATTAAAACACAATTGATAGAGATCCCAAAAAGAAATCCAACTATGTTACTACCTATACATGTTTACCTAAAGTTCCTCCATCACTTCTCTCACCAAGCACCTCTGTTTGCAGCCCCCCATCCCCCTAAATCCCATCATTTGTTATTAGCATCCATTTATCCGCTTCCTAAAAGAACATCAACAACATAAAGACAAACCTAATCACGTACTTTACCTTTTTTACTAGCACCTTGTATCGAAATTTTAAGGCGAAATTAAATTTTAAGACAAAATATTTATTTTTTTAAATATAAATCTTGGAAATCACATATTTATTTTTCTTAAAAAATTAAAACCCCCCTTTGTGTAGTAGTTAAAATATATGACATACAAGTTGTCTCTAATCGTATCAACAGTGATTGAAGGGACATAAGATGGATTGATGTCCAAGAAATCTTGTGAGGAAAAGTTGTCGCATTCTTCAAAGTTGGCTACCCCCACAAAACGAAGAGCCCAACAAATTGTTGTATTTATAATATAAGATAACATGAATGTTAAGTGAAATAGCAACCTCAGTATAGGTGCAGAACAATAGTAGCATGCAAGATGGCACACTTAGGGCACACTCTAAGAGTCAATTTTGTAGTTGTTAGATAATATTGTCTTAAATTGATAGGGTTTTGTCTTAATTGTTAATTTTCTTAAATGGGTTTCGTCTTAAATGACCATTGTGTTAAACATAATTTTTTGTCTTAAATTATTTGTGTCTCAAACTATTTTTGTCTTAAATGACCATTGTGTTAAATATAAAGTTTTGTCTTAAAGTATTTGTGTCATAAAAAGCTACAACTTTGCCTTAGATTTAAAGTTTTGTCTTAAATTGTTTTTGTTGTTTTGTCTTGAAATAATATTTTGTCTTAAATTGTTTCTTAAAATAATATTTTTTCTTAATTTTTTTTTTGTCTTAAAATATCTCAAGCTACATTTTTGTCTTAAATATAAAGTTTTGTCTTAAAAATATTTGTGTCTCAAACTATTTTATATTAAATTTTATATTTTAAATCATTCAATTAATATTAATATAAAATATTT